>CM024538.1:12143935-12633935 GCA_014182365.1 Eucalyptus tenuipes | reverse complement strand
GTTAGTTTCTTTTCCTCCGCTTATTGATATGCTTAAACTCGGCGGGTAGCCCCGCTTGACCGGGGTCGCGTTGGTAAGGAGCAGATTCGCGGAGCGTGCGCATGAGCGGCACGCGCGACATTGATCATTGGGGTCTAATCAACCACCGAATGTCGTGGTGCCGATCGCTCCGACGCTCGATTTTGGGCCAACCGGGATGTGGTCGTCGCGGGAGGCCATCGTACGCGCCCAAGTCCCGCTCCCGGTTGAGAGGGCGAGGGGATTAGGGGCAACGCCATGTGTGACACCTGTGCAAACGTGCCCTCCACCCGAAGGCTTCGGGCGCAACTTGCGTTCAAAGACTCGATGGTTCACGGGATTATGCAATTCACACCAAGTATCGCAGTTCGCTACGTTCTTCATCGATGCGAGAGCCGAGATATCCGTTGCCGAGAGTCGTTATGACTAATATGAGATTGCATGGCATCCCGCGCGCGCACCGTGTATGGGGCGGCGGGAGCATCGCACTCTTGTTCAAGTTCCTTGGCGCATTCCGCGCCGGGGTTCGTTGTGCCGCCGAGGACAAGGCCGAGCGCCCGAGGCGCCCAAGCCTATCCTCGATGTCGAGGGGGACGTCGGGCTCGAGCCCGCCGTCCCCATTGAGTTTGTTACCGGTTCTCGGTCATTCCGCTGGGCGGGATTCGACAATGATCCTTCCGCAAGTTCACCTACGGAAACCTTGTTACGACTTCTCCTTCCTCTAAATGATAAGGTTCGGTGGACTTCTCGCGACGTCATCGGCGGCGAACCGCCCACGTCGCCGCGATCCGAACACTTCACCGGACCATTCAATCGGTAGGAGCGACGGGCGGTGTGTACAAAGGGCGAGGGACGTAGTCAACGCGAGCCGATGACTCGCGCTTACTAGGAATTCCTCGTTGAAGACCAACAATTGCAATGATCTATCCCCATCACGATGAAATTTCAAAGATTACCCAAGCCCGTCGGCCAAGGCTATAGACTCGTTGAATACATCGGTGTAGCGCGCGTGCGGCCTAGAACATCTAAGGGCATCACGGCACTGTTATTGCCTCAAACTTCCTTGGCCTAAACGGCCATAGTCCCTCTAAGAAGCTGGCCGTGGAGATGTACATCCACATAGCTAGTTAGCGGGTTGAGGTCTCGTTCGTTATCGGAATTAACCGGACAAATCGCTCCACCAACTAAGAACGGCCATGCACCACCACCCATAGAATCAAGAAAGAGCTCTCGGTCGTCAATCCTTACTATGTCCGGACTCGGTAAGTTTCCCGTGTTAGTCAAATTAAGCCGCAGGCTCCACTCCTCGTGGTGCCCTTCCATCAATTCCTTTAAGTTTCAGCCTTGCGACCATACTCCCCCCGGAACCCAAAAACTTTGATTTCTCATAAGGTGCCGGCGGAGTCCTAAAAGCAACATCCGCCGATCCCCAGTCAGCATCGTTTATGGTTGAGACTAGGACGGTATTTGATCGTCTTCGAGCCCCAACTTTCGTTCTTGATTAATGAAAACATCCTTGGCAAATGCTTTCACAGTTTTTTTTTTGTAAACGCCCGATGATCAACATGAAGGAAGATAGAAGGATCAATCCCCCAATTGCGTTGAAGTCTACTATTTCTTGGGCTATCTTCAACGTTTCAAAAAGTTAAAGCCTTGTCCCTAACCACTTCGAGGAGGTGGTTTTTGACCGCCATGACTGCGACAGGGTGGTCTCTAAAGAGAATATCGTTCCTATACTTCCAAATTAGATAGCAAAGGGCACCGAAAGAAAATCGGCCAATGGAGTGATAGAAATCCTTACCGGTGAGGATTCTTCTCGCCCATTGAAGGTTTTCAGTCCAAGTCTTGTTCCGCCAAGGGAGGTTGTTTTTAGCTGCCCAAAAGAAAGCCATGCTAGTAGTGATGCAGCATCCAAAGAAGAGGTGATCTATGGAATCCGGCATTAGCTTACAGTAAGCGCAAACCTCTCTCCCAATTCTTCTATAAGACGAGAGTAGGGCTTGGGTAGGAAGTCGATTCTTAATAATAAGCCAGAGATTGAATTGATATCTCGGGGTAATGGTCTTGTTCCAAATAAAGGATGCCCAGTCGACCCTATCCTTTCTTCTCCTGATAATATGCCACGCCGAGGCAACTGAGAAGATACCTGACGAGTTGTCACTCCAAACCAATCTATCCGGTGAAGTGGATAGGATGGGGAGGGGATGGCCCCATGATTCAATTACCGAATTGAAAGCCTGCCCTGCCAGAGAGAATAGGTCAGCCACCACTGCCCGTTTGGCCAAGCCTGAGTCTATAGTCATTATATCTGAGCAACAAAGGTGAAGGGGGCCTCTCTAGTGCCAGTGGTCGAACCACAGGGAGACTGTCTTGCCATCACCAATCTTCCATCGGAAGAATAATCAGAACTCGTTTCTCAAGTGAAGGATTCTCTTCCAAGCCCAAGAGCAGTAGGTCGGCACCTCAACGACCCAAAAACTCTTCCTCTTCAAGAAGTTTGAGTGGATCCATTTGCACCATAAGGACTCCTTGTCCGTGAAGAGGATCCAAATATGCTTGAGCATCGACGCCTTATTGCAATCTCGAAATCTGCGAATACCAAGACCACCTTCCTCCTTAGGGAGGCATACGTCTTCCCAAGAGACTTTGGCACCACCCTTGCCAAGGCTGGGGCCCTTCCAGAGGAACTGTCTGAGGATCTGTTCAATACGGTCTAGAATAGCAGCAGGAATTGTAAAAACGCTCGCCCAATAAGCTTGGATCGCATGAATGACTGACCTTATAAGCTGAACCCTGCCAGCGAAGGATAAAAAGCGGTGAGTCCAAGATTGGACCCTAGCTGTGATGCGATCAATCAATGACACACAATCCGCCTTGCCGAGCCTTGAGGATATGATAAGGACACCCAAACAGCGCACCGGAAGCTTTCTTTCAATAAAGCCAAGGGTATCCTTGATCTCGTTACAAAGACTCCGGTCCACTTGCAAGAAATATCTCACTTTTGTTGTTGTTAGGCTTCAATCCGCTCCATACCGAGAAGGTATCAAGCCCATCTTTAAGAAGAGAGACGGAGCCCATATCCGCTCGACAAAAGAGAAAGACATCATCCGCAAAGAAAAGATGAGATAGTCTTGTAGTCTTGCATCTCCAGAAGAAATGAAATCCCGACTGCGCCGCTGGCGAACTGAGGATCCCAGACAAAACTTTCATAATCAAATTAAAGAGGTAGGGGGACATGGGATCCCCTTGGCGAAGACCACGACCACTAGGGAAGAAGCCATGGAGTTCTCCGTTTAGAGAGATGGAGAACTTAGGAGACCGCACACATACCATGATGAGCCGTATAAGATGGTCCGGGAGGCGAAAAGCACGTAGTGTCAATTCAACAAAGTCCCATTCAAATGTATCATAGGCCTTTTGAAAATCCACCTTCACAGCACATTTAGCAATATAAGGCTCGAGATGGAATCCAGTGAATAACTCCTGAGCAAGAAGAATATTGTCCCGGATGCTACGGCCTTTGACAAATGCATTTATAGAAAGGCTGATAGTGTCCTGGAGAACAACAGCAATACGATTAGCAATGACCTTGGTGATGCATTTATAGATCGTGTTGCAGCAGGCAATGGGTCTGAAGTCATTGACGGAGGTTGCATTAGGCACTTTGGGGATCAACACAAGGATGGTAGTGTTAATCTCTCTCAAAAGTCTTCCAGTGATGAAGAAATCCTTAACTGCTTCAATAACTGAAGGCCCAATTAATTCCCAGTTGCTTTTGAAGAACTCCACACCGAATATGTCAGGCCTAGGAGCCTTACCACAAGCTATAGAGAACAGGGTCTCTTGTATTTCCCTGTCTGAATAAGGTCGAGAGAGAAGGCTAATCTGATCCTCATTAAGAGGACAGCGAATATTAAGCTGCAGGTCTTGTATAGTAGGCCTGGAGGGAGGGGATCGGGGAGCGAAGAGCTCCTGGAAGTGAGAGATAAAGGCATCCTATACAAGGCTCGGATCGGTGACCATGATGCTATTCCTATCCATAACGGAAAGAATCCTATTTTTAAGATGTCTTGTAGCAACAAAGTGGTGGAAGTACTTGGTATTCAAATCACCATTCTCAAGCCATCTAATCCTGGATTTTTGTTTAAGGAAGGATTCCTCCTGCCTTCTCAACTCTATATAGGTCTTCCTATGAATCTTCTCCAGATCAGCCAACAGATCGTTGGTCGGGTCCTGCTGCAGGTCAAGCTGAGCTATCCTAAAAGCATTCCTGGAATCGGCAACCCTCTCGGTGATGTTGGAGAAAGAATCTCTGTTCAGCTGCTTGAGCCGGCTTTTTAAAGCCTTCAATTTGCTGACTAGCTTGTACATAGGGACCCATACTGCTGGGGTATTCCAGGCTTGCGCCACAATGTCAGGAAAGGAGGGGTGATCCATCCAGAAATCAAAGAATTTAAAAGGTTTCCTTCGAATAATTGGTTGAGTCACCCTAACCACCATAGGAGAATGGTCGGAAATTCCAGGGGCAAGAAATGTCGCTTCCAAGAAGGAGAATTGGACGCTCCATACAGCATTTACTAACACCCGGTCAATTTTTCTCATCTTACGGTTGGCCCAGAAGAAGCAGACCAAGTATAACGAAGTCCAACATATCTCAAATCATCAAACTCCGCCCAAAACAGACACTGATTGAATTCATCGAAGGAGGGAAGCCAAGAATCCGAACTTCCAATCCTATCAGACTGGTCTCTAATGGCATTAAAATCTCCGGCCACCATCCATGCCATGTCCTGGACGCAAGAACTCATCCTAATCAAGTCCGCCCATAAAGGCCTCCTTGATAAGAAAGAGTGCTCAGCATAAATTACAGAGGTGCAGCAACATAACCCCGACGAAAGAAGCATCACTCTACCATGAATCGCCTGATCGTTGGAAGAGATTACTTCAAAATTAACCAAAGATGGATCCCATCCAACCCATATTCTGCCCTTTAGAGAAGCATCGTAATTGGCAACCCACTTCCAGCCCGACAACAACCCGGACGACAAGGACTGAAAAAGGTACGATGGCACTTTAGTCTCACATAAGCCGACCATAGAAAGGCTATTAGAATGGGCAAGGTTTCTAACCTCAGCTCTCCTTAACAGGTCCATGAGACCCCTTATATTCCAAAAATCGAAATACATATAGGAGTAAGAGATAGCAAAAAACTAATGTACAAGAAAGGGAGGCAAGAGAGCCTACCTCTGCTTATGAGGCTTCCGGCAAGTCTTTGCCGATGCCCCTGGATTCGCCACAACGCCCGGATCCGGTGGTAAAGCGAGAAGTCTGTCTTGGATGGTCTCCACGCTTGTTGTAGCACCTTTTGGGGAAGTGAAAGACAAGCCAGGAGAAGTAATATCATCCTCTTCCGAGGACCCGTAGGTGGCATCCACTTGCAAGATTTTCCCGTGGTCGAGGGTGGCGAGTGGTTCAAGAACAAGCTAAGATTGAGCACTGAGAGAAAGGACTACCATCGGGGGGGCACTAGATCCCCTAGGCGCCTTCCGGGTCGACACGGGTGGCAAGACTCTTTCCATGTCAGGAGCTTTGGGCAGAACAGGAGTGGCCACAACAGCCGCCTTAACCAATTGAGTCTGCCCTCCATCACTAACAGTGACCGGGCGGGAAGATTCTCCCACTTTGGAGGACGAATTCTTCTTCTTTTTGCTCTTCCACTGCCTCCAAGGCTGTTGACGTTCAGCCTGAGTTTCTGCATCAACCGGATCAAGGATAATGGACTTACCAGTGTCCGAGGGAGCAGGCTCGATCAAAGCCAGTTACGGTGCTGACATTTGCGGAATTGGCACTTGCGGATCTTGCACTACGGCAACAGAAGCTGGCACTTGCTGAGCTGGCACATCTGCAACCGAAGTAGGATTGGGGCCTTGCTTCGAAATCGCCTCTCTACCACGCGGAGGAGTCGGCTCAGCTTGATGCTCGGGATAGGGTTGCTTAGGAGCCCTCCTCCTTCCGTTGGGGTTGTGCACTCGAGGGGGGCACGACAGTTGTGGTCGAAGGTTCCACAATCCAAGCATTCGGTCGGCATCCATTCATATTCGATGGATATCATTCGAGACACTCCCTTCAAAACGAATTCGGTGGTCCTACATCTTGGTTGATTGGTCTTAATCTCCACACAAACTCTAGCAGACGAAACTCTTTTCGACGTGTCCGTTTGCTAGTCTACATAAAGAAGTTTTCCCACGACGCTAGCGATGTAGCTCATAGAAGGAACCATCCAACAATCAAGTGTTAGATTCTTCAAATGAATCCAAACCGGAACGGAAGAGTGGCTCTCCTTCTTGAGGTCCATGAGCGGTTTCCATTGCCGGAGGATGAGAGGAACTCTAGCCACCGTGGTAGGCCCATCCTCTAGTATCCTTCTCCGAAAAATCGGGTCCAGAATGTGGAGGAAGATGAATCCTTGATCATCGGCAAGGACTTCGACAAGCTTGGTGCCCCAAGCTTTCTTGAGCGAGTCATGGATGAGTCCAAAAGGGAGCTTCTTCTTCCCAACTAGACAGCCCACTAAGCATTGGTGCCACTTAGGGTCCACGGCATCTAGAACTTCATCCTGTAAGTTCACCACAGCCTTACCATTGACAAACGTCGAGGGGTAGTAGGACAACTCCGGTCCTTTGACTGCTAGTCGGGCCACGTTTGCCCAAGAGCGTGCCGGGGCGTTATGGTGCCTAGCAGGTCTAGGCACAGGTTGCTTGGAGGCAGAGCATCTTCGGCTTCGGCCTCTCGAGCGGTTGGGGCGAGCAGAGAGCTCCCGAGAGAGTTTCTACTTGTTCTTTAAGCCAACTTGGTCAGACACGGGCTTCAAGGCCTTACCCTGCTGCAAGAAAGAGGATCCAACCACAGGGGGGGTTTGGGGGCCCCATGGAAGGACCAGCCGCAAACTGGTCTTCTCGGATGCTATCAACCACCTCAACCAGTGTTGGAGGCATTTCTACAAACACCTGGAGTGCACCCGATCACAACCACTGGAAAACCATTGAGATACCCGAGCTCGGATCCTCCACAGCTTAGGACAGAATGCAACAGACCAAGGCAAGCCAGCAAGGTCGAAGGAAACCCACATAATCGTGAATTAAGAGCGTGGGCGCAGCAGCAGATCACAGCAGTTCGCAGAAGTAAGTAAGCAAGTTCGAAGATAGACGGAGAAAGTCACCTGGTCGATTGCCGCAAGGAGGGGCAATGTACCAGGTTCAATGCACCCACAGCCTCTGCAGATGAGGCTTCTTCACCGACCTGATCACTCTCCACCCGCTCGCCACAATGGAGGCTGAGGCGCTCGGGTTCTTTGAATCCGAAAGGAACTCGGCGCCTAGTTCAACCCAGTAGAAATGCCTCAGAGGGAATGAAGTTGGTGGTACCAAGAGGTCGCCTACCAAAAATCAAGTCAGTCCAACCGACCAAACTCCCAAAATCGGAAGAAGACCAGAAGAAACCCAGCTGCGTGTTCTGCAACTCGACCAGCCCTAGGGCACGGTGAATCTCGAGATATAGGCTAGATCTAGCAAAATGCTTCGGTGGAGATGTGGAGGAGGTAGAGAGGGACCTTCCCTCCAAAAATCAACCCATTCCGATGGCTAGAACTCTAGGAATCCGCATCAAACCGATCTGATGAACAGTGTCTCGGGAAAACCAGTTGAGGGAAAACTGATGAACTATACCCGAGAAATGGGAAAATGGCAAAGCTCATTCTTTCGCAGTTGTTCGTCTTTCATAAATCCAAAAATTTCACATCTGACTATGAAATACGAATGCCCCCGACTGTCCCTGTTAATCATTACTCCGATCCCGAAGTCCAACACAATAGGACCGGAATCCTATGATGTTATCCCATGCCAACGTATACAGAGCATAGGCTTGCTTTGAGCTCTCTAATTTCTTCAAAGTAACAGCACCGGAGGCACAACCCGGCCAGTTAAGGCCAGGAGCGTATCGCCGGTAGAAGGGACGAGCCAATCGGTGCACACCGTGAGGCGGACCGGTCGACCCAACTCAAGGTCCAACTACGAGCTTTTTATCATGCTCAGGCTCCCTCTCTGGAATCGAACCCTAATTCTCCATCACCCGTCACCACCATAGTAGGCCACTATCCTACCATCGAAAGTTGATAGGGCAGAAATTTGAATGATGCGTCGCCAGCACGATGGCCATGCCATCCGTCAAGTTATCATGAATCATCAAAGCAACAGGCAAAGCCCGCGTCGACCTTTTATCTAATAAATGCATCCCTTCCAAAAGTCGGGGTTTGTCGCACGTATTAGCTCTAGAATTACTATGGTTATCCGAGTAGCAAATACCATCAAATAAACTATAACTGATTTAATGAGCCATTCGCAGTTTCACAGTCTGAATTAGTTCATACTTACACATATATGGCTTAATCTTTGAGACAAGCATATGACTACTGGCAGGATCAACCAGGCAACATTCCTTCACGACGTCCGCCGAGCATGATACATCGCGATGCCCGAGGGCTTCGCGTGATCAAGGACAAGGCAAGATCGTCATTCCGGTAAAGCGATAAACGCTTAACAATTAGGGAACAAGGGCCAATGGCCCCACACTCATTAAGAGAGTTCCGCATCCGAGAGAACGAGTGGGAACTCGTGGTCCATCCGAACGATCGAATGAGACGACGTTCGTGGAACATGAGCCCCACTATCCGGTCCAACCGAGCATCCGAGAGGACGCCGTGATGGAAGGGACGATCGAAGGCACACATTTCCGTCGCAATAGGTATGCAACACGGGAACCCATGTCTTGCATCCAACGTTTATCTCGTGGAGCAACAATTGATCGAAAGTGAGGGAAGCAGTTCGATGCACCAGCACGGAGCCTACCTACGCACACATTCTTATTGTCTCTCACACGACATCACGTACACTAGAAACGAACCAAGCCGACTCATCCATAGCTCCTCGAGCATGAGAACTCGAGGAACACACGGAGTCATCGAACGAGGTCGCATCCGCACCGCTAGACGCGAGAACACTAATGTCTTGTTCGGGTCGTGGATCGATAGCGCGTGGCTCGTTCATTCATGCCCGAGGCATGGTCTCATCTTATCGAAGGGACTCATGGATTCGTCAATTCCCAAGTAACTCGGTCACCGATTCATCTTCTATGGCCGCTTGGCTCGAAAACAACCCATGCCCTCGGCCATGATGCCTGCGTGAGGGGAGCCACGCGATGCATCCATCTTTCTCTAGGAGTGCTCTTTTCGATCGGTCGGGACCTATTTCGAAGATCATTGAACATTATTATGACTCATTCTCGACTCATTTATGTGACCGTGACATGGGTCATGCATCGCTCGATGATCACCCATAGGTTGCCCGTGGCCTGTGAGCACCACTACCCCCCTAAAGAGCTTTTGGAGCATTTTTGCCCCCAGTAGGAGAAGACATTCACCATGTTTGAGTAGGCACCACCCCTCTAAAAAATTGTAGAAATTGAATTTTGATGAGATTTTTTGCAGAGATGCTTAGAAAAATGTGATCTAAATTATGGAAAAGTTAGAAAATTTTTTTGATGATCGGAAACACTTTTTTTTTATTTTTGGTATTTAAAAAATTTGAAAAATTAGAAAAAAATATTTGGGACGTGGGAAAAAAATTGGCGAGGCTATTTTATGACACAAACAAATTTTAGGAAAAAGAATGGATTCAATCGGACAAGAAATGATCGGTGAAGTTGCAATCGGACCATCGTCGGTCGGCCCCAATCGATCCCGGATCGATCCACAACCGATCCGCATGGTGCAGGGATCAATCCTGCTCGACCAGGATCGATCCATGATCGATGCCCGCTCCACTGGGATCGATCCATGATCGATGGCCGAGCCCCTCGACCACGATCGATCCCGATCGACCGGGATTGATCCACGATTGATTCGCACGGTGCATGGATCGATCCAGATCGATCCGCACGGCTGAGGCCCTCGACCACGATCGATCCCGATCGACCGGGACCGATCCATGATTGATCCGCACGGCCGAGGCCCTCGACCACGATCCCACTCGACCGGGATCGCTCCTGGATCGATCCGCATGGCCGAGGCCCTCGACCACGATCGATCCCGCTCAACCGGGATCAATCCTAGACTGATCCACATGGCCGAGGCCCTCGACCACAATCGATCCCGCTCGACCGGGATCGATCCGGATCGATCCACGACCTATCCGCATGGTGCAGGGATCGATCCCCCTCGACCGGGATCTATACATGATCGATCCGCATGGCCGAGGCCCTCGACCACGATCGATCCTGATCGACCGGGACCGATCCATGATCGACCGAGATCGATCCACGATCGATCCACACGGCCGAGGCCCTCGACCATGATCGATCCCGATCGACCGGGATCGATCTCGATCGACCGGGACCGATCCACGATCAATTCGCACGGTGCATGGATCGATCCACGATCGATACCGCTCGACCAGATCGATCCGCACGGTCGAGGCCCTCGACCACGATCGATCCCGATCGATCCACGATCGATTCACACGGTGCGTGGATCGATCCACGATCGATCCCGCTCGACCGGGATCGATCCCGCATCAATCCGCACGGCCGAGGCCCTCGACCACGATCGATCCCGCTCGACCAGGGATCAATCCGCACGGTGCATGGACCGATCCCGCTCGGCCGGGATCGATCCACGATCGATCCGCACGGCCGAGGCCCTCGACCACGATCGTTCCCGCTTGACCGGAATCGATCCGCACAGTGCATGGATCGATTCGCACGGCCAGGGTCCTCGACCACGATCGATCCCGCTCAACCGGGATCGATCTGCACGATGCATGGACCGATCCCGCTCGACCGAGATCGATCCACGACCGATCCCGCTCGACCGGAATCGATCCGCACAGTGCATGGATCAATCCGCACGGCCGAGGTCCTCGACCACGATCGATCCCGCTCGACCGAGATCGATCCACACGGTGCATGGATCGATCCCGCTCGACCAGTATCAATCCGCACGGTGCATAGACCGATCCCCCTCGACCGGGGGTCAATCCACGATCGATCGTGGATCGATCCACATGGTGCATGGACCGATCCCGCTCGACCGAGATCGATCCACACGATGCATGATTGATTGACATTCATTCAGTAGGAGTCATTGGCGCTTCAGTAAAATTCTTGGATTTATGAAAGACGAACAACTTTTACCAAAAAAAGGGAGCGGCCATTTTCCTAATTCTCGAGTACTGTTCATCAGTTTTCTCTCAACTGGTTTTCCCGAGACACTGTTCATCAAATCGGTTTGATGCGGATTCCTGGAGTTCTAGCCATCGGAATGGGTTGATTTTTGGAGGGAAGGTCCGTCTCTACCTCCTCCACATCTCCACCGAAGCATTTTGCTAGATCTGGCCTATATCTCGAGATTCACCCTGCCCTAGGGCTGGTCGAGTTGCTGAACACGCAATTTGGGTTTCTTCGGTCTTCTTCCGATTTTGGGAGTTTGGTCGGTTGGAATGACTTGATTTTCGGTAGGCGACCTCCTGGTACCACCAACTTCATTCCCTCCGAGGCATTTCTACTGGGTTGAACTAGGCGCCGAGTTCCTTTCGGATTCAGCAGCCCGAGCAATTTCCAGAGCCTCCACTATGGCGAGCGAATGGAGAGTGATCAAGTCGGTGAAGAAGCCTCATCTGCAGAGGCTGTGGGTGCTTTGAACCTGGTGCATCGCCCCTCCTTGCGGCAATCGACCAGGTGACTTGCTCCATCTTCCTTCGAACTTGCTTACTTGCTACTGCGAACTGCTGTGATCTGCTACTGCGCCCCCGCTCTTAATTCGCGAATCTGTGGGTTCCTTCGACCTTACTGGCTTGCCTTGGTCTATTGCATTCTGTCCTAAGCTGTGGAGGATCCGAGCTCAAGTTTCTCAATGGTTTTCCAGTGGGTGTGATCGGGTGCACTCCAGGTGTTTGTAGAAATGCCTCCAACACTGGTTGAGGCGGTTGACAGCATCCGAGAAGACCAGTTTGCGGCTGGTTCTTCCATGGGGCCCCCAAACCCCCCTGTGGTTGGATCCTCTTCCTTGCAGCAGGGGAAGGCCTTGAAGCTGTGTCCGACCAAGTCGGTTCAAAGAACAAGCAGAAACTCTCTCGAGAGCCCTCTGCTGGCCCCAACCGATCGAGAGGCCGAAGCCGAAGACGCTCTGCCTCCAAGCAATCAATGCCTAGACCAGCTGGGCACCACAATGCCCCGGCACGCTCTTGGGCAAACGTGGCCCAACTAGCAGTCAAAGGATCGGAGCTGTCCTACTATCCCCCGACGTTTGTCGATGGTAAGGCTGTGGTGAACTTACCGGATGAAGTTCTAGATGCCGTGGACCCTAAGTGGCACCAATGCTTAGTGGATTATCTAGTTGGGAAGAAGAAGCTCCCTTTTGGACTCATCCATGACTCGCTCAAGAAAGCTTGGGGCACCAAGCTTGCTGAAGTCCTTGCCGATGATCAAGGATTCATCTTCCTCCACATTCCGAACCCGATTTTTCGGAGAAGGATTCTACAGGATGGACCTACCACAGTGGCTAGAGTTCCTCTCATCCTCCGGCAATGGAAACCGCTCATGGACCTCAAGAATGAGAGCCACTCCTCCGTTCCGGTTTGGATCCGTTTGAAGAATCTACCACTTGATTGTTGGACGGTTCCATCTATGAGCTACATCGCTAGCGTCGTGGGCAAACCTCTTTATGTAGACCAGCAAACGGACACATCGAAAAGAGTTTCGTATGCTAGAGTTTGTGTGGAGATTCAGACCAATCAACCAAGATGTAGGACCACCGAATTCGTTTTGAAGGGAGTGTCTCGAACGATATCCATAGAATATGAATGGATGCCGACCAAATGCTTGGATTGTGGAACCTTCGGCAACAATTGTCGTGCCCCCCCGCGGGTGCACAATCCCAACGGAAGGAGGAGGGCTCCTAAGCAATCCCATCCCGAGCACCGAGCCGAGCCGACTTCTCCGATTGCTAGAGAGGCGGTTCCGAAACAAGGCCCCAACCCTTCTCTGGTTGCGGATGCGCTAGCACAACAAGTGCCTCCTCCTATTGCCGTAGTGCAAGCTCCACAAGAGCCAAATCCACAAATGCCAGCACCGCAACTGGCTTTGATCGAGCCTGCTCCCTCGGACACTGGTAAGTCCATTATCCCTGATCCGGTTAATTCAGAAACTCAGGCTAAGCATGAACAGCCGTGGAGGCAGCCGAAGAGCAAAACGAAGAAGAATTCGTCCTCCAAAGTGGGAGAATCTTCCCGCCCGGTCGCTGCTAGTGATGGAGGAGACTCAACCGGTTATGGCGGCTGCTGTGGCCACTCCTGCTCCACCCAAAGCTCCTGACTCGAAAAGAGTCTTGCCACCCGTGTCCACCCGGAAGGCGCCTAGGGGATCTAGTGCCCCCCCCCCCGATGGTTGTCCTTTCTCTTGGTGCCCAATCTTAGCCTGTTCTTGAACCGCCCGCCACCCTTGATCAAGGGAAAATCCTGCAAGTGGATGCCACCTTTGGGTCCTTGGAAGAGGATGATATTACTTCTCCTGGCTCGTCCTTCCCTTCCCCTAAAGGTGCTACAACAAGCGTGGAGACCATCCAAGACAGACTTCTCGCTTTACCACCGGATCCGGGTGCTGTGGCGATTCCAGGGGCATCGGCAAAGACTCACCGGAAGCCTCATAAGTAGAGGTAGGCTCTCTTGCCTCCCTTTCTTGTACAGTAGTTTTTTGCTTTCTTTTACTCCTATATGTATTTCGATTTTTGGAATATAAGGGGTCTTATGGACCTGTTAAGGAGAGCGGAGGTTAGAAACCTCGCCTGTTCTAATGGCCTTTCTATGGTCGGCTTATGTGAGACTAAAGTGCCATCGTACCTTTTTCGGTCCTTGTCTTCTGGGTTGTTGTCGGGCTGGAAGTGGGTTACCAATTACGATGCTTCTCCAAAGGGCAGAATATGGGTTGGCTGGGATCCATCTATGGTTAATTTTGAAGTAATCTCTTCCAACGATCGGGCTATTCATGGTAGAGTGATGCTACTTTCGTCGGGGTTATGCTGTTGTACCTCTGTTATTTATGCTGAGCACTCCTTCATATCAAGAAGGCCTTTATGGGCGAACTTGATTAGGATGAGTTCTTGCGTCCAGGACATGGCATGGATGGTGGCCGGAGATTTTAATGCCATTAGAGACCCGTCTGATAAGATTGGAAGTTTGGATTCTTGGCTTCCCTCCTTCGATGAATTCAATCAGTGTCTATTTCAGGCGGAGCTTGATGATTTGAGATATGTTGGACTTCGATATACGTGGTCTACTTCTTCTGGGGCCAACCGTAAGATGAGAAAAATTGACCGGGTGTTAGTAAATGCTATATGGAGCGTCCAATTCTCCTTCTCGGAAGCGATGTTTCTAACCCTTGGAATTTCCGACCATCCTCCTATGGTGGTTAGGGTGAGCCAACCAGTTCATCGAAGGAAGCCTTTTAAATTCTTTGATTTCTGGATGGATCACCCCTCCTTTCCTAACATTGTGGCGCAAGTCTGGAATACCCCGGCAGTAGGGGTCCTTATGTACAAGCTTGTCAGCAAGTTGAAGGCTTTAAAAAGACGGCTCAAGCAGCTGAACAGAGATTCTTTCTCCAACATCACCGAGAGGGTTGCCGACGCCAGGAATGCTTTCAGGATAGCTCAGCTTGACCTGCAGCAGGACCCGTCCAACGATCGTTTCGCTGATCTGGAGAAGATTTATAGGAAGACCTATATAGAGTTGAGGAGGCAGGAGGAATCCTTCCTTAAACAAAAATCTAGGATTAGATGGCTTGAGAATGGTGATTTGAATACCAAGTACTTCCACCACTCTGTTGCTACGAGACATCTTAAAAACAGGATTCTTTCGGTTATGGATAGGAATGGCATCATGGTCACTGATCCGAGCCTTGTACAGGATGCTTTCATTTCTCACTTCCAGGAGCTCTTCGCTCCCCAGTCCCCTCCCTCCAGGCCTACTTTACAAGACCTGCAGCTTAATATTCGCTGTCCTCTCAATGAGGATCAGATTAGCCACCTCTCCCGACCGTTTTCAGATAGGGAAATTCAAGAGACCCTGTTCTCTCTAGCCCGCGGTAAGGCTCCTGGGCCTGATGGTTTCGGGGTGGAGTTCTTCAAAAGCAACTGGGATTTAGTTGGGCCTTCAGTTATTGAAGCAGTTAAGGACTTCTTCGTCACCGGAAGACTTTTGAGAGAGATTAACACTACCATCCTTGTGTTGATCCCCAAAGTGCCTAATGCAACCTCCGTCAATGACTTCAGACCCATTGCCTGCTGCAACACGATCTACAAATGCATCACCAAGGTCATTGCTAATCGTATTGCTGTTGTTCTTTAGGACACTATCAGCCTTTCTCAAAATGCATTTGTCAAAGGCCGAAGCATCCGGGACAGTATTCTTCTTGCTCAGGAGTTATTCACTGGATTCCATCTCAAGCCCTATACCGCTAAATGCGTTGTGAAGGTGGATTTTCAGAAGGCGTATGATACAGTTGACTGGGACTTTCTTGAATTGACACTTCGTGCTTTTCGCTTCCCGGATCATCTTACACAGCTCATCATGGTTTGTGTGCGGTCTCCTAAGTTCTCCATCTCTTTAAACGGAGAACTCCATGGCTTCTTCCCTAGTGGTCGTGGTCTTCGCCAAGGGGATCCATGTCCCCCTACCTCTTTAATTTGATTATGGAAGTTTTCTCCGGGATCCTCAGTTCGCGAGCGACGCAACCGGGATTTAATTTCTTCTGGAGATGCAAGACTACAAGACTATCTCATCTTTTCTTTGTGGATGATGTCTTTCTCTTTTGTCGAGCGGATATGAATTCCATCTCTCTACTTAAGGATGGGCTTGATACCTTCTCGGCATGGAGCGGATTGAAGCCTAACAACAACAAAAGTGAGATATTTCTTGCAGGTGGACCGGAGTCTTTGCATAACGAGATCAAGGATACCCTTGGCTTTATTGAAGCAAAGCTTCCGGTGCGCTATTTGGGTGTCCCTATCATATCCTCAAGGCTCGGCAAGGCAAATTGTATGTCCTTGATTGATCGCATCACAGCCAGGGTCCAATCTTGGACTCACCGCTTTCTATCCTTTGCTGGCAGAGTTCAGCTTATAAGGTCAATCCTTCATGCGATCCAAGCTTATTGGGCGAGCGTTTTTACAATTCCTACTGCTATTTTGGACCGTATTGAACAGATCCTCAAACAGTTCCTATGGAAGGGCCCCAGCCTTGGTAAGGGTGGTGCCAAAGTGTCTTGGGAAGACGTATGCCTCCCTAAGGAGGAAGGTGGTCTTGGAATTCGCAGATTGCGACATTGCAATAAGGCGTCGATGCTCAAGCATATTTGGATCCTCTTCACGGATAAGGAATCCTTATGGTGCAAATGGATCCACTCAACCTTCTTGAAGATAAAGAGTTTTTGGGTCGTTGAGGTACCGACCTACTGCTCCTAGGCTTGGAAGAGAATCCTTCACTTGAGAGACGAGTTCCGGTTATTTTTCCGATGGAAGATTGGGGATGGCAAGACAGTCTCCCTATGGTACGACCACTGGCATCAGAGAGGCCCACTTCACCTTTGCTGCCCAGATACAATGATCATAGACTCAGGCTTAGCCAATCGTGCAGTGGTGGCTGACCTTTACTCTCCGGCGGGGCAGGCGTTCAAATCGATAATTGAATCTTGGGACCATCCCCTCCCCATCCTATCCACTACACCGGATAGATTGGTTTGGAGTGACAACTCGTCTGGTATCTTCTCAGTTGCCTCGGCGTAGCATATTATTAGGAGAAGGAAGGATAGAGTCGACTGGGCATCCTTTATTTGGAGCAAGACCATTACCCCAAGATATCAATTTAATCTCTGGCTCATTACTAAGAATCGACTTCCTACCCAAGCCCTACTCATGTCTTATGGAAGAATTGGGCAAGAGGTTTGTCCTTACTATAAGCTAACGCCGGATTCCGTCGATCACCTCTTCTTTGGTTCTTTGCATCACCTTGCCCGGCATGGCTTTCTTTTGGGCGCTAAAAACAACCTCCCTTGGCGGAACAAGACTTGGACTGAAAACCTTCAATGGGCGAAAAGAATCCTCACCGGTAAGGATTTCTATCACTCCATTGGCCGATTTTCTTCCGGTGCCCTTTGCTATCTTATTTGGAAGTATAGGAACGATATTCTCTTTAGAGACCACCCTGTCGCATTCGTGGCAGTCAAAAACCACCTCCTCAAAGTGGTTAGGGACAAGGCTTTAACTTTTAGAAATGTTGAAGATAGCCCAAGAAATAGAAGACTTCAACGCAATTGGGGGATTGATCCTTCTATCTTCCTTCATGTCGATCATCGAGCCTGATGGTTCTATCCCCGGCGTAGAGGCGCTTATTAGCCTTCCGCTTTCCTCGGTCCTGTCCGTGTCCGCCTTGTTTAGGATGATATCTCTTCCCATGGCGTCGGCGGCTTCTCCCCTTTGGGGTTCTCCTTTTGTTTGTTGTTGGCGGTCCCGTTTGAGGGTGGTGCCCGGACGGCCCTGCGTGGCCTCCTCCTTCCTCTTCGGTTCCTTTGCCTGTTGTTTTTGGCTTCTGTTTGCCTTGTTCGCCCTCCCGGCATTCTTTTTGCATCCGGTTCCCTTTCACTCGCACAGACCTCTAGTCTTGTCGAGTGAAAGTTTTGTGGTGCCGGATCTTGTGTAATTGTTGGCTTTTAGCTCCTTATATGTTTATTACCTCTTACCAAAGAAAACAACTTTTACCAAAAAAAAAAGAACAACTTATTGGCAACTTATTGGCAAGTTGTTCGTCTTTTATAAATCCAAGAATTTCACCGACACAAGCCTTACCAAGGAAGACTTGGCAACATTAACCCATTTCCTTATGAGTGGAAGGCTGGCTTATACACACTCAAGACATGGCAAGTCGGCCAAGCACAAGTCATGGGCGCACACACCAAGTCACATGCTCATACCCGGAGCGTTTCCATTTATTCTAAGTATCCAGGACTCAGGTCATGGAGCGTCGGCCGTTTTCGCTTTATCTTTTATGTGCCAAACGGTCACGAGTTAGAGCGTTCCCCTGCCGCCCTTAAGCCTCAGGAGACAACTTGGCCTCTGACGATGCGTGCACTCCTCGCTCTCTAGCCGTGGGTGTGAGAACTCGAGTGCTTGGGACTTAGGAGGAATCGGAGAGGCCTCACGGAGGACGGCGACCCTCGAGCTCCACACGGCCGAGATCCTCGACCATGATCAATCCCGCTCGACCGAGATCAATCCATGATCGATCCGCATGAGGTGCATGGATCGATTCACGATCGATCTGCATGATACATGGATCGATCCACACGGCTGAGGCCCTTGACCACAATCGATCCCGCTCGACCGGGGATTGATCCACGATTGATCCACATGATGCATTGATCGATCCACAATTGATCGATCCGCACGGTGGAGGGACCGATCCCACTCGACCGGCGTTGATCCACAAGGTGCAAGGATCGATCTCGCTCGACTAGGATCGATCCCACTCGGTGCAAATAGTAAGCAACACAGACTATATTTCCATTGTATAATTGCATACTATGAAAACTAACACACTTAAAAAATAAAATTTATGAACTTATGGGCATTAATCAGAAATCAAGCTATGACGGCCAACAATACTATCCAGAGCATCGCTTTTACTATCACGATCACTCACGTATAAACTAAAATCCACTCACATCATACAATAATTTGCAAAAAAATATATATCGTACTTAGAAATGGCTTCAATTTCTATCTTGGGCTAAATGATTCAAACATATATTTGACTAGTTAAAACAATGACTTGTCACAAATTGAAATTAAAACAGATAAGATTCTATATCATCAACTATTGATGCGACACTTACTGAGTAATATGGAGCTGCAGACACCACACTAAAGGGTTCAGATGCATCATTTTCAATGAAAGCATATAAAGCTGCTAGAAATAGCTGTGAAGAACCTGTTCGAACCACAATGTGACGACCCTCTGTTATTGCATTACCAACCAGTTTATGGAGCTGAGAAATCTCCTTCACAAGCTCAAGCTGCAAAAACCAGCAGAGGTTCCCAACATCTGAGAAGTAACTGGTGAACTACCAGCCTGGTATCACCACCGTGGTTTTGTCACCCATTTCTTGCCAATATCTCTCATACATAGTAGGATCACCACTGCATGAAGGAATGTTGAGCTTAGGATCATGAGACCCGTGGCATGTGCTTTTATATAATATGTCCACAAAAAATGGCTCACCTTTTTAACTTATGAGGACATAGAACAAAGACAACTAGAAGAGGAATGATGCAACAAAAAAAAAAAAGCTCTATGGCAAAAGCTATCAATTTGTAACAAGTAGTGAACTTATCCATCCGTAAAATTATTCGACCTCCTTGATATTTCTGCCTCCTAATTGCCCAATATTTTGTCCGTCAGACTAACAAAAGAGAAAATAGGCCTAACAATATTAGTCTTATCCAATTTAAAAAAATATTTCCTACGCGCAGGCAAGAAGGCCATGGTAATCCTAGTAAAAGTTTCCTCATAGTGAAAAATAGATGCAAAATTTGTATCACACGGTGGCATTTATATTCAAGTAAGATATATTTCAAGGCTTACATCATGTATCAAACTAGTATACCTCACAATCCATAAACGAAATTGCAATTCTATATTAAAACAGTTTCATCCTATGTAGTCACGTGACAAAAGTACTTGTTCCCGCACAATCTTTCACCATCTTACCAGCATAAATTTTTCAGATCCTCTAATTTCTTTTAAGAAGTGGATTTCTTAGAGATAATCATCCAATTATCTTTATCTTCTAGATATCAATATGATGAATACGACACTCATACCATGCTCATATCAGTCGCTTAACAGCATGTGTGGCGACCCTAGTACATACAAAAAGACATGGCAACAAATGGGTGACAAAATCACAATCCTAGGCCCTAACTAGCAATTTCAAAATTACCTCTAATAAAAACAACATGAAGTGGAAGTCGTTACTTAGGATTTTTTATTTTTTTACCACATTACTTGGAGTTAAAAGAAATTTTCCTTATCAATTCCAAGCAGGCAGAAAGTAGATTACCAAGATCCCTACTAAACCCAATACATTAAATTTTAACAGTGGTTCGCTAAGTTATGTATTAGCATTGAAGGATCTTATGACTAGCACATCACAGTATGTATAGAAATAGAAATGTTTAGGCTTACTGGTCAAGATTGATCACATTTCTCCCATCATCTGCATCTCCCCCATTTACAGCCAATGGTGAAGGTGTTGGGTGCATGTTTTGAATGGAACTGGCTTCAATTTAGGACTCTTCAGCAATCTGAGCATCTTTTGGCTTCTCCATGGAAACTCTGCTTACTTTCTCTCTCATATTCTTTCTTTGTCGAATAATTTTGAGCACTAAGCTCACATTAAGTGCAACGGATAGCATTAACATGTGTCTGGGTGAAAATAGAGACCGAAGATTTGCCATTTGGCTCGAGAAACAAGATCTGAAACCAAAAATATGGAGATGAGAGTATTACTAACTGAAATAAGCGGAAAATGCAGTATCAAGTATACATAGACAGAAGGAAAAGAAGTACAAAAGAAACAGCAAATAGATGCTGGGGAAAGGAAAAGGGTTTATAGATGCAATCTTCATCAAATTATTCAGAAAGTTAAAAAGGCTGGCAGTTCATAGGCTGCTTGATAGATAGTGGATGCTGGCAAAGAATTAAAGAAACAGTTGATGGATGCAATCTTATCAGATGAAGCAAGAAGCAAAAAAGCTTAAAGGAGTCAAAAAGCTTTATCCTTATAAAGTGATTCTCCATTAACATTGCCAAACATACTGGGATATAAATATGCACTGCTTAAAAGTATATTACGAGCCAAAACTAGTTCAGCACTCAACGACATGATAAAAAGGACCAGCGATTAGCAAAATATACGTTCTTGAGGAGAGGCACTTTGACTTAGCAAAGCTCTATTATGGGACTGAGCCCCAAGCAATTAAATGCTTAGCCAAGAATGCTCTGCTTCCTCCTTACCCATAGAACTAGTAAAGTGAGCTTCGGATGAGATAGCCACCTCAGCAATAACTTGACTATAGACAAAAAAATTCAGGAGCAATGTCAACATATGGACTTGGCACTTTATGTATGGAGAGAGGTGGGACTTATCAAACAACTGAAGAGTGGTAGAACAGATTTGGAAAGAACAGGCCACGCATCTAAAATTGTGTTGTATATCTTTGTTGGTTATGAGGGCCATCAAACGAAGTACCACCAGTACAACGCAATTTTAAAATTAGAGCATACATTCATACTGTATTACACTACAGTCGAACTAGGAACCGGGACCTTAACTGCATGATGAGAGATGACCCATCTGAAAGTTCACAAAAGCTTCCATCTACCAAACAGAGAATCGATAATCAAGTTACTCGAGCCAGCTTCTTTCTCACAAATAGCACAATTGAGGGAGAGAAGGAGAGACGGAACGAGATTATCCATATTTAGTACCAAAATCTAACTATTGTGCAAATTTTATTCTTGATTGCCAAAGTCAATCCATTTTCTAACACTTAAAACTTCTGCAGAGACCGTTAAGTCGCATAACATCATCCGAGAGCTCAGGTGCAAGTTCAACTCCCAAAATCTCTCCTTTCTTTAGTGGGCATGTTTCTTCCATCATTATGCTCCTGCTCTCCAATTGTCCGGTCAATGCGGTTCCACTCGCATCAAACATTAGAGAAAAACTACTCCCACCTCTCGACAATTCGAACTTTCAATGAAATCGTTCGGGAACAGTAATTATGCAAGAGCCTTTCCATAAATTCACCTAAAAGAATCCACACATACAAGGCAACTCTCATCCACGCCCAGTCCCGTCCCGCTTCACTCATATCAGTGCCAGCGTCCGAGCTAAAACGATCTCTATCGCTACAAATTCCTTCTACCACCAACCAAACATACACGAAAACGACACGAGGAGAGACAAAAACGCCACCAGCAGTTACTCGCTCCATCATCCTTGCATGTAGTGTTCTACCGCCGCGAAAAACCAAAGCAAAAGCAGAAAAAACCACTAAGCAAGCCTGAGCAAACCCCTCGACAGTCCAACGGGAAAAAAGGAAAAGCAAAACCACACACGACCCGACGCTTAAAACGAGAAGTACTCACCCCGCAGCGCACGCGAGAGCAGAGGGGTAGCCCTCGAGCCGAGGAGGAAATGTGCCGCGGCGAGAAACCGCTAAGACGCCGAGCGAAGCCGCTCGTCGCTCATTGACAGCTCACGAAAAGCGGAAGAAAGGGAAACGGCTCGCTCGAGGGACCCCCGCGACCCTTCACGCGGCGTGGCCACCGCCCTGGTTCTGGACGGCGGGCCCGGCCGGCGAGGCAAAGCGGCGGAAGGAAGGAAGGAAGGAGGGAAAGAGAACAGGTTCGCCGTCCCGCCAAGAATCAGCGGCCAACCAGGTGGTCCGGGGGGAGGGGGAGCTGCGGAGGCGGAGGGCGGCCGGAGAGGCGGAGGAGGGGGCGGGGACGCGGCGGAGGCGGCCACTCGTCGTACGGACGGCGGAGAGTGCGGAGCTGGCCGTAGGGAGGGGAAGGAGGAAGGAGAAAAGTTTCCGCCTTTTGGAGTTGCCCGCCTCGATTTGTGTCTTCGTTTGAAATCGTCTCTCGCGATTTGTCTTGTTCTGCAGAAAATATTTTGGTACAAAAAATAGGTTGATTCCCTGAAAAGTTTGATTCTTGTAATAAATGTCCTGCATCTGTCTTCCATTTTTAATAATGCCCCGCAAGTGAATTCACGGATCTTCAATTAATTCTCTTGAAAATGCTGTTGGTTAATGCTTTATTAAAAGGATTATTCTCTCTGAAAAATCTCTAATTAATATATTTATGATAAATTAATTTTAAATTAATTTTTAGATTATCAAAAATTTTAAACTGATACATCTTTAATAAGTTTACTCTAAGCTAATATACTCGTAACAAGTTTACTCTCTATTAATTTTCGTTAAATTTTCTTGTCAAATTATTAAGTTGGATAACATGTGACGATGGACTAGTGTACTAGTTTGGGATTTCACTATATGTTTCTCACAGTTGTGCTATTTTGTGATTTTTGTATTATTAATCTAATTTAACATAAGGTATATTTATCACAAATATATCAGTTTTGGGTTTGTGGTAGTTTAACAAATTAATTTTAGATAAATTTATCACAAGTGTCTCAGTTTAAAATTTTTTGTGGTCATTTAAGGTAAATTTATCACAAGTATACCGGTTTATAATTTTTCATGATCAAAAAATTAATTTAGAGTAAATTTATCACAAGTATATCAATTTGGGATTTTTCATGATATTAACTTTTATTAAAATCATATAATCTTTTTAAAAAAAAAAAAAAACTTGCCATAATTATTGATGGACTTCATCACAATTGTTGCAAAAACTTTTTGTTGAGCTTATTTCATGAACCTTTTAGATAACACTTGAAAAAGTCTTTATATTAATTTCTTTATGGCGGATTGAACACGGGAAAAATCAATTAGTTACAAAATATTATCAATGATTATTAATATAATTTCCTCTCAACTTGTTTTATTTCCTTTGAGATTGTAAATTTGGTTAGGCTTCATAATGAGTAAACATCAATTAGGTTAGGCTTCTCTTCTTACTTAACGCATCTTCTTCACCATGGTAATTACTTCGCTCCATTTTGTCATTCCTTTGTTTCATCATAAGTAAACGCTAAAGAGCCCTTCGATTTTCCGGAGCAATTAAATGAAAACATCTAGCAATCAATTAATTCGTTTTTATTTCAAGAAATTGGAAAAAAAAAACTGTCCTTTTTTTTGGACTTTTTGTTATTAAAATATTTACATTATAAAGTTTTAGGGAAAAAGCCGGTCAGGAGGATGAGACTTTGGCACGACTTGACTACGCTACTGCTACTATTACTGAGAGAGTGACTTCTTTGTCTAATTTGGTTGCTTCACCTACCAATTGATCTTTGCATTAGGATTTCGTACAATTTCGACACTCGGATTTTGGAATTCAGATCTCTATGCCAAAAAAAATGGTGGAAAGAAATAAGTCTTTAGTTTCTAAGACTAGCGATTAAAAAGCTCCCAAATTTTAAACCTCCCGCCTCTCTATCATTAGACTAACTAAAATTTATTTATTTATTTATTTATTTATTTATTTATTTATTTATTTATTATTTGGCAGAGTAATATTAGTGGTTGATGTGCAAGTCGGACCATTGTTCCATACCGTTATTTCCCTATCAATCACAACGCATGGGATTTTAAGTAATTTGATTTGAAGACGATGTAGTCAATTTATTCCCAAGAAATGGCGAAAAATCCCGACAATGGAGGTGTGACCGATGTCCTATCCAGTCTATTTTGTTGTGCTTTTCATTCTCGATCATGACTTGGGCTTTTTATTTTCGCGTTGTAATAAACACCCGACATTAAACTGAGCTTTTAGTTGGAATTACTCATTTCGATATTTATATTTTTGCATTATTTCTGCCTAAAAAATATTGGCCTATGTCCTCGCAGTGATCGTTAGTATAATCACGGTGAACATCAATTGTTCGAAGAATAAGAAATGATTTCTTGTCCCAATAAAATAAGAAATGATGCCTTTTGGATCATATTTCACTTCCATACATTTCAATGTACTTTTTTTTCGTGCTTTAATCCGTCGGATCTACCTAGGTGACAGACAGGATATTGGGAAGCAGCCTTCTAAGCATGTCCATAAACACTTTTACGACGACAGCTTCATTTCGCTTTTTATTTTCATAAAGGTCTGAAAGATTAGTCTGAATAGTTTAGAGGTACCCATCACGCATGGCATTTCCCTTTCAATGATAAAATCTATTTATTTTTTTATGGGAAGTCGGACCGCTAGAAGTACTAGAGTTTGTGTTGATTATCACATAGTGATTCCGCAAACCGGTATCACATGATTGATTTGAACAAAGATAAGTTTCTTCTTCCATTTGTCTTCGAAAAATATAAAGAAGCACTCTTTACTCATGTAGGTCATACAATTCTTGCGAAATTCGATCATTCAACTCACCTTCGTCACTCTAAATCTTCACAAATTCCGACTTATTCGACTCCTTCCCGATATTCAGATCACTACTATCCTAAAGTTGACTTCTTTATATATTATTATCGAGTGAAATTTTTCAACAGATAACTGGTCGAGGCGATCTATAATTAGATGAAGTATAAAAATTAAGAAATATTGTTTTATCGAAAGGAAATGAAGAACCACGATACATAAAAGGAGTTATATGATATGATGGATTGCATTGATCAAGAATTGCTTGTGAGAGTAATTTTTTTACTGCCAAAAAAAAGTCAAGACTCGTGGTGCCAGCAATTTTGTTACTTCCCCAGAGTCGAAGCTAAAGGCTTCTACGTCAAATGATGTAGGGAACCATATTAATGATATCTTGGAAACTGACTTGAGCGGAGAGCATTTGGAGAGAGCTGGGATTGCTTGATGAGTAATGAAGGCAGCATTGAAAGAAAGTTAGAGTGAGCTACACCTTATTGAGATGTGGGTAGTCGTATGGAGATGTCGATTGATTGAACATAAGATCAATCTCATAAAGTTGATATGCTCAGAAGTAAGTTATGGTCTCCATCCCGGTGAGTCGCCTGCTATTTACTAATGTTTTGTCTACAAATAATTTGAGCTGTGACCCTTTATATTTGTGGCATGTAAGTGTTGCATTTGTGAAAATATGGGAGAGAACTTCTTTATATATGGATAATGTGTATCGTCTTCTTTATGAATCTACAGCTTATTTCACTAGAAAATAGATTCCCAAGTCATGTTAGAGAGAATTTCTTCATGTGTGGATAATGCATAGAGGCATCCTTATGTATCTAAAGCTTGTTTTACTAGAAAAATAGATACCCAAGGCTTGAAGTCTTTAGAATATTGTGTTATGTGGTTTTTCTTTATACCGTCAACTGTTATATTTGCAAACAGTAACAATGCACTGTTACTCCTCAATGCTTATGGCTTTGCCGCAATCTGAAATGCTTCTTGCCATAACTATTTGCAAAACTGGGATTCGTTAGGGATTGCAAATATCATAATTATAAATAGATAAAATGGTGGTATTATTTGAGAACTTAATTATTGCAGATTGAAGGTGGGATGGTGCAGAAACAGAATATTGCAAAGGTGGTGGGGATTTTTCCAAAGAAAGAGGTATGCTTTCTTAAATTGTCAAGGGAGAGTATAGTGCGAACAAGAAAAGGAGCTATCTAGACACACACACATATATATATATGGGCCTTTTAGTTCCTGTTAAGATCTAGTTTTTAAGATCTAGTTTCACTAACACGTGGCAATCGGAGCAGGGTTAGAAATTTCACATTGACAAGTATCCACTTCGAATTATTAATACATCGTTTTGCCATGCCAGAGAAAGATGCTCATAAATCTGAAAAATTCACCCACTACATTAATTTCAAGAAGTTTTAGTTTCAATCCCCTTGAAATTTAGCTCACTATTCTTCGATACAGTACATTACAGCTTGAGTCGCAAGTGAAAGCATATACAATACTTCACCCATACTGTAACCTATGATCGTTTGTTTCCTTCAACTGCTAGTGATGTTAGCATATATTATGATCCTCGAGAAGGAAAAAGCACAGTTGGGGTGAGTTTTAGTCAATTGTCAGTGTGTATTACCAAAGAACTTAAGATTGACGTAGGTTAGTATCCCATTGCTTCATTAAGCAGGAAAAGTCAGTTCCAATGTTGAATTTGGCTGGGTAGGCGGGTGACTCTTATCGGGATACAGCTTCAAAAAGACAGACAAATTCTATCAAATTTACAAGGATTAGCAGCAGTGGGACTCACGGTATTATCTTGTGTGAACCAGTTACCAGACGTACTCATCAAATAAGGATGCAGCCTTGCAATATTCCAACGTGACAAACGAACGGAGGAGCATGGAGACTAGCATCCTTATCAGCATTTAGCAGGGACAAAACATCAGCTGTAAGTAGCAGACGATTCACCAGGACGGAGGCGGGCTTGTAGACAGTTCGAAAGTCCATAACCTTTTTCTAAGCAAATCGAGGATAGAATTCCTGTACGAGATTGATCTCATATTCAATCAACTGGCATCTCCGTGCCACTATTCGCATCACCATAAGGTGAAATTCACTACAATTTTCTTTTAGCTCAGCTCTCCTTGACTCCACCAACCACCTTAGTTCTCTCCAAATATTCCCCGCTCAAGTCAGTGTGCAATTTGTCATCAATATGGTCCCGTACATCATTTGACGTAGAAGCCTCTAGCTTCGACGCAAGGGAAGCAACAAAATTGTTGGCACTAGGAGTCCTCTTCTTGCTGACAGTCTCACCAATTTCTTCAATAACATTGACATTCTTTGTAATCCCCCATTATTTTATGGAGAGTTTAAAAAAATTTCTGTCATTTGAATGGGAAAATACTTACAATCTACAACCTTTTTTTTTCAACTTTTTTTTAGAACTCTTATTTTGTTGGTCAACTAAGTATTCATGTAATTCCGGTTCAATAATTCCTTGACTCGAGAATAAAATATTTTAGTATTTTTTAGGGATCCACACCATTCATTGTTCTTTCAAGTGAGGTGGTGGAAATAAGATTGATTTACTTAGAAAAAAAATTCTCTTAATTTTTTAGCAGCACTTTTCTGTGCTTGGTCCTAAGGTATTCGACTTCATTAAATTTCAGTCACCGGATAGCAGTATCATTAAGTGAAGTTCTCTCAGACCTTGTTGAAACTGTGCATCGATTTGATCGAGTTAGTAGTGATAGTCAATCAATCGCAAGTCATAAAAGCTGTGGTGGGAATTGCACGATTAACAAGAAAAGAACAAAGAAAAAGAGCGAAAGACGTGCTCATGGAGGAAATATTGAATGAATATTAAAATGAAGGATTTCAATATAAAAGCTAAATTTTTAACAAAATAATTAATTTCATATTCTAAGTTTTTATTAATGTAAAACCGCAACGTTTTTATTGCTGGCACGGATGAACCTTGTCCCATGTGAAGAATTTCAAAAAAAGTGTAATGATTTTACTTAAAAGAGAGAAATTGAATAGGAAAATTTAAAAAGAAAAAAGAAAAAAAATCATACAACATAAGCCTTCATTTCCATGCAAAACAAAATAGCAGAGTATGATTTTCATTTTTTTTTCTTTTTTATGATCTCTTGCGTTAACATTTTCTATTTTGAGCTATGTTCATATTAAGAGGCGCACGTGTCATCCATCTTTTCTTATTTCTGCCAAACAGTTTTAGGTCTTCATTGAAATAATAGATATAACGGGCTTTTAGGTCTATTTTCTTTCCTTATCATTTGGTTTTAACTCTTCGATATTTAATCCTCTTCCTCTCTGCTCTGTTCAATCTGCCGTGGTGTAGGTAAGAGTTCACTTGCAGCATAAAGGACATCCAATTGCCAACGACAAGCTTTACCTATTTGAATATGCTCGTAATCGCTCGGATGAACGAACGAGTGCTGATAGAGCTGCTGGCAAATCATTAATTTCAGAAACAAATAATTCATATGTTGATGATTGTGAAGAGACTTGCAGCAAAAGTTTCATCACTGATCCCATGTGCAAACATTGTCCAAATTTGGCTCCGACAGGATAACGCCAATTAGCTTCTGTTTTCTAGTCTAAGTGCTATTTTATTCTCTGAACATCTTGTGATTTTCTAAATTGATCCTCCAACTGAATGAATTGAGCTCTTAAATTTTTTGAGCTTATTGATCTTGAGGACTGGCTGGTCTTGAAAAGGTAGAAGACAATGTCGTCCACACTTCTTTGAAGGAAACTGAAACGGATAGCAGTAATGTGAATATCGGGAAAGAGTCGAATAAGTCGGAATTTGTGAATTTTAGAGTGATGAAGGTGAGTTGAATGATCGAATTTCTCAAGAATGGTATGACCTTTAACACAAGTGAAGAGTGCTTCTTTATATTTTTCGAAGACAAATGGAAGAAGAAACTTATCTTTGTCAGAATCACTGATGTGATACGGTCTGTGGAATCACTGCGTGATAATCAACACAAACTCTTGTACTTCTAGCTATCCAACTTCCCATAAAAAAAAAAAAAATTAAATCATCGAAAGGGAAATGCCATGCGTGATGGGTACCTTTGAACTATTCAGACCAACCTTTCTAACATTTATGAAAATAAAAAGAGAAATGAAGCTTTCGTTGTAAAAGTGTTTATGGACATGCTTAGAAGGATTCTTCACAATGTCACCTAGGTAGATCCGACGGATTAAAGCACAAAAAAATAGTACATCGAAATGTATGGAAGTGAAATATGATCCAGAAGGCATCATTTCTTATTTTATTGGGATAAGAAATCATTTCTTATTCTTCGAACAATTGATGTTCACCGTGATTATACTAACGATCACTGCAAGGACACAAGCCAATATTTTTTAGGCGGAAATAATGCAAAAATATAAATATCGAAATGAGTAATTTCAATTAAAAACTCAGTTTAATGTCGGGTGTTTATTACAACACGAAAATAAAAAGCCCAAGTCATGATCGAGAATGAAAAGTACAACAAAATAGACTAGTAAGATATTGGTCACACCTCCATTGTCGGGATTTTTCGCCATTTCATGGGAATAAATTGACTACATCGTCTTCAAATCAAATTACTTAAAATCCCATGCGTTGCGATTGATAGGGAAATAACGGTCCGGAACAATGGTCCGACTTGCACATCGACCACTAATATTACTCTGCCAAATAATAATAGATAAATTTTAGTTAGTCTAATGATGGAGAGGCGGGAGGTTTAAAATTTGGGAGCTTTTTAATCGCTAGTCTTAGAAACTAACCTAATTGATGTTTACTCATTATGAAGCCTAACCTAATTTACAATCTCTAAGGAAATAAAACAAGTCAAGGGGAAATTATATTAATAATCATTGATAATGTTTTGTAACTAATTGATTTTTCTTGTATTCAATCCGCCATAAAGAAATTAATTTAAAGATTTTTTTCAAGTGTTATCTAAAAGGCTCATGAAATAAGCTCAACAAAAGTTTTTTGGTGAGATGAAGTTCATAAATAATTATGGTAATTTAAAAAAAAGATTATATGATTTTAATAAGAGTTAATATCTTAAAAAATCCCAAATTGATATATTTGTAATAAATTTACTCTAAACTAATTTTTTTATCACGAAAAATCTTAAATCGGTATACTTGTCATAAATTTACCTTAAATGACCACAAAAAAGCTTAAACTGATACACTTGTGACAAATTTATCCAAAATTAATTTGTTCAATTACCACAAACCCCAAACTGGTATATTTGTGACAAATATACCATATTTTAAATTCGATTAATAACACAAAAAATCACAAAAATAACACAACTGTGACAAACATATAGTGAAATCCCAAACTAGTACACTATTCCACTGTGGCATCCTAGAATTTCATGACAATCCCTAGATGTGCTATGAACCATAAATAGGCGATGGAAGCGCCATCGGATTTTACTATAGCCATTAGACCAATGAATTATAATAGATCAAGACCGAGCATTTAATGGAAAAATTATTTTGTTGGAGACGCATCCTATGTCCATGTGAGATTAAGGATTGTATTAAAGGGTAAATTGATAAGCAAATTTTGTTCTTGGCCATGAACTTTATAAGATAAAATTTTATTAATCTATGTTACAAAGTTTTATGGCCATATGAATTTGTAATTTGGTATTCATATAAGTGGGGATTAAGGTGGATTATTAAAAGTAAACATGGGCTTATTTAAGTATATATATTTTTGGGCCATTTAAGTTTGGACTTTAGGCCCAAGAATGTTGGGCCTAAAGTGGGCCAAAAGGCCCGGCCCATAGAGCCCATGAAGGACTGTCGACCGGACCAAGAAGGGGAGGGGGGAGTGCATGTCCTCCAACACTTGTCTTCATTGCCTCCACTTGTTCTCTCCTTTTAGCCACTTGTTCTCCTCATGAGAACACTTGTCTCTTACATGCAAAAATAGAGATAAATTAATAATCAAAGAGGAAAAAGGAAGGGGGTTTCGGAAGTGAGAGGAAAAGAGAGAAAGGGAGGTGAGCCGAGGGAGAGAGAGTGGGTTCGTGGGTGCTTCGGAGAGGGAAGAGGAAGACCAAGCCCCGCCGTGCGTGCGCCTAGCTTCGCCGTTGCTTGCTTGATTTCGTTGGATCTAAGGCAAGTAGAGTCTGTGAAACTACACCTTGATTGCTGTGGTTGTGATGTTGAATGCTGGAAATGCTTGAGCTATGATGTTGAGTGCTGGAAACTCGAAGAAATGGTGGTGGTTTCTCCAAGTGAGTCACTGCATGTAGGAACAGTCCGACCTTTTGGTGATTTCATGTGCTGCATGTGACTTTTTATTTGGAATTTCACTTCGACCTCTCCATTAAAGTTGTAGAGGACTTCTTGAAGATTAACATACTAAAAATTTAGATGAAACGGACAAGTATTGGTTGGTGAAATGATTTTCCTTTGAAGGAACTAGATCTGGAAACTGTTATGTTGACCTTTCGGTGATTTCGTGTGCTGCATGTGACTTTTTATTTGTAATTTCACTTCGACATATTCATGAAAGTTGTAGAAAACTTCTTAATTATTAACATACTAAAATTTGAGACGAAATGGACAAGTATTGAGTGGTGAAACCCATTTTCTTCGAAAATACTAGATCTGGAAAACTGTTCTTTGACCTCTTACGATTCTGTGAAATTCATAAAATGTTCCAGTTCGAATTTCACTTCGTGCTCTTGAAAAAAGTTGTAGATCATCTTGAGGAACAACATACTAAAATTTCAGAATAAATGGACCAGTAATGACCAAGGAAATGAATTTTCTTCAACACGGGTAGATCTGGAAAACGGTACTGAGAGCAGGAAAAGTAAATCGACTTTAACTTTTAATCCAGAACGAATCGGACTTCGATTTCTTCATGAAACTTGTAGATCTAGATCTTAACTACAACGTTTCCAAATTTCATAATTTTCTGAGTTCATTTAAGGGTTCGATTGAAATTGTTTTCGAAACTGTGCATGGGTGATGTTAAAAATCCTTTTTCAGTGATATACGGACCTGTATGTATTCTGTGAAGCCTTGTTTGATATGGTGTTCTTCACGAAATGTGTTTTCTTAGATCTTATCTACAATGTGGTAAATTTTCAGAATTTATTTCCATTGTTTACTAATTTTCCATAATATTTCATGAATAGCACGCCTTCTGTTTAAGCTGGAAATTGTTTTACTTACTGATTATTTGAATTGTTATATAAATCTTGATATTTTGGATTATTAATCGTGCAATGATGTGGTGACATTCATGCATTTCATATGACATCAAAAGATTGATGGATTTTCATGAATTCAATGAAGCTTTTCAAAAACCATTGCATCAAAAGGGTATTTTTTCCAATGCATATTATATGATTTTAAAAGGGGTTGATTCCAATCATTGGCATATTAAATGACATCAAAAAGCTGGTTTAGACCCTTGATATTGTTGCATCAAATGCCATGTTGAAAATGAGACATATATGTGATTATGAATTGTGATAATAATGATATCGTCGGAGGTGTGAGCTGACGATGCCCCGAGAGTGTCAGGATGCCCGGTGGCCTAGTGGCGTAATTCCGGAGGGTCCTCGGGAGTTTCGAGATGCCCGGTGGTATACGGTACGTAATTCCAGGGGGAGATGCCTGGTGGTATGTCGGTACGTAATCCCGGAAGCCCTGGAGGTGTGTGCTGGGGGGATTCCTCGTGATGCCGGTTGGGGTACGAGATGCCGGAGGTGTGTCTTTGGATGCCGGAGGTGTGTGCCGGAGGCTCCTCGCGATGCCAGGTTGGGTGCGAGCGACAAATGAGGGATGCAAACATTGACCCCTGGAAGAAAAAATGATGAGATCCTTTTGAAAGATAAAACCGGAAATTGAATCATGCGCATGGGTGTGTGCATGTGGCATGATGCATGATCTGCTTATGAAAGTAAATTGATGCTATTTGACATTGAGAATGCGATCATAAAGGCTGGAATGGATCTCAGGGTGGTATATGCACGTTGCATGGTGATATATGCATGACTGTTTGATGATATATGCACAAGTGCATGGTGGTACTTGTGCATAGTGGTATATGCACGTTGCATGGTGATATATGCATGGCTGTTTGATGATATATGTACAAGTGCATGGTGGTATATGCACATTGCATGGTGATATATGCATGGCTGCTTGATGATATGTGCACAAGTGCATGGTGGTATATGCACGTTGCATGGTGATATATGCATAGCTGCATGGTAATGTATGCTCAATAGCATGGATGATATGTACTCTACTTGTGATATTATGATTGTCTTGCTTGTTGCATCGTGTAGTTTGATGGATCTTTACTGCTGAGTGGTTGTACTCACCCCGTTTGGGGACTAACATTTCAGACTAGACAAGATACCTCGCTACCACCGCCACCAATAGATGGATCGAGTGGTTGGATATGACCGTGAGGAGGAGGATAGCAAAAGAAGGAACTTTTGGACGCCGACACCGGTCGATGGACTTTAAGTATACGGATGTTGTAAAAGATGCCAGTCATCTTTTGAAGTATAGCCGAGTATAGAAGACTACGGCATTTTGATGTACCGATGAATGATGTCCATCTGGTTTAAGTAAATAAAAGTGTTCGGCTTTTACCTGTAAATGTTTAGTTGGTGTTCATCGTTTTCTGAATATAGGGAAGGGAGTTGATGGATGTGCTTCCGCCATATAAGTTGCGCAGGGACCGATCTAAAAGATGTAAACCCCTAGGATTGATAGACCTTCAGGTCAAGCAAGAGAATGGTAATCGAGCTGTGGCGACCCTAACGGTTCGGGGGCCGTCGAGGGGTGCCACATCCATCGTCATATGTTATTCAACTTAGTAATTTGACAGTAAAATTTAATGAAAATTAATAGAGTAAATTTATTACGAGTGTATTAGTTTGGGATAAATTTATTAAAAATGTACCCGTTTAAAATTTTTGATGATCTAAAAATTAATTTAAAATAAATTTATCATAAATATATTAATTAGAGATTTTTTAGAAAATAAGCCTTTTAATAAAGCACTAACCAACAGCATTTTCAAGAGAATTAATTGAAGATCCGTGAATTCACTAAGTTGCCTTGTCAGCCATTTATTCAAAAAGAGGACTAAGAGAAACATGAGCATTTTTAAGTGGGCATTATTAAAAATGGAAGACAGATGCAGGACATTTATTAAAAGAATCAAACTTTTCAGGGAATCAACCGATTTTTTGTACCAAAAGATATTCAGCAGAACAAGACGAAATCGCGAGAGACGATTTCAAACGTAGACACAAATCTAGAGTTGCCTTGTCAGCCCACTTCCTTTCTCCGTGACCTGTCCTGAAGTCCTCGAAACTTGAAAGAAAGATTTGAGTTTACGAGGTCAATGAAAGTGTTCTTCTGGAAAGTGATGGATGAGAGGAAAGAGATGAGCGACCGTACTACTCTTTTGAACATAGCTAAATGATTATAAATTAAGAAAAATATCACAAATGATCATTGAACTTTTATTTAATATGCAATCTCGTCCCGAAGTTTTCGATTTGCTCAATTTAGTCCCTGAACTATATAAATGTCCAATTTAGTCCCTGACTATTTAAAAATTGACCAATTTCGTTCTCCGTTAGTTAAAGTTAACGGAATTGGGCATTTTGATCTTTTTTTTTTTTTTTCTTCTTCTTCTCTCTTCCCTTCGCCGACCATGGCAGAGGGAAGCCGGCGTCCGGCGAGGGTTGCCATAGCCTGAGCTTGCTAGGGCTGCCATCGCTAGACGCAGACAAGGACGGCCCTCGTCGGCGTCGGGCGGGGGTGCCCTCGCCGGATCCGGCGAGGAGGCCCTCGCCCGTGCTCGACGCAAGTGAGGGCAACCCTCGTTGGCATCAGGTGAGCACCTCCCTCGCCAGATCCAGCGAGGGCGGCCCTAGCTAGCCCAGGGTCACCCTTCCCTCCGCCATGGCCGGCGAAGGGAAAAGAGAAGAAGAAAAAATAAAAAAAGGAAAAACAGTCATCACTTAATGGTTTGAACGGAAGGACTAAATTAAACATTTGTGTATAGTTTAGGGATCAAATTGAGCAAATCGAAAACTCAGGGACAATATTGTACATTAAGTAGAAGTCCATGGATCATTTATGGCATTTTTTCTATAAATTATGCAGGATAGTACAAGGTGGGATGTCTGTCCATCTTGTCTCTCGTACCTTGTGATCATGTTTTCGTTTCTTCTTTCTTTTGTGTTTTTTTAGTGTTATGAGGCTAAAAATGTTTTTCTTCTTCTTATTTCCTGATTGTACACCCAGTTAATATTATCACGAGGCGAATCCAGCTCACTAGTCGAAAATGGCCGGGCCCAGGAAAACTCTTTTGGAATTGCCTTAGCTGCTTTTATCTCTATCTCACATGTCGATATAGTATGGAGTAATTGTGGAGTCAAATCGACTAATATAATACAATTTCAAAATGAAACTCAAAGAAAATATTAATATGGAACAAAAAAAGATTCTCGTTTGAAGTTGATTATACAGTGCAAAAAGGGAGAAAATTTTAATGCCAAGACTGAATATTTCGAAATTTCTACACCCTCTGCTACAAATGCTCATGTTTCTCTTAGTCCTCTTTTTGAAATCCGCACTTCCAATGTCTCCAAGATTAACTATCTTTATGAGTACCCGCTGCTGTCCCCGGCCTTGAAGGTCCACGGTGAAGGACCTGTATTTGTATAAGAACAAGTTCAGTTTGCTCCCGAAGTGGGTCGGGGAGCCGCGGAGGCTGAAGACGCTGAAGTTCTTCGCGAACAAGATGAACCTGTTCCCGAGCGAGCTGAGGAGTTTGGTGGGGCTGGAGAGCTTGCAGGTGAAAATATCGCCCCCCGGACTGAATGGGCTGGCGCTGCATAAGTTGGAAGGACTGAAGGAGCTCGAGCTCAGTATGGCACTGCGCCGGCCCTCGGTGTTTCCGCTGCTCAGAGAGATCGCGCAGTTCAAGTGTCTGACCAAGCTCTCCGTTTGTCATTTCTCTATAAGGTATGTTGTTTTTGACTTCCTGTTTTTTTTTTGGTAAAGGTAAGATTTGTATTGATTTTGTTTTTGACTTACTGTTTGGTGTGTTCAGTTTTGAAGTTTTTTTCCTTTTTGCTTGATTGGGATTGAGTCAATTGCAATGTGTCCTGTGCAGTTCTGGGAATTAGTAAGATTGAGTGTTTGGGGACTGTCAGGAGGAGAAATTTGGTCTTTTAAGTTGGTACTCCCTTCCGAGGTGTAAGAAGCTAAGTTTGCTGGGGCTTACGTGTGGTTTTCAGTGACCATTTGACGGTCCTTTAGCTTTGGTACTCTAGGCTGGGCATTTTTCTGTTCTTAGTCTAGACACAGGAAGCATGTAGTATGTGTTTTTCCAATGCAGCATAACGTGACAAAACCCGGTGTAGCTCTTTTGGCAAGCAGTTTTGATGGCTCCTTTAGTTGCCTTTAGGAAGTTTGTGTTGCGGTTTTGACTTGAGATCGTGCAGTGTTATTGTAAAATTTATATTTGGTGAAGTATGCTGTTCATCTCTTATCTGAACAGGAAGAAGTAAATTGTACATCTTTCTTTTAAGTCTTTTTCCTTGGAATGTTTTGACTACATGTTGGCAAAAGTGGCACCTCTTATTGATATGTACTCATATTCGAAATTCTTCATTAATTGATTTATGTTATTTTAATTAGTCGTGGATACTGTATGGGATACTGCATTGGCCTTGTAGTAATCCATCATTATTAAGATTTATGAGGATTCAGTTTAATTCCTACCTTCCACTCTCCTCTACTCGTGTAGAAAGTAGTTGATATGGTGCTGCGTGGCAACCATCTTAACCTTTTCTCCTCCATGTTCTGATACATGTTTTGAAGTATGGATATCCAAGGTGAGGGTATTTCTTAAATTCTCAGGAAACATTGTGTTCAAGGAATACTATGAACCAAAGTAGATTGAATGGGAACACTGACGGAGCCAGGCTAAGGTTCTTTTATTTTATTTTATTATATATATTGTTTTTTTGGGGGGTTTGAGATTCACTAATGAAATATGGAGCCAAAAATTCTTTTGCACGAAAATTTTGAATAAATTTAAACAGTAAAGTGTATATTATTCATTAGTAAGTTAAAATATACAAATCTCTTTGAAGTTTAGTAGTACTTTCTCCTTTAACTTTTCTGTATAATATCTATATAATTTTTTTGGACAAGTAAAAAAATATGTTTTTGTTGATGACTATAGATGATAATTATATATAATGTTAAAATTATGTCTAGAAAGAAATTCTGCACTATTGTATTAAAATTAAACTAAGGTTGGATTCATCTATATATAAATAACAGTTCGCAAGGATGGACAAATTTCATGTATGCAAGATAGATTGGCATACTTACAAAGGCGTATGTATATTGTCAATAGAAAATCATAAACTATTCCAAGAAAATTAGTAAGAAGAAAAAGATAGAATAACATATCGATAGACATTAGATAAGATCTAAGCTGATATAATGTTAAATGATCACTCCACTAAGACATGATAAATGCAATTTAAGTTCATTATTTGATTTGCATCTTTCAAATAAAATAAATTTATTTTTCAGTTACTTCTAATTTTCAGTATAGGTTTGATATAAAATAACTGTTCTAGCTATTGGAATTTTGATCTTTTCAATTTTTTTTTTTTTAAAAAAGAGCGCACACTTTGTATGTCCAATAAAAAAAGAAATAAGGCAGACCTTTTTATATATTTAGAGGAAGAAAATCCAATGATTTTGATTCGGTAATACAGTCCTGCACGAATGTTGAAGATGATACCGAGGAGGGTACAAATGAGACAAGTCAAAGAAGCTCTTGGCAAACTTATAATGTAATAAATTTCTGAACCCGATTCAAGATCATATGTGGCTAAATTTTATTAGATGTCATTAGCCATTATCATTTCGTATGCTCGAATGGTGATTCACAACTGATATTCACCTCAAATAAGTTTGGGAGGCCAATTCACGTAGAAACATATAATATATATGTTGGATGAAGGATGGATGTTGTAAGTTTGCTTCTTTAATCTGCAATGTTCTGTGTCCAGATCGTATTTCTTGTTTCTCTTGACATCTGATCTTTTTGGTTAGTGAGTCTATTTTTACTATTGTTGGTTTCATCACTTCCTGCTTAGGTAGGAATCATTTGCTTATGTTGAGTATAGTGCCTTTTTTCTCATGCAGATCCCTTCCACCAGAAATCGCTTGCCTGAACAAGTTGGAGTATTTGGAACTTTCATTTAATAAGATGAAGAGTTTGCCAAATGAAATAAGTTATTTAAATTCTTTGACATCCCTGAAGGTCGCTAAAAATAAATTGGTGGAACTTCCCTCTGGTTTGTCCTCTCTTCGGCAATTGGAAGTCTTAGACCCTTCAAATAACAGGTTGACATCTATAGGCCCTCTTGAACTTGACTCCATGCATAGCCTGCGAAGTCTAAATCTTCAGGTGCTTAGAAAACCAGTCTTCTAATGATTTATTTTGTGCATGTTCATGGAATAATTGTAACGAGATGCTCTGTTTCTATATCAGAATTGCACACAGACTTTTTTTTCATGCTAGGCTGTGGTATAATTGACATCTGTACTTTTTGCTCGTCTCTTTGATACTTCTGTAGATGAATTTTCAACTAGTGAAATTAACATGTATTTTTTTCTGTTGATTTTTGTTATTATCCAAGCACAATAAGCTCCTCAGTTTTCAAATACCTTCGTGGATATCCTGTGATATAGACGGGAAGGAGTTGCCCAATGATGATTGTACCAATTCTTTGGCTGAAATGGAAGTGTATGAGTCCACCCCAGACGATGAACGAATGATCTCTTGTAGCAGTAAGGCCTGCAGAACTAGTTTCTTCAGCTTTTTCATGTAAATTTTGCACTTATCCCCTATGGATTTCGTCAGCCTTACTGCATGCTTCTAAGAACTGGATTGTGCTTTACGTAGGCTTCTGCCATACCTTGGCAAGTTCATTGGCTGGGTCAGCGTCAAATGCTAGATGTTTTTCGGCTTGGAAATCATCAAAGAGGTGGAAAAGGAGGAACTATTTGCAACAAAAAGCTCATCTAGAACGTTATACAGCAGCAGGAAGGGGAAAGGTGAAAAATATTCGGAGGAGTTGACCAAAAAGGGTGATGAAATGTGCAAGTTGTCTAATGATGACGCTTCAAGAGATGCAGCATCAGAAATCACCTGCGAGGATGGTGGAGATAATGCATCGATTTCAGGGGAAATTGGATATGAAAATGTGCGTAGCAGTGTGGGTGTGGATGGCATTAGTTCAAACAGTGAATTAAAGGTAGAAAACGACTCAAATGTTGCCTTTGACTCTGCAAGTAGACAGCAAGATGTTACGGTCATGTCAAATGCCTCTACTGATGAGGAAGATGCTGAGTCGTTAGTAGGGAAACACGAAGTCAGTATCAAGTGGGAGAGGAACCGTGATCAGCATCTTGATAACCCTAAACCATGGAAGTGTCGCCGGCTGGCTGATGAGAGCTTAGATCTATCCCGCCAGTATTGTGATTTCTCTTTCTGTGGTGTTGAGGATTATCTGCCAGATGGCTTTTATGATGCTCGACGTGACCAACCTTTCATGCCTCTTAGTAGTTACAAGAGAAACTTACCTATCGACTCACGTGAAGTAATTCTTGTGGACAGGTTTGGATTCTCTGCTCTGTGTTCTATGTCTAGTGATTGCTTCGCTCCAAGTTCTTAGTAATGATTCTTTTTTCTTTGGGTCTAATTTCATGACATTTTTCAGGGACAGAGATGAAGTGTTGGACGCAGTTACACTCTCTGCGCAGGGTTTGGTAATTGGTTTCAAGCGATTAAATAGTTTAATTAAAGATCAGGAACTGGAGGATTGTACACTTCAAATATCTTCGTTGCTTGCTCTTTTTGTGTTGGATCACTTTGGAGGGAGCGACAGAAATGCAATTATAGAAAGGACACGAAAGGCTGTATTTGGGTTGAATTGTCGAAAGCCTTTTGTTTGCACCTGCTTAACTTGGAAATCGTGATTATGTTGATTCATCTGTCGACTAAATGCTCAACAATCAGGATATTATATTATATTAAGCGATCTATGTGAGAAATCTCTTCAGTCTATCAAAGCGAGACAAAGTTCTGTTATTATTCCTATAGGATCTCTGAAGTTTGGTGTTTGCAGACATAGAGCAATTCTCATGAAGGTGGCTTTTTGCTGTAATTATCTTTTTCTAGTTTATGTTGAAATACTTTTTGCTGTAATTATCTTTTTCTTGTTGATGTTGAAATACTTTAAGCTGACTACTCACCAATTTTTTCCTAGTATCTATGTGATCGAATGGTGCCTCCTGTGCCATGTGAGCTTGTTAGAGGTTACTTGGATTTTTCTCCGCATGCTTGGAATATCATTCTTGTAAAAAAGGGTGATTTATGGGTTCGCATGGTGGTTGATGCATGCCGTCCACTTGATATACGTGAAGAGACAGACCCAGAATATGCTTGCAGGTCAGTGCTCTTCTCTCATGTGATGGTCAAGCTGTTTTCCCCTTAAAGTTTTCACACCTAAGCTTGATGCTTGAATCTTGGATGTATTGAAAGCTATGTGATCTCGAGTTAAAAATGAAAGCATGGTTTGATAAGATTCAGTGGACTCCTCGCGACGTCATCAGCAGCAAACCGCCCACGTCGTCGCGATCCGAACACTTCACCGGACCATTCAATTGGTAGGAGCGACGGGTGGTGTGTACAAAGGGCAGGGATGTAGTCAACGCGAGCTGATGACTCGCTCTTACTAGGAATTCCTTGTTGAAGACCAACAATTGTAATGATCTATCCCCATCACGATGAAATTTCAAAGATTACCCAGGCCTGTCGGCCAAGACTATAGACTCGGTGAATACATCAGTGTAGCGCACGTGAGGTCGAGAATATCTAAGGGCATCACAGACTTGTTATTGCCTCAAACTTCCTTGGCCTAAACGGCCATAGTCCCTCTAAGAAGCTGGCTGTGGAGATGTACATCCACATAGCTAGTTAGTAAGCTGAGGTGAATCAATAGAGAGCTCCCAGTTTGTCAATCTTTATTATGTCTGGACTTGGTAAATTTCCCTGTGTTGAGTCAAATTAAGCCGCAGGCTCACTCCTGGTGGTGCGCTTCTGTCAATTCTTTTAAATTTCAACCTTGCGACCATACTCCCGTTGGAACCCAAAAACTTTGATTTCTCATAAGGTGTCGGCGGAGTCCTGAAAGCAACATCCGCTGATCCCTAGTTGGCATCGTTTATGGTTGAGTCTAGAACGGTATCTGATCGTCTTCAAGCCCCTAACTTTCATTCTTGATTAATGAAAACATCATTGGCAAATGCTTTCGCAGTTGTTTTTTTTTTGGTAAGGTAAGATTAGTATTGACTTTTAACCAAAAGGATTTTTACAACAAAGTAATCTCGGCATGAACAAAACTTGCATTCATGGTGACAAACAAGTCATTAAGGGTGGAAGGGTGTCGAGAGTAAAATAGAATGAGGGGAAACCAAAACAGTGACAATCCTCAAGCAAACATTACATTGAAAGATCTGACAACTCGGAAAAGAAAATAGAGGGATCAAGTCCCCAGCTACGTTGAATCCTCCTGTTCCTTGGCGTGTCCATCACATGGTTGAAAGTTGTAGCCTTGTCCTTAACAGCTTTGACAAAATGTCTTTTCAAAGCAGGCACAAACAGGACTTGGCTCCGAAAAAAGATGTTCCTCGTTTTCCAAATTAGGTGACAAAGGGTCCCAAAAGCAAACCGAGCAATACATTGAGCAAAGTCATTACCCAAGGGAGGTTATATCTAGTAGCCCAAAACATAGCAATACCAGCAGTAATATGGCAACCAAAAAATGGATGATCAATGGAGTCTGGTCTTAAATTGCAAAAAGCACAAGAACCATTCGCAATCCTACCATAGTAGAGTAAAAAAAAAACCTGGGTGGGTAATCGGTTTTTAGTGATAAGCTAAAGGTGGAAACGGTACCTAGGGGAGAGAGTTCTATTCCATACGAAGGAGAACCATGGGACCAAGCTTCTCTTCAGTCGAATGGCTTTCCACAGAGATGCAATCGAAAAAGACCCTAAGGAGTGCTCTAGCCAACAAAATCAATCAGGGACAGAAGAGTTGTCACGTCCCGATCCTCAAGCGCGTGTCCATCCCTCAGTGGTTGATTAAATTGTGACGTTTCAGGACGTGTCGCCGACCCATTCATTTTAATGCGCATGTAGAAGCGAATAATTAAATCCCTAGACAACACAAAAATGGGATAGAAAAGCAGGGCCACAATTTTGAAAAACCACAACACACCTTTATACACAGCAGACTAGTTCATTTACAATATTAGTCTATATTCACAAGTCTACAAAAGTAGAAGGACTACAAGTCCTCTAAGCATTAGAACCTTTAACTGAAGACTCCGGGGTCTCTGGCTCCAAGGAACTCGGGTCTATCACTGCACCACCAGGAGGGTCAGCCATACCCTTGCCAAAATCAATCTCTAACACTGACATAGGGATCTCGGACCCCTGTAAGGGACCTTCTCTAGGTCCATCTCGCCCGCGATGATACCACGGTCTGAATTGATGGGGTACCCTCTGGGGTAGACCCATATCAACCCAGACAATGGATCTCACGAGTTCGTAGTCCAACTACGAGCTTTTTAATTGCAACAACTTAAATATACGCTATTAAAGCTGGAATTACCATGGCTGCTGGTACCAGACTTGCCCTCCAATGGATCCTCGTTAAGGGATTTAGATTGTACTCATTCCAATTACCAGACTCAAAAGAGCCCAATATTGTTATTTATTGTCACTACCTCCCTGTGTCAGGATTTGGTTATTTGCAAGCCTGCTGCCTTCCTTGGATGTGGTAGCCATTTCTCAGGCTCTCTTTCCAGAATCGAACCCTAATTCTCTATCACCCGTCACCACCATAGTAGGCCACTATCCTATCATCGAAAGTTGATAGGGCAGAAATTTGAATGATGCGTCGCCAGCACGATGGCCGTGCGATCCGTCAAGTTATCATGAATCATCAGACAACGGGCAAAGCCCACATCAACTTTTTGTCTAATAAATGCATCCCTTCCAAAAGTCGGGTTTTGTTGCACGTATTAGCTATAGAATTACTATGGTTATCCGAGTAGCAAATACCATCAAAAAAACTATAGCTGATTTAATGAGTCATTCGCAGTTTCACATCTGAATTAGTTCATACTTACACAGGCATGACTTAATTTTTGAGACAAGCATATGACTACTGGCAGGATCAACCAGGTAGCATTCCCTCACGACGTTCGCCGAGCATGATCCATCACGATGATCGAGGGCTTCGCGTGATCAAGGATAAGGCAAGATCGTCATTCGGATGAAGCGATAAACTCTTAACGATTAGGGAACAAGGGCTAACGACCGCACAACGATTAAGAGAGTTCCGCATCCGAGAGAACGAGTAGGCACTCGTGGTCTATCCGAACGATCGAACGAGACGACGTTCGTGGAACACGAGCCCCACTATCTGGTCCAACTCGAGCATTCGAGAGAACGCCGTGATGGAAGGGACGACTGAAGGCACACATTTTCGTCGCAATAGGCATGCAACATAGGAACCTATGTCTTGCATCCAACGTTTAACTCATGGGAAACAACTAATCGAAAGTGAGGGAAACGGTTTGATGCACCAGCACGGAGCCTGCTTACACACACATTTTTATCGTCTCTCACACGCCATCGCGTACATTGGAAATGAACCAAGCCGACTCATTTGTAGCTCCTCAAGCATGAGTACTCGAGGAACACACGGAGTCATCGAACAAGGTCGCATCAACACCACTAAATGCGAGAACACCAATGTCTTGTTCGGGTCGTGGATCGATAGTATGTGGCTCGTTCATTCATGCCCGAGGCATGGTCTTGTCTTACCGAAGGGACTCATACATTTGTCAATTCCCAAGTAACTCGGTCACCGATTCATCCTCTATGGCCCCTTGGCTCGAAAACGACCCATGCTTCCCTCACTTTTGATCAGTTGTTGCTCCATGAGCTAAACGTTGGATGCAAGACGTGGGTTCCTGTGTTGCATACCGATTTCGACGAAAATGTGTGCCTTCGGTCGTCCCTTCCATCACGGCATCCTCTCGAATGCTCGGTTGGACTAAATAGTGGGGCTCGTGTTCCACGAACGTCGTCTCGTTCGATCGTTCAGATGGACCACGGGTGCCCACTCGTTCTCTTGGATGCGGAACTCTCTTAATGGATGTGGGGTCATTGGCCCTTGTTCCCTAATCGTTAAATGTTTATCGCTTCACCGGAATGATGATCTTGCCTTGTCCTTGATCACACGAAGCCCTCGAGCATCGCGATGGATCATGCTCGGCAAACGTCGTGAAGGAATGCTACCTGGTTGATCCTGCTAGTAGCCATATGCTTGTCTCAAAGATTAAGCCATGCCTGTGTAAGTATGAACTAATTTAGATTGTGAAACTGCGAATGACTCATTAAATCAGTTATAGTTTGTTCGATGGTATTTGCTACTCGGATAACCGTAGTAATTCTATAGCTAATACGTGCAACAAAACCCGACTTTTGGAAGGGATGTATTTATTAGATAAAAGGTCGACGCGGGCTTTGCCCGTTACTCTGATGATCCATGATAACTTGACGGATCACACGGCCATCGTGCTGGCGACGCATCATTCAAATTTCGGCCCTATCAACTTTCGATGGTAGGATAGTGGCCTACTATGGTGGTGACGGGTGACGGAGAATTAGGGTTCGATTTCGGAAAGGGAGCCTGAGAAACGGCTACCACATCCAAGGAAGGCAGCAGGCACGCAAATTACTAAATCCTGACACGGGGAGGTAGTGACAATATATAACAATACCAGGCTCTTTGAGGCTGGTAATTGGAATAAGTACAATCCAAATCCCTTAACGAGGATCCATTGGAGGGTAAGTTTGGTACCAACAGCCGCGGTAATTCCAGCTCCAATAGCGTATATTTAAGTTGTTGCAGTTAAAAAGCTCGTAGTTGGACCTTGGGTTGGGTCGATCGGTCCGCCTCACGGTGTGCACCGATTGGCTCGTCCCTTCTATGAGCTATATGCTCCTTGCCTTAACTAGCCGGGTCGTGCCTCCGGTGCTGTTACTTTGAAGAAATTAGAGTGCTCAAAGCAAGCCTATGCTCTGTATACATTAACGTGGGATAACATCATAGGATTCATCCTCTTGTGTTGGCCTTCGGGATCAGAGTAATGATTAACAGGGACAGTCGGGGGCATTCGTATTTCATAATCAGAAGTGAAATTCTTGGATTTATGAAAGACGAACAACTGTGAAATCAATTTTTACAATTCGCGGGTACTGTTCATTGTCTTCTCCCAACTCCAGGTGATTCTGTACTGTTCACAATCTAGTTGATGGCTTGTTCCCGGTGTGTCGGGCATCCATTTGGGCCAATTTTTGGAGGATAGAATCCTCTATCCACCCCTTACATTTCCACCGAACGGTTTTTCCTATTTCGAGCTAGCCTTCGAGATCTCAACGGCCCTAATCGTGCGGAGGATTCTGGTTTCGCTGTTCTAGTGCGAATCTCGTCGAGGATGCCTTGGTTGTCGTTTGGGCCTGTAATTTGGTAGGGTTGGTTGCCTTACCACCTTCTAGCAGCCTTCCAAGCTGGCCTTTGATTTGGCCCATATTGGTAGAACTCATTGGTTAGTCGTGGGCTGCTTTGTTCCTGCGTCCGTGAAGTTTTCCGGCCTCTTCAACTAAGGTGGACTTCTGCCGTGCAAGCTTTTGCTCTGCCCTGGTAAGATCTGTATCCTTAGAGCTTAGCCTGGTAAGTCTTTCCCTTCTTATAATGGCCCATGCTGGTTAGTTTTGAGTGTTGCACGCTAGGTGTTCGACAAATGGCCTCAACCACTTCTGGTGGGATTGGGCTTCCCTGTTTGGACCAGTTTGTTGCTGGAACCTCCCAGGGTGGTGCTGGGAAGGAAGTCATGGGAAGAATCGATCAAACTTCTGCTGTTTTGAGAGATGCCTCGGCTCTTGCTCGATCTGAACAAGCCCTTACTAAACCTCTTTCCAGAGCTTCGGCTTCTGTTATTTCGAAGGAAAACCCAGACTAGTTGTGTCCTCGTGTTCCTGCTGGTTCACGAGACGGAAGCAGGGGAAGATCTCGTTCTAAGTTCCCTCAGCGTAGGGGCAACTCAAAAAATCCTAACGGCCGCACCTGGGCTGCTGTTGCTAGAGTCGCAACCAAGGGATATGACCTTGAATTCACCCAACCTACCTATGTGAACGATAAACCAATTATTGAAATGACTGATCAAGACCTTCAAGCTGCTGACCCCAAGCTGTTCGAGTGCCTTGTTGGGTATTTTTTGGGTAGGCGACTTCCTTTTAAGGTCGTTGAGGATGCTTTAAAGAAAGCTTGGAGTCCGAAGCTCATGGAAGTGTCGTCTAATGGGTGGGGGCTCTTCTTACTTCATATCCCAGACAAAGATTTCCGTAGACAGCTCCTTAAGGGGGGGCCCTATTACTGTTGCTAAGGTTCCATTTATTCTTCAACAATGGAAACCAGCGTTAGAACTAACAAAAGACACTCACTTGATAGTTCCGGTATGGGTGAGACTGTGGAATCTTCCATTCTCCTTTTGGTCTGCATAAGCTATTGGCAAGTTGGCAAGTGCTGTGGGGAAGCTTTTATATGTAGATCATCGAACTGAAGAAATGAAAATGACGATGTTTGCTCGAGTCTGTGTTGAGATCACAGGAAATCAGCTCGAGTGTGAATCCATTGAGTTAATTCATAATGGTATCTCTTGTGAAGTGAGTGTGGAATACGAATGGCGACCAGTTGCCTGCTCGGGGTGTGGCATATTTGGGCATAAGTGTAGCCCTCCTTCTGCTCGTTCTACTGGGAATGCTTCTGCAGATGGTCCTGTTTCTGCAGTTGGCAGAGCTGTTTCTGTTGCAGCGCCTCAAGCACCAGAGCGTGCTCGTTCCTCTCTTGGTACGGTCTCGACTCTTGGTCCCTCTGCTTCTGCGACTGGTCTTGCCCCCATTCAACAGAACATTGAGAGGACAGAAGCTCCTCTAGGTGCTCAGAAACCGGCTGATACACGTTCTGCGCCTGAACCGAGAGCCCCTCTGGTTGTTCATAAAATAATAGATATAAGGCCTACTCCTGTTATAAGCCGTATGCCTATAGCAGAGTCCTCTGCTCTGAATTTATGACCAGCTTCAAATGATGAACCTTCCTTGCCTATAGTTAAGTTGGCTACTGGTTGCTCTGGATATGAGGATGATCGTGAGATTGTCTGTGCTGTTCCCTCGACTCCTCTTGATGTGCCTCCACCTTCGACTGATTTGGGCTGGAAACAGGTTAAAAGCAAGGGCAAAAAAAAGTTTGCTGCAAAGGAGGCTGCTTCCTTCGGTCTTGCTCAACCCAGCGGAGAGGGACAGTTGAAGCTAAAGGTTTCTATCCCTGCTAAAACCACGACTATTCCACCTCTTAGAATATCGAAAGGGCTTTTTAAGCCCTCCTCAAAGGTGCCTGACAGTCGTGCAAAGAAAGCTGATTCTCCTACTCCCTTAGTATCTCTCCAATGTTCGGATGATATTGGAAGCTCTAGCATCCATGCTATCTCAGTAAATGAAGATATGATCTCTATTGATTCTCCTGCCCCTCCTGCTTTGGACTCGATGGCCAAGGCTGAAAGTATTCAGGAGCAACTTCTGCTGCTGCTTCCTGACCCGCCTCCTTTGGTGGCTACCAAAGCGACTTATACTAGTCGCAAGCAAGTTAAAAAGAGGTAACCCGTTTCCCCCTTGTGTAAATATGTATATAGGCTTTTGGAATATCAGGGGCATTCTTGATCCTATCAGACGTGCTGAAATCAGAAGATTTGTTTCCTCAAACAAGCTTTGCTTGATTGGTCTTTTTGAGACGAAAGTCCCTGACTCTTTATTTGAGTCTGTCTCCTCTACCTTAGGGGGTGGAAGTGGATTTCTAATTATGAGTTCGCTCCTTGTGGCAGAATCTGGGTCGGTTAGGACCCTTTGGTTGTTAGTTTTACTCCTTTCTCTTCTAATGCCCAAGCGATTCATAGCCGCCTTAAGTTTAACCTTACCAACGTCAGTTCTTGTATCTCTGCGGTCTATGGTGATCATACTTTCGTGCGAAGAAGGCCCCTTTGGGAGGACCTCATTCACTTTAACGAAGTATTGCAAGACTCTGCCTGGTTGGTTGCGAGTGATTTTAATGCCATAAAAGACCCATCCGATCGTGTTGGAAGCTCGAATGCTTGGATTCCTTATTTTGATGAGTTCCGTCTTTGCTTGCCCAAACTGAACTAGTGGATCTCAAATACATCGGTCTCACTTTACCTGGTCTACTTCGGCTGGTGCGAATAGGAAGATGAGAAAGATCGATCGGGTGTTGGTAAACACCAAGTGGAATATGGATTTCTCCTTCTCTGAGGCATCGTTCTTGAACCTGGGAATCTCCGATCACTCACCTATGATTGTAAGAGTCCTCGACCCTATTGCCAGAAGAAAGACTTTCAAATATTTTGATTTTTGGTCAGATCACCTGGACTTTCATTCTATTGTTCGGTCTACTTGGGATAGCCTAGTGTATGGAGTTCCTATGTTCAAACTAGTCTCAAAGCTGAAGACTTTGAAATGCCGCCTCAAAGCTCTAAATAAAGAAGCTTTTTCCAACATTTCGGTGAGGACTTCGAAGGCGAGGGAGGCCCTTCGTGCTACCCAGATTGGTCTTCATGCGAATCCTACTGATGTCTCCCTTGCTGAGCTTGAGAAATCACAAGGTCGTATCTTCATTGACCTGCGTAGTCACGAGGAATCCTTCTATAGATAGAAGTCTAGAGTGAGGTGGTTGAAGGAAGGAGATCGAAACACAAAATTCTTCCACCAATTGGTCAAGAATAGACAGCTCAGTAATCGAATCCTTTCTGTTAAGGACCAATTTGGTTCTTTAATTGCAGATCCTACTTTGGTGCCACAAGTGTTCGTTTCTTTCTTCTCTGACCTCCTTGCACCGAGAATGGCCCCTTCCAAGCCCTCTCTTCAAGAGTTGAAGACGTTCATTCGCCATCCGCTTTCGGACTCTCAAGGTTGCTCCCTTGCTATGCCGATCTCTAATTATGAGATTAAGAACACTCTATTCTCTCTTGCCAGAGGGAAAGCTCCGGGTCCAAATGGCTATTCAGTTGAATTCTTCAAGACTAATTGGGAAATCGTGGGACCTTTGGTTCTAGAAGCGGTCAAAGATTTTTTCTCTTCCGGTTGCCTTCTGAGGGAGGTAAATACCACTATCCTTGCTTTGGTCCCTAAGATACCAAATGCTTGTGCTGTCACTGAGTTTAGGCTCATTGCGTGTTGTAATACTATCACGAAAATCCTGGCTAATCGCATTGTGACCGTCGTGAGTGATTTGATTGACTAGTCCCAAAATGCATTTGTGAAAGGTAGAAGGATCAGAGACAATATTCCATTGGCCAAGAATTGTTTGCTGGCTTCCATTTAGAACCTTATCTACCGAAATGTGCTATCAAAGTGGATTTTCAAAAGGCTTATGATACCGTCGATTGGGACTTTTTGGAGCTTACTCTCTTGGCTTTCAGGTTTCCTGAATGGATCATCCGTCTAATTATGGTTTGTGTTCGAACACCGAAATTCTCGGTTTCTATTAATGGTGAGTTGCATGGTTTCTTCTCTGGTGGTCGTGGCCTCCGCCAAGTGGACCCTATGTTGCCTTACCTATTTACTCTTGTCATTGAGGTATTCTCCGGTATCTTGAATGAGCGGACGTCGATCAAGGAGTTTAAGTATTTCTGGAGATGTAAGGTTGTCAATCTCTCTCACCTCTTCTTCGCAGATGATGTGTTTCTCTTTTGCCAAGCTGATTGGGCATCGGTGACCATGCTTAAAAAGGGATTGGATATCTTTTCTTCTTGGAGTGGATTGTTTCCGAACAAAACTAAGAGCGAGATTTTTCTCTCGGGTGGTTCTGCATCCCTTCGAAATAACATCTGTCTAGCTTTTGATTTTTAGGAAGGGAAGCTTCCGGTCAGATATCTGGGCGTGCCTATTATCACTTCTAGATTGGGAAAAGCTGATTGTATTATGCTGATTGACCGCATTACCGCTAGGGTCCAATCTTGGGCTTATCGGTTTTTATCATTCGCAGGTAGATTGCAATTGATAAGGTCAGTTCTACACTCTATACGGGCTTATTGGGCGAGTGTATTTACGTTGCCTTCATCGGTTTTAGAAAAAATTGAACAGATCTTAAGAAAATTCCTTTGGAAGGGCACCTCCCTGGGTCAAGGTGGGGCCAAAGTTTCTTGGGATGATGTATGTCTCCCGAAAGAAGAAGGTGGTTTGGGCATTCGTAAACTGAGGGACTGTAACAAAGCTTCGATGCTCAAACACTTATGGTTTCTGTTTACTGATAAAGAATCGTTATGGTGTCGTTGGGTGCATTCTAATTTTTTAAAAAAGGATAATTTCTGGATTTCCTCCCAGCCAGCTGTGTGCTCATGGGCTTGGAAGAAACTATTGCAACTCAGGAGATATTTCAGTATTTCTTTTTTCTAGGAGATTGGCAATGGCCTGTCGGTTTCGTTATGGTATGATTATTGGCTTTCTTGTGGGCCTCTTATTTCTTTTGTGCCGATAGCCTTATTCGAGAGCTCCGAACTCCCCAGCTATGCTGTAGTGCCTGATCTTTTCTCTCCACTGGGTCGCTCTCTAAAAAACTTCATGGAGAATTTGGGTATCCCCTTCCCGGTTTTGTCTCAGTCCATTGACCGCTTCACTTGGCGCCGTGATCCATCAGGTACCTTCTCAATTGCTTCTGCATGGAATGTTATTAGAGCCAAAAAGAACCGTGAGCCTTGGGCTGCCTGGTTTCAATTTCACTTGTGGTTGATTACCAAAAACCGGCTCCCGACTTAGATGATGCTCCTTTCCTATGGGAGAATTGATTATACAATTTATGCCTTCTACAATGACATTCCGAATTCCATCGACCATTTATTTATTTATTGTGATACATCGGCAACACTTGCTTACTTTTGGGCTTCAAGGTGTAATCTTCCTTGGCGCAACAGATGTTGGATCGACAATCTCCTTTGGGCGTTGAAGTTTCTTACGGGTAAAGACTTCTTCCACTCTATTGCTCGGTTCTCCTTCGGTGCCATGTGCCACCTTACATGGAAGAAGAGGAATAGCATTATATTCCAAGGGGAAACCTTGGTGGTCTCAGCTCTAAAAAACCACCTCTTTAAAGTCGTCAGGGATAAAGCAATTACGTTCACCAATGTCCCTCCTACTCCTAGGAACAAGCGTCTTCAAAGGAATTGGGGCTTCGACGTTTCGGTGTTTGCTCGTTCGGACTTCCCTCCTTAGGCTGTGTATGCTGTGTTTCTCATCTCGTTCTTTTCTCCGTTCTTCGTTCCTTCTCTTGTATGCAAGTGGAGGTTCGATAGTTGTTGCCTTGTTGTTTTTTGTCCTTCTTGGGCGTTGTAGCTTTTTTCTTTGTTGCCTTGTGGCTTCTTCAACGGTTCCCTTTCACTCTTCCTGTGATTGCAATTAGAGTGTGAGCTTTTTGGAGTCGTTCTTTTGTATATATGTCCAAAGCTTAATATATATTCTTACTTTTACCCAAAAAAAAAAACAATTGTGGAATCAAGATTTTGCCATTTGAGTCCTCTCGGGTTACTGTTCACGTTTCTCTCCAGTTTGGGCGATACTGACACTGTTTACTTTGTATGGCGATTTGCTATTTCTGGTTGATTCCACTGGTGACTGGGGCCGGCTTTTGGTGAGTTGGGTCATCTGCTGACCACCTATAAACCCCGATATAGCTTGGCTTGCTTCGTCTCCTATTGGGCTGAAATGGGAGTGATCAACTAGGGTTCTGGTTCGCTGAGCTGCTCCCACTTCTGGTCATTGAGCTCGAGTGGGGCGACGACTGGTTGGTGGGCTTTTACTGGAAGGCAGCTTCATCCAAGCCTCCTTTGAAGCCTATTCGAACACCTGGTATGTGGCTTAATTGGTCTATGCGAATTTCTCTTTAGGGTTCGGGGCCTTGCTGCATCGTGGTTTTGTTTCTGTCTGTTTTATGGCTTCTTCGTCTAATCCGGTAATCCATTTGGGCCGGCCGAAAGAGAAGTCCCAAGCTGGTAATAGGCGTAGTAGAAGCCGACTCAGGTCCGCATCTCGTGGTCCCTCCTTCAATCATCCTACTACCCGAAAATCGAGTGAGCCCAAAGCTCCCCCAACCCCTTCCTGGGCAAATGTAGCTAGACTCTCTGCAAAGGGATATGAACTTAGTTATGTGCCTCCAACTTCTATTGGAAAAAGGGCTGTGGTCCACTTGTCTGAGGAAGTGGTGCACGCTGTAGATCCGAAATGGAACTATTGTCTGGTGGGCTATTTTGTTGGCAAAAGGGTTCCCTTCAAAATGACCGAGTCGGTCCTAAAAAAAAACTCGGGGTTCCCATTTAACGGAAGTGGTAGCAAATGATGAAGGATTTTACTTCTTCTTTATTCCAAATCATGATTACCGCAGGAAAATTCTCAAAGAAGGACCGATTACGGTGAATAGAGTGCCACTTATTCTTAAGCAATGGCAACCAACTCTTGAGCTGAGGAAAGACCTTCAATCCTCTGTGCCCGTGTGGATCCGCATGAAGAACATCCCATTTGCCTTTTGGTCAGCTCCCAGGATAAGCCAAATAGCAAGTGCGGTTGGCACACCCTTGTATGTAGACCCTTTTACTAAAAAGATAAGGCGATTATCTTTCACAAGGATATGTGTTGAAGTGTCGGCTAAGTTGGAAAAATGTGAATCTATAGAATTATTCCCGGATGGTGAATCCTTCATTGTTCCTATTTTATATGAGTGGAGACCTATATCTTGTCCTAAATGCCATGTCTTTGGCCATAACTGTGAGTAAAAGGAAGCTATGGCTCCCGCTGCTGTGGAAACTCAAACTGCTGCTTCTGTGGAAACTCGAACTACTACTGCGACTCCTGCTGATTCTCCTATGAGTCCTCTAGCTCAGGCCCTTAAGGTGTCCTATACTGACTAGCAAGAAAGCTAGAAACAGGTGACCCACAAAAAGAAGCAACAGCCAGGGCCTAAAGCGAAGGGTAAAACCTTGACACCCCTTATTTCTATTTTGAAGTTCAAAGATAATGCAGACTCCTCCCCCTCGTCTCTGAGCAAGACTATCCAGAAGGACCAACGGATCCTAAAACCTGGCTCCAATGGACCCTCTTCTTCAATTGTCCTTGTGGAGCCGATCCCAGAAACTACTTCTATTATGTCTGGTACTTTTGATGAAGATTCTGAGGATGTGGCTAGTGCTAATAGTAGTAGTTTGGATGATAAGGAACCTAAGCCTGTTGTTCCTCAAGAACCTGTCCCTAGTGATGATCATCTTGTTGTAATTGAGGAAACCCCTGCCAAGAAGGATGTCCTGCAGGTTCCTGCTATCACTCCAACGATGGCAGATCCTCCAACCCAGGGGACCAGTCGGAGGAGGCCTCCAAAACGTCGGTAGTTCCTTCCCCCCGTTATATATATATATATATATATATATATATATATATATATATATATATATATAGCTATGTATATAGGAGTGTGGAATATAAGAGGAATTGGTGACCCCTTGAGACAGGCGGAGATCAGAAACTTTGCTAGGTCCAATAACTTATGCTGTGTTGGGATTGTGGAAACAAAAATATCCCAGGTTGCCTTCGGTTTAGTTTTTGCGGTGTTGTTGCCGGGCTGGAAATGGGAAAGTAATTATAATTATTCCTCTAAAGGAAGAATTTGGGTGGGGTGGAATCCCCTTGATGTCTCTTTTATCGTTAACTCTTCTTCGGATCAAGCTATTCATGAAAAATTATTTAGTTTAGCCTCTGGTAAAGCTTTCTTTCTCACGGTAGTTTATGCTGAGCACAGATTTGTCTCTAGAAGGCCTTTATGGACTGATCTTATTCAGACCAGCTCTATTTTGCTGGGTTCTCCTTGGATCATAACAGGAGATTTTAATGCGATCTGTGACCCTTCGGACAAATTGGAAACTTCTAATGGATGGATCCCAGCTTTTGATGAATTCTGTGATTGCCTCAATCAAGCTGGCCTGGATGATCTCAGGTATACGGGTAATAGATTTACTTGGGCTACGTCGATGGGTCCTAACCGTAAACAAAGAAAAATTGATTGTGTTCTTGTTAATGCTTGCTGGACAGCTGAGTTTTCGTTCTCTGAAGCCTCCTTTTTGGCCCCTGGCATTTCGGATCATTCTCCAATGGTTATTAAAATTTTGCCTGCCCCTAAGTCTTGCAAGCCTTTTAAGTTCTTCAACTTCTGGATCACCCACCCGAAATTTTCTAATTTGGTTTCTCAAGTTTGGAACTCTTCGTTTATGGGTACTCGGATGTTTACCCTTTGCTCTAGGCTTCGTCTCCTTAAATGTCGGTTGAAGCAGCTTAACAATAGTCCTTTTCGGACCTCTCCTCTAGAACGGTTGAAGCTAGACATGCTTTACTACATACTCAGGATGCTCTCCAAGTTGATTCTTTTAATCTTCAGCTTGTTGAATTGGAGAAGCAACAGCTCCAGTCCTTCTCGGATTTGCACCTTCAAGAATAGTCTTTTTATAGAAAAAAATCCCGGGTTCGTTGGCTGAAAGAAGGGGATCTCAATATGAAATTTTTCCATCATTCGGTGAATAGGAGGCATCTTCATAATAGAGTTATCTCACTTACCAATGGGGCCTTCACCACCTCGAATCCTACTGAAGTTCAGAATCTGTTTGTTGATCATTTCCGCGAGCTGTTGGCGTATTCCCCCCTGTTGCTCGGCCTTCTTTGGAAGAGATGTGTGCGGTTCTGGGACGCACCCTTGATGAAGATCAGGTGCGTTTTATTTCCAGCCCCATCTCTGATACTGAGATTAGAGAAACTCTGTTCTCTCTTGCAGTGGGTAAAGCCCCTGGCCCTGATGGTTATAACGTGGAGTTCTTTAAGCACACTTGGGAAATTGTTGGACCCTCGGTTATTTTGGCAGTTAAAGATCTCTTTGTGACAGGCAAGCTGTTGCGAGAGATAAATATGACCATCTTGGCCTCGGTTCCCAAAGTCCCTAATGCCTCTAATGTTAATGATTTTCGGCCAATTGCTTGTTGCAACACCATCTATAAGTGTATCACCAAACTCATTGCCAACCGGCTCTCTCATGTGCTACCTTCTATCATTAGCTTACCCCAAAATGCTTTTGTTAATGGTAGGCATATCAGTGACAATATTTTGCTTACTCAAGAGCTCTTTTGTGGATTTCATCATGATCCTTATCACCCTAAATGCATGATAAAGGTTGATTTTAAGAAGGCTTACGATACGGTGGATTAGGACTTCATTGATCTTTGTTTGCAAGCTTTTGGCTTCCCCTCGAAGTTTATTGCCCGCATTATGATCTGCATTCGTACTCTTAAATTCTCGATTTCTTTAAATGGTGAGCTCCATGGCTTTTTCTCAAGAGGAAGGGGCATTCGCCAAGGTGACCCAATGTCTCCTTACATATTTACTCCTGTGATGGAAATTTTAACTAGTTTGTTGGACATTCAAACTAGACATCCTGATTTTGGATTCTTCTGGCATTGTAAGCCCACTAGACTCTCTCATCTCTTTTTTGCTGATGATGTATTGCTCTTTGCTAAAGCTAGCTTGCCATCCATTGATCTTCTTAAGGATGGGATTGAGAAATTCTCCAAATGGAGTGGGCTGGTCTCGAATCTTAGTAGTGAAGTTTTTATCTCTGGGGGCTCCCCTGCTCTTCGGGATGATATCTTGAATAAACTGGGCTACCAGTTGGGCACCCTTCCTTTTAGCTATCTTGGTGTTCCAGTTATTTCTACTAGATTGGGGAAGGCAGATTGTGTCTCTTTGGTAAATTCAATCACGGCTCGAGTTCAGTCTTGGAACCATAGATTCCTCTCCTTTGCAGGGCGTCTACAACTTATAAGGTCGGTGCTTCATTCTATCCAAATTTTTTGGGCCAATGTCTTCTTTTTACCTTGTTCGATACTTAATCGTATTGAGCAAATCTTTCGGCAATTCTTATGGAAAGGCCCGGTGATGGGCCCTGGTGGTGCTAAGGTCTCTTGGAGTGATGTTTGTCTCCCCAAAGAAGAAGGGCCTGGGTATTCGTACTCTTCGGGAGAATAATATAGCTTCTATGCTCAAACACATTTGGATTCTCTTCTCCGACAAAGAATCCCTTTGGTGTAAATGGATCCATTCAACTTTTTTAAAGCGGAAAAACTTTTGGGTTGTCCCGTGTCCTACACATTGCTCGTGGGCTTGGAAAAAGATTTTAGACCTTCTGGATCAATTCCAACAACATTTCGAATGGAACATTAGGAATGAGCATTCGGTTTCTTTTTGGTTCGACCCATGGCACCCGAATGGCCCTTTATATAGGTTCTTCTCCAATCAGGACATTTATCGCTCGGGTATTTCTCGCCTAGCTTCGGTTGCTGAAGGCTTTGCCAATCCCATGGGTTGGTACGTAATCAACATCATGGCCAACTGGTGGAATCCCCTCCCGGTTTTTAATCAAGAAGATGATCTTTTTCGGTGGCTGCTACACCCCTCTGGTCGCTTCTCCATCGCCTCTGCATGGGAATTGATTCGGCTGAAGGGCAATGTCGTTTCGTGGAACTTTTTTATTTGGAGCACCTCCTTGCCTCCTAGATATCAAACTCACCTTTGGCTTATCACACGCAACGGGCTATTGACTCAGGTTTTGCTTATTTCTTATGGTAGAATAATGACTACCAATTGCCCCCTTTGATCGTGTAGGCCGGATTCGGTAGATCACTTATTCTTTGCTTGCCATCTTTCGTGTACTCTTGCTTCTTTTTGGGCAGCAAAATTCAACATTGTTTGGCAAAACAAGCCGTGGATGGAGAATCTTGTATAGGCATCCAAGCGGTTTGTGGATAGAAGTTTTTATTAGACCTTGGCTCGATTTAGCTTTGGTGCAATGTGCTACATTATATGGAAAGAGCGAAACAATGTGCTATTTCGTAATCAAACCCTCTTCTATCCGGCAATGAAGATGCACCTCCAGAAGGCGATTAAGGATAAGGCTATGACCTTTAAGCATGTTGCTGACATTCCCAAGAATAGAAGACTTCAACAGAGCTGGGATCTTCATCCTTCTATCTTTGATTGATGGAGGTTCTCTAGGTTGTTCTTAGTCTTTTATTCTCTGTTATTGTTGCTTTTTCTTTTCGGGAACCACGGCACCCCTACACTCTTTATTGACTCTTGTCCTCTTTAGTGTCTATTTTTTGTCGGTGTCAGGCCTCCCTCTTGTATTCTTTTTCGCAAAATCAATATATATCTTACCTTTACCACAAAAAAAAACAACTGTGAAATCAAATATATGATTTTTCCATTTGCTCTTTTCTCGGGTTACTATTCACGATGCTCTCCATTTTGGGCGATTTTCTCACTGTTCCCAGCTCCTGTCGTGCGGCTGTTTCCGGTTGTTTTCTCTGGTGGCTGGGGCCGATTCTTGGTGGGAAGGGTCACCTGTTGACCGCCTACAAACCCCAGTAAAGCTTGGCTTGATTCGTCTCTATTTTGGGGAGAATGGAAGTATACGACTAGGGTTCTGCTTCTAGTTCGTTGCATAGTTGCTGCTACTAGTCTTCGGGCTTTGGTGGGGCTTCGACTGGTTGGTGAAGCTGGGTGATGGAGGGCAGCTTCGTACTTTCCACCTTGAATCGTGACCGAACACCTGGTATGGCTTAATTGATGAATATACAAAATCTTGTTTAGGGTTTCTGGATTCTGTTGTACTTCAGTACTGTTGCTATTGGGTTATCGCTTCTTCTTCGAATCCTATAAGTCATATGGGCCGGCCTAAAGAGAAGTCCCAAGCTAGTAATAGGCGTAGTAGAAGCCGCCTTAGGTCCGCCTCTCGTGGCCCTGTCTTGGCTCGTCCTATTAACCAAAAATCAAATGACCTGAAAGCTCCCCCAACCCGTTCCTGGGTAAATGTAGCTAGACTTTCTACAAAGGGCTATGGACTTAGTTATATCCCTCCAACATCTGTTGGGAAAAAAGCTGTTGTCCACCTTTCCGAGGAAGTGGTGCACGCTGCAGATCCACAATGGAACCACTGTCTGGTGGGTTACTTTGTTGGCAAAAGAGTCCCCTTCAAAATGACTGAGTCGGTTCTTAAAGAAACTTGGGGATCCCATTTAACGGAAGTGCTAGCTAATGATGAAAGATTCTATTTCTTCTTTATTCCGGATCATGACTACCGCAGGAAAATTCTTGATGAAGGACCATTAATGGTGGATAGAGTGCCACTTATTCTTAAGCAATGGCATCCTACTCTCAAGCTGAGGAAGGACCTTCAATCCTCTGTGCCCGTTTGGATTCGCATGAAGAACATCCCATTTGCTTATTGGTCAGCTCCCAGGATTAGCCAAATAGCAAGTGCGGTGGGTAGACCATTATATGTAGACCCTTTAACTGAACATATGAAACGACTATCCTTTGCAAGGGTATGTGTTGAAGTGTCTGCTAAATTGGAAAGATGTGAATCAGTGGATGTGGAAACTCGTGCTCTTATTGTTGCTGCGCCTCCTGCTGAAACTCCTTCGAGTCCTCCAGCTCAGGTGCTTAAGGTGGCCCATAATGACCAGCACGAAGGATGGAAGCAGGTTACTCACAAAAAAAAAAAACAACAACAACCAGGGCCTAAGACGAAGGGTAAGACTTCGACGCCTCCTATCTCTACTTTGAAGTCCAAAGATAATGCGAAGTTCTCTCACCCGCCTTTGAGCAAAACTGTCCAAAAGGACCAAGGGATTCTTAAGCCTAGTGCTAGTGGACCTTCTTCCTCGATTGTTCTAGTGGAACCAATCCCAGAAACTGCTTCTCTGTTGTCCGGTTTGTCAGATGAAGATTCAGAGGATGTCGCTAGTGTAATTAGCAGTAGCTCTGATGATAAGGAGCCCAAGCCAGTCGGTCCGCAAGAGCCTGTCCTTAGCATGATCGTCTTGCTGAAATTGAGGCATCCCCTGTCAAGAAGGATGTCCCTCAGGTTCCACCTGTTACTCCAATAATGGCAAATCCTCCTAACCAGGGGACTAGTAAGAGGTGCCCTCCAAAACTTCGATAACTCCTCCTCCCCCCTTTTTATATATATATATATATATATATATATATATAGTTATGTACATATGAGTGTGGAATATAAGGGGGGCTGGTGACCCCTTGAGACAGGCGGAGATCAGAAACTTTGTTAGGACCAATAACTTATAATGTGTTGGAATCGTGGAAACAAAGATTTCCCAGGTTGCCTTGATTCGGTCTCTTTGTCTTTGTTCTTTGGGCTGGAATTAAGAAAGTGATTATAATCATTCCTCTAAAGGAAGAATTTGGGTGGGGTGGAACCCCATTAATGTCTCTTTTGTTGTAAACTCTTCTTCGGATCAAACCATTCATGGAAGATTATCTTGGACAGCCTCTGGTAAGGTCTTCTTTTTCACGGTGGTTTATGCTAAGCACAGATTTTTCTCTAGATGGCCTCTATGGGCTGATCTTATTCGGATCAGCTCTCTTCTTTCGGGTTCTCCTTGGATCATAGCAGGAGACTTTAATGCGATCTGTGACCCCTCGGATAGAATGGGGAGTTCTAATGGGTGGATTCCAGCTTTTGATGAACTTTGGGATTGCCTCAACCAAGCCTGTCTGGATGATGATCTCAAGTATACAGGCAATAGATTTACTTGGGCTACATCGATGGGTCCTAACCGTAAGCAAAGAAAAATAGATCGAGTGCTTGTTAATCCGAGTTGGATTGCTGAGTTTTCATTCTCTAAAGCCTCGTTTTTGGCCCCTGGTATCTCGAATCACTCTCCAATGGTTATTAAAATCATGCCTGCTCCTAAGTCGTGCAAGCCTTTTAAGTTCTTCAATTTCTGGACTACTCACCCAGAATTCTCCAACTTGGTTTCTCAAGTTTGGAACTCGCCGTTCGATGGTACTCCGATGTTTACCCTGTGCTCTAAGCTGCGTATCCTCAAATGTAGATTGAAGCAACTTAACAAGGAGTCCTTTTCAGACCTCTAGCTGAAGCTAGACATGCTCTACTCAACACTCAAAATGCTCTCCAAATTGATCCTTTAAATCTTCATCTTGCTGACTTGGAGAAGCTACAACTTCAGACTTTCTTAGACTTGCGCCTTCAAGAAGAGTCTTTTTATAGACAAAATTCCCAGGTTCGTTGGCTGAAAGAAGGGGATCTCACTACAAAATTTTTCCATCATTCGGTAAATAAGAGGCATCTTCATAACATAATTATCTCGCTTGCTGATGGGGACTTCACCACTTCGAATCCCACTGAAGTTCAGAACTTATTTGTTGATCATTTTCATGAACTATTGGCGGCTTCCTCCCCTGTTGCTCGGTTTCCCTATGCCTTGTGATTTGCACCTAGAATTAGTGCAGTGGCTAGTGCTGTTGGGAAACCACTCTATGTTGACCTGCGTACAAAGCAAATGAAAATGATTTCCTTTGTTAGAGTCTATGTAGAAATTATTGCCAAGCAACCTCGGGTAGACTCTGTGGATGTCGTTTTAAATGGGGAGCTGCGATCGGTGAAGGTGGAATACGAGTGGAGGTCGGTTGCTTGCCCAACCTGTGGCACTTTTAGCCACAGATGTTCGACCCAAATAACCCCATGTACTCCTATTGAAGCCCCGCAACTTGCACCGGTTTGTGATACTCCGTCCACCCAGAATTCTCCTCTCGCCTCTCTTCCAGTTGTAGTTGCTGAGGAAGGCTAGAAACAGACTCATATAGCTAAAAAGAAGCACCTCACTAAGCCAAAAGGAGCTCCTCCATCTTCCCCGTGAAGAGTGATGTTATTATTCCTACTCTTGGTATGGATCAATAGAATCAGGTGCTGCCAAAGATCTCTGATGCTCTGGCTTCCTCTTCCTCAGCCTCTCTGGCTCGCTAGGAGGACTTTGCATCCCCGGGCTCTTCTTCTAGTTCGGATGAAGACAATGATAATGTTGCAAGTGTTGGGGGTAGCTCAGATGAGGAAGTCCTTCCCCTGGGTGGATCCCTTGTCCCGAAGGATACAACTTTGAAGATAAGTGACCCTGCTGGCCCCAAGACTTCATCACAGGGCAAACCCCTGCTAGATTCTTGCCAAGATGCAGCCCCTTCTGCTCCTAAGTACTCTGTGCAACCTAAATCGATAGCCAGTTGACGGCAGGCTGGAAAAAAGTGGTAACCCCTTGCCTATTCTTGTCCTTTTCTACTTATATATAGTAGCCTGGTTTGCAGGGGTCCCTCTCCTTGGTATATATGTTTATAGGTGCTTGGAATATAAGGGGTCTTGTTGACCCTCTTAGACAGGTAGAAATCAGATCCTTTGTTAGAACCAACAATCTCGGTTGCGTTGGTATTCTGGAAAATAAGGTCTCCCCTTCCTTATTCCCCTCGATTTCTGCTGTCCTTCTTCCTGGATGGTCTTGGTGTTCAAATTATGATCACTCTCCTCGAGGTAGGATCTGGGTGGGGTGGAACCTGTTGGCCGTGAATTTTGTTTTATCTTCTACCTCGGCGCAGGCTATTCATGGTCGGCTGGATTGGCTCTCCTCTAGAAAGAGTTTTTGCCTTACAGTAATCTATGCTGATCATACGTTCGTTTTGAGGCGCTCATTATGGGCGGATCTTATCCGATGTAGTCTTGCTTGCTCAGATGTCCCTTGGATTCTTGTGCGAGACTTTAATGCTATCAGTGATTCTTTCGATAGACTTGGGAGCTCTTTCTCAAAAATAAAAGTTTGAAATTTTTCAAAAAGATTTTCTACAAACAAAAGAAAGTCGAGATTTATTTATCAAAGAAAATGATTCTTTAAAAAAGGAATTTTCAAATATTTCGACAAAATTTTCAAATGTTCAAAAACATTAGGGCATTTCTTTTCCATACAAGTACCTTACTATAATAAGTCGAGACTTGGTTTTAAGAAGGAAAGTGATTCTCTAATACATTTTCCTAAAGTCAATGAGAGACTTAGACAAAGACCTCCTAAACTTGCGTACAAGAAGCATTTTCAAAGGATCTTATGTGACACCCCCCGATCCATTAGGGTCGCCACAAGTACCTATCACTTTACCTACTACATACCAGTCTAATACCTTTTTAGTTTAAGTGGAACCATAGTTCATAGGGGTTGCTCAATTTAATTTTTTTTTTGAAAGGGTTTTAGAGCAGCTCACCAACGGAAGCATAAACGAGTCTCACCATCCTTTACTCCAATAATAATAATGCAATGCACACCGACTACGCACCAAATGAAAAGACAAAGCCAAGTCACTTTTATTTACATTTTCAAGATGGACACCTCGGGTCGGTATAGCAAAAAGGCCAAGATTTTTAACTATACTTGGCTATGACTCATAAGGAGAACTCGACCCTACATCAGACATATATATATATATATATATATATCCATCCATCAACAAGTGTCGGCTACCCTAAAAAGTGTCAGCTCCCACCAATCGTACGTGCCATCACACCCAACTCGGTACATCGGGTGGCGGTGGCGGTAGCATCCCTACCATCACACCATCGCGTCAAGCGTGGACAGACAGAAACTCTTGGACAACAGGGCCCCCAGCCAAGCCCACATCATACATAACCAGCACACGGACTCGAAGAAACACCAAACCCGGAACACTGACACAGATGTGCTCCATGCACTCAACCTCAACGTCAAATGGTATACCGTAGAAGGTACCACGCGCAACCCGTGGTAAAGGCATCTTTTAATCTGAAATGTTAATCCCCAAAGGGGTGAGTACAACCACTCAGCAGTAAAAATCCATTAATCTACACATTGCAGCAAGCAGAACAATCATGATGTCACAAGTATAGTGCATAACATCCATGCTATCGAGCATACATCACCATGTAGTCATGCAAGCATCCCCGTACAATCATGCATTTATTACCATGCCATATGCACATACCCATGCACATGATTCAATTTTCAAATTTCAGGGGATCTCATTTAATCTTTCTTTCCAGGGATCAATATTTGCATCCCTCATTTATCGCTCGCACCCAACCTGGCATCGCGAGGAACCTCCGGCACACACCTCCGAGCATCCTGCACACACCTCCGGGCATCTCGAAACTCCCGAGGACATCCGGCACACACCTCCGGACATCTCGAAACTCCTGAGGCATCGTCGGCTCACACCTCCGACGGTATCCACATCATCATACTTTATTTCCATATATGCATCACACTATCCCCATGACATATGATGTGATGATAACAAAGGTCTAATTCAGCTTTTTAATGTTATATACCATGCCATATGACACCACATATGCAACATAATCCGTTACCCAAAACATTATACCACATAGAACCAATTCTTTTATTTTTGAAAATACATCAATATTCGGGTGAAACAGTATGCACAGTTCCGAAGATAATTTCGATTAAATACCCAAACGAACTCCAAAAATATGAGATTTTGATATGTTATAAACAACACTTAAAGGTAAATATCTCATGAAGAACACTATACCAAAAGAACTTTACATAATTCAGTACGGTCCATGCATCACAGCTTTCGAAATTTAGCATTACAGTTTACACGGTTCCGAAAATAATTCCGATTGAATACACAAACGAACTCCAAAATTTATGAGATTTTTTATGTTATAAACAATATCTAGAGTTAAATATTTCATGAAGAAATCTAAATCAAATTCGTTCTAGGTTAATATCTATAGACGATTCCATTCCTCCTATTCTCGGTACTGTTTTTCCAGATTAAGTTCTTTCAAAGAAAATTTGTTTCACCGACTTACTCATGTCCATTATTTCTAAATTTTCAATATGTTATTCCTCAGAATGTCTTCCATAACTTTAGTTAAGGGCACAAGATCAAATTTTAACTGGACAATTTTATAAAAATCACATAATCATGCTAGGTTGAGATAACGTTTTTCCAGATCCAGTTTCTTCAAGGAAAGACGATTTCACCTACTTATACTTGTTCATTTCCTCTCAATTTTTGATATGTTATACTTCGAGAAGTCCTCTACCACTTTTGTTAATAAGTCGAGGTGAGATTCCCACTAAAAAGTCGCATGCAGCTCACAATCTCACGGAGGGTCGGACTGATTTTTTCTAGAAACAGCATGCACAGCCAACAAACTTCTCCCCATTGCTTCGAAATCTCCTTACCTCTACCACATCCAACATTCACCATCCAACATACATACATCACAGCTAGCAAAAGGGTAGAGAAACGGACTCTACTTGCCTCTAGTCCAAGCAAAACGCAGCAAGCAAAACGATGGGGCAAAGTGGACTCGACGGCGGTGACTAGGCGGACGATCGGCAGCAACCGGCTTCCTCCTCCTCTTCCTCTCTCACGAACGCTCGCTTTCTCTCTTCCTCTCTTCCTCACAAACTCTCTCTCTCTTCTCTCTCTCTCTCTCTCTCTCTCTCTCTCTCTCTCTCTCTCTCTCTCTCTCTCTCGGTTTCACTTCGCTTAATCCGCCCCTTCCCCTCATTAATTTCTTCCCTTCAATGATTAGCCATCATTGGCTTGCATGCGGCGCCACTTGGCTAAATGGCCATGCAATTCGGTTGAGCTTAATGGGCCGGGCTTTCTCCTTCTGTCGATAGTTGCAGCAGCCCCTTTTGGGCTTTGTGGGCCAGGCCCAAATGGTCAAACGGTGGGGCTCTTGTGGGCCGGTCTTGGCCTAAGGATTTTGGCCCACTTCCTCTTTTAATAATCTACTTCTAAATCCCACTTATATAAATACCTAATTACACTTATTCACTTGACCATAAATCTTGAAATCAATAAACTCTAACTTATAAAACACATGGCCAAGAATAGAATTTTCTCATCAAGTAATTATCCACAGAAAAGCTCGGTCTCAATCTATTGCAAATCATGGGTCCAATGGCTACAACATAAATCGACGTCACAACCATTCACTTCTCCATAGGTCGTAATGCCTCTAGAAATCGCCAAGAAATTTTGGGATGCCACAATTCTCCCCTCCTTAGAGAATTTGGTCCTCGAAATTAGACATCACTTATGCCTCTTGAAAAACATCACTTATGCCTCTTGAAACAAGTAGGGGTACTTTTCCTCCATCGATTCTTCACTCTCCCATGTGGCTTCCTCCACACCGTGATGTCGCCATAATATCTTTACCAACGGGATTTTCTTGGTCCTAAGAACTTGCTCCTTTCGGTCCAGCACTTGCACAGGCTCTTCGATGTACTTCACTCTCTCATCCACTTTGATGGCTTCATGATCAAGTATGTGACCAGGATCCGACTGGTACTTCCTCAGCATCGATACATGAAACACATCATGTAAATTTCCCAATTTAGGAGGCAGCGCCAAACGATAAGATGCATCTCCTATTCTCTCGAGTATCTCAAAGGGTCCAACAAATCTGGGACCTAACTTCCCTTTCATTCCAAATCGAGATATTCCTTTCATTGGAGATACTTTAAGAAATACGTGATCTCCCACACTAAACTCCAAAGGCCTCCTACGCCTATCTGCATAGTTTTTCTGTCTACTCTGGGCTGTTTTAAGTCTTTTCTTGATAATCTCAACAGCTTTGGTAGTAAATTGCACTAACTCGGGTCCTGTCAATTTTCTTTCACCTACTTCATTCCAACAGACAGGGGTTCTGTATCTTCTTCCATATAATGCTTCATATGGAGCCATGCCTATACTTTTCTGAAAACTATTGTTATAGGCAAACTCTATAAGGTGCAAGTTTTCATCCCAGTTTCCTCTAAAGTCGATAACACAGGCTCTTAGCATATCTTCTAGAGTCTGGATCACTCTTTCTGATTGTCCGTCTGTTTGGGGATGGAAGGCGGTACTAAATTGAAGCTTTGTCCCTAAGGCATTTTGGAGACTCCGCCAAAAATTTGAAGTAAACCTAGAGTCTCGATCAGAGGTGATCGTTACAAGAATACCATGTAAGCGTATTACTTGGCTTACATATATTTCAGCAAGTTTACTCATTGAATAGTTTATGCGGACCGATAGGAAATGGGCAGATTTAGTCAAGCGATCCACTATCACCCAAATCGAATCGTGACCATTTGATGTTCTTGGCAGTCCTTGCACAAAGTCCATCATTACATGTTCCCATTTCCATTCCGGTATATCTAACGGTCTCAATAGTCGTGCGGGTTTGCGATGTTCCGCCTTCACTTGCTGGCATGTCAAACATTGAGAACGTATCTAGCCGTATCTGCTTTCATGCCATTCCACTAAAATTGCTGACGCAAATCCCTGTACATCTTTGTACTACCCGGATGAACACTATAATTACTTCTATGTGCCTCTGATAGAATTTCCCTCTTTACTTCTTCATTGTCAGGAACACAGAGTCTTCCTTGGCATCTTACCACTCCATCTTCAGAGATTTGAAATTCTGATCTTTTTCCTAAAGACACTGCATTCTTCACTTTCATAATTTCCGGGTCAGACTCTTGTAGGATCTTAACTTTCTGTATAATTTCAGGTTCAATTCTTAAGGCAGTAAGCATACCGGTAAGGCGATCCACTTTCAATTCAAACTCCGAGTCTGCTATAGACTTTAATAGGTTCCATTTTGCCATTCTTAAACTGGCCATTTCCATAGCCGACTTACAACTAAGGGCATCCGCCACCTTATTCGCCTTCCCTGGATGGTACCGTATCTCACAATCATAATCTTTCAACAACTCCATCCACCTCCTTTGTCTCATGTTCAACTCCTTTTGTGAAAACAAATACTTTAGGCTCTTATGGTCTGTATAGATTTCAAACTTCTCTCCATACAAATAGTGCATCCATATTTTCAAAGCAAACACTATAGCTGCCAATCCTAAATCATGAGTTGGGTAGTTCAGTTCGTGAGGTTTTAATTGTCTGGATGCATAGGCTATGACCTTGCCATGTTGCATCAAAACACATCCCAGTCCTTTGTGAGACGCATCACTATACACTGTAAAACCATCAGATCCAGATGATATAGTCAGGATTGGAGCCGAGGTCAATTTTCTTTTAAGTTCTTGAAAGCTCCTTTCACATTCACTACTCCATTCAAATTTCACATTCTTCTGAGTCAATTTTGTTAAGGGACCTGCCAATCGTGAAAACCCTTCAATAAACCTTCTATCATAACCAGCCAGTCCTAAGAAACTTCGTATTTCAGTGGGTGTTGTCGGTCTCGGCCAATTTATTACCATCTCAACTTTTGCCGGGTCCACTGCAATTCCTCCTCCTGACACCACGTGTCCCAAAAATATTATCCGGTCCAGCCAAAATTCACACTTGCTGAATTTGGCATACAACTTATGATCTCTCAAAGTTTACAAAACTAACCTCAAGTGTTGCTCGTGCTCTTCAGGCCCTCTAGAATATATCAGGATATCGTCAATGAAAACGATCACAAACTGATCTAAATAAGGCTTAAATACCCTATTCATTAGATCCATAAATGCAGCCGGTGCATTCGTCAATCCAAAAGGCATGATGAGGAACTCGTAGTGTCCGTAGCGAGCCCTAAATGCAGTCTTAGGAACGTCTTCTTTCTTAATCCTTAGCTGATCGTATCCCGATCTCAAATCAATCTTAGAAAAGACCGAACTTCCTTGCAGTTGGTCGAATAGATCGTCAATTCTAGGCAAGGGATATTTATTTTTAATGCTCACTTGATTCAGTTGCCTATAGTCAATACATAAGCGCATCGACCCATCCTTCTTTTTCACAAACAAGACTGGTGCACCCCAAGGTGAAGCACTTGGCCTAATGAATCCTTTATCAAGCAACTCCTGTAGTTGCACTTTCAACTCCTTTAGTTCCATTAAGGCCATCCTATACGGGGCTTTTGATATTGGTCCTGTTCCTGGCATTAATTCAATTTCAAACTCAATTTCTCGTTTCGGCGGTAATCCAGGTAACTCCTCAAGAAATACATCTTGAAATTCATTGACTACTCGAATTTCATCGATCTTAGGCTTTTCCTTAGCATAATCTTTAACCATCGCTAGATACCCTTGACATCCTTTGTCAAGTAATGCATAGGCTTCTATTGCTGAAATAAGCGCTATAGATAGGCTGGTCTGACCTCCCAAAAATTCACAACTAGACTGATCAGGTAAAACAAATTGGATCACTTTTCCATAACAATCCATTTTGGCCCGATACTTATGAAGCCAATCCATTCCTATGATAACATCAAAATCATACATAGCCATCACAACTAGGTCTATTTCCATATCCCTTCCCTCTATTGTTATCTTACACTTTTCACATACCAATGTAGACAATACCATGTTCTTTAAAGGCGTAGAAACACAAAGAGGTATTTCAAGAGACGCGGTTTCTAACTTGTTTAACTATCTATATCTTTCAGATACAAATGAATGAGTAGCACCCATATCAAACAATGCATATGCCTTTTTATCATTTATAAGGATCGTACCTGAGATAACATTTTTGGAAGCTTCTGCTTCCTCTTGGGTGATCACATACACCCTCCCTTGTGCTGGTGGTCTCTGCAAATTCCTTAACAAATTTGGTCCAGCACTACTTTGTGGCACTTGCCGCACCGAGCCGACGCTCAACTGTGATCTCTCTCGTGGACAATCTTTCTTAAGGTGACCTACTTGTCCACAACCATAGCATTTCAGCCGTCCATTACAGGGTCCTAGGCCATGTCGCCCATCACACTTTCGACATTCTTCATTCCGACAAGATGCTTTTCCCAAATTCAGGCCATCCCTGACTTTTCCAAAATTCCCGAAATTGCTCTTCTTCTTAGATTCCCAGGTCTGACCTTGACCTGTATAGGGTCTCTTACCCCGTCTGTTATCACCAAAAGTCGGCTGCCTTTTGTACTCTGATTGCTCGCTTACCAACTCCTGCTCCACCAACTGTGCCCTTTCATAAATCTCATTATAATCCCTTATATTCAAAGGCACCAGTTGCTTCCGGATATTAGTTCTCAATCCCTTTAGGAATCTCTTAGCTTTTTCTTCTCGATCTTCAATCAACCTAGGAGCGTATCTAGACAGTTCAGAAAATTTCGCCTCATACTGATCCACTGTCAGCTCCTTTTGTTCTAAATGAACAAATTCTGTAATTTTCTTATCCCTAACACAATCAGAGAAATGCTTTCTATTGAAAGCTCTAACAAACTCATCCCAATTTACATCAGTACCTGATGGAAAGATCGTGTCCCTCGAAGCTCTCCACCAAAACTTTACATTGCCCTCCAGCTGGTACTCTGCCAAAGTTATCTTCTCATTATCACTGCAGTTCAACACCCGGAAAATTTGTTCCATCCCATCAATCCAATGCTCCGCCTCCTCAAGACTTCCCATTCCACTGAACTTAGGTGGTTTCAACTTCAAGAATTGCTCCACCAGTCCTTGAGTACGGCGTTCTACTCAGGGTTGTTGCTGCGCTTGTCTTTCCATCAGATTTCCTATATTGGCCAATGCCTGCAGGATATCTTCCATTCGGGGTTCAGCCCTTGATGCAGAGGCTACAGCCCTCGATGGATGACGACCTCCAAATTGTACCATGATTTTCCTGCATTTTCCAAGCATTTGCCTCAGGAATAATCTGTGACTCAGTGTCTCCATTTAAAGCAACTGTAACTATAAAATAAGTAACATGAACGTGTTACTGGCACCTAAAAGCAACTCATAAAACAAACTAGGGGTCTACGAGTGAATACCCATCACCCGTTGTTCAAAGTTAATCAACCACTCTTAGTCAGCATCCTATGGTGTGCATTGTCATTATCTTCCTCAATTTCCAAATGAGGCTCCTTATCACTCCACATATAAACCTTTGGCTCTGATACCAAAACCGCTGTGACACCCCCCGATCCATTAGGGTCGCCACAGGTACCTATCACTTATCCTACTACATACCAGTCTAATACCTTTTTAGTTTAAGTGGAACCATAGTTCATAGGGGTTGCTCAATTTAATTTTTTTTTTAAAGGGTTTTAGCGCAGCTCACCAACGGAAGCATAAACGAGTCTCACCATCCTTTACTCCAATAACAATAATGCAATGCACACCGACTATGCACCAAATGAAAAGATAAAGCCGAGTCACTTTTATTTACATTTTCAAGATGGACACCTCGGGTCGGTATAGCAAAAAGGCCAAGATTTTTAACTATACTTGGCTATGACTCATAAGGAGAACTCGACCCTACATCAGACATATATATATATATATATATATATATATATCCATCCATCAACAAGTGTCGGCTACCCCCAAAAAGTGTCAGCTCCCACCAATCGTACGTGCCATCACACCCAACCTGGTGCATCGGGTGGCGGTGGCGGTAGCATCCCTAGCATCACACCATCGCGTCGAGCGTGGACAGACAGAAACTCTTAGACAACAGGGCCCCCAGCCAAGCCCACATCATACATAACCAGCACACGGACTCGAAGAAACACCAAACCAGGAACACTAACACAGATGTGCTCCATGCACTCAACCTCAACGTCAGATGGTATACCGTAGAAGGTACCACGTGCAACCGGTGGTAAAGGCATCTTTTAATCTAAAATGTTAATCCCCAAAGGGATGAGTACAACCACTCAGCAGTTAAGATCCATTAATCTACACATTGCAGCAAGCAGAACAATCACGATGTCACAAGTATAGTGCATAACATCCATGCTATCGAGCATACATCACCATGCAGTCATGCAAGCATCCTCGTACAATCATGCATATATTACCGTGCCATATGCACATACCCATGCACATGATTCAATTTTCAAATTTCAGGGGATCTCATTTAATCTTTCTTCCCAGGGATCAATATTTGCATCCCTCATTTATCGCTCGCACCTAACCTGGCATCGCGAGGAACCTCCGGCACACACCTCCGAGCATCCGGCACACACGTCCGGGCATCTCGAAACTCCCGAGGACATCCGGCACACACCTCCGGACATCTCGAAACTCCTGAGGCATCGTTGGCTCACACCTCCGACGGTATCCACATCATCATACTTTATTTCCATATATGCATCACATTATCCCCATGACATATGATGTGATGATAACAAAGGTCTAATTCAGCTTTTTAATGTTATATACCATGCCATATGACACCACATATTCAACATAATCCGTTACCCAAAACATTATACCACATAGAACCAATTCTTTTATTTTTGAAAATACATCAATATTCGGGTGAAACAGTATGCACAGTTCTGAAGATAATTTCGATTAAATACCCAAATGAACTCCAAAAATTATGATATTTTGATATGTTATAAACAACTGTTAAAGTTAAATATCTCATGAAGAACACTATACCAAAAGAACTTTACATAATTCGGTACGGTCCATGCATCACAGCTTTCGAAATTTAGCATTACAGTTTACACGGTTCCAAAAATAATTCCGATTGAATACCCAAACGAACTCCAAAAATTATGAGATTTTTTCATGTTATAAACAACACCTAGAGGTAAATATTTCATGAAGAAATCTAAATCAAATTCGTTCTAGGTTAATATCTATAGACGATTCAATTCCTCCTATTCTCGGTACTGTTTTTCCAGATTAAGTTCTTTCAAAGAAAATTCGTTTCACCGACTTACTCATGTCCATTCTTTCTAAATTTTCAATATGTTATTCCTCAGAATGTCTTCTATAACTTTAGTTAAGGGCACAAGATCAAATTTCAACTGGGCGATTTTATAAAAATCACATAATCATGCTAGGTCGAGATAACGTTTTTCCAGATCCAGTTTCTTCAAGGAAAGACGATTTCACCTACTTATACTTGTTCATTTCCTCTCAATTTTTGATATGTTATACTTCGAGAAGTCCTCTACCACTTTTGTTAAGAAGTCGAGGTGAGATTCCCACTAAAAAGTCGCATGCAGCTCACAATCTCACGGAGGGTCGGACTGATTTTTTCTAGAAACAGCATGCACAGCCAACAAACTTCTCCCCATTGCTTCGAAATCTCCTTACCTCTACCACATCCAACATTCACCATCCAACATACACACATCACAGCTAGCAAAAGGGTAGAGAAACGGACTCTACTTGCCTCTAGTCCAAGCAAAACGCAGCAAGCAAAACGATGGGGCAAAGCGGACTCGACGGCGGTGACTAGGCGGACGATTGGCAGCAACTGGCTTCCTCCTCCTCTTCCTCTCTCACGAACGCTCGCTTTCTCTCTTCCTCTCTTCCTCTCTTCCTCACGAACACTCTCTCTCTCTCTGTCTCTCTCTGTTTCACTTCGCTTAATCCGCCCCTTCCCCTCACTAATTTCTTCCCTTCAATGATTAGCCATCATTGGCTTGCATGCGGCGCCACTTGGCTAAATTGCCATGCAATTTGGTTGAGCTTAATGGGTCGGGCTCCCTCCTTCGGTCGACGGTTGCAGCAACCCCTTTTGGGCTTCGTGGGCCAGGCCCAAATGGTCGAACGGTGGAGCTCTTGTGGGCCGGTCTGGCCTAAGGATTTTGGCCCACTTCCTCTTTTAATAATCTACTTCTAAATCCCACTTATATAAATACCTAATTACACTTATTCACTTGGCCATAAATCTTGAAATCATAAATCAATAAACTCTAACTTATAAAACACATGGTCAAGAATAGAATTTTCTCATCAAGTAATTATCCACAGAAAAGCTCGGTCTCAATCTATTGCAAATCATGGGTCCAATGGCTACAACATAAATCGACGTCACAACCATTCACTTCTCCATAGGTCGTAATGCCTCTAGAAATCACCAAGAAATTTTGGGATGCCACATCTTACAAAACCTGTTGGTCGAAATACCCTTAAGTGTTCAAATTGTGGAGACTCTGAACACTTTGAGAAAGAATGTCCTAAAGTCTAGAGACCTATTAAGAAAGATTGGTAACAACAGCATACTCTACTAACTCTCATGGACCCAAGAAAATATGGGTACCAAAAAAAAGATGAGTTGCTTTTGCAGGAAATAAAGGAAAAGAAGAAAGAGAGTTTGGTAAGGAATGTCTATTTTTTATTCTCAATTTGGTTAGAGTACATAATTTAAAAATTCTCATTATACTTATATTCTCTTCGTGCCTTGATTGATTTGGATTTTATAATGATCATATTCTTTGATTTGTTTTATTGAAGAAAGAATCGTGTGATTTGGTTTAATACATGATTATTTTTTATATCATGCTTAGAGACAAATGAGTTTATTTGGTTTGATTTTATGCTGTCAAATTTTGTCATATTTTGCAAAGTGAAAATCTATTTTATGAGATATTAATTTATTATGCAAGATATTCTTAGATACTCAAGGATTTGATCCTCTATGATTTTATTATGCTTTGACTAAGTGAGGATTTCTTTTTCAAGATATTATTGTGCATAATATTCTTTCCTTAAATAATATGTTATGATGAGTTAAGAAAGAATATTTCATTATCTGTGGAGATTTTATATTGTGCTCTAACAAAATGGAAGGATCCAAATTCATGGATACCAAAAAGGAAATGAGTTCATTGTAGGAAATTCTATAAGGGAAGAATGATCGCGAATCTACACAAATTTTGGTACAATCAGAAAAGTATCTCATGCGAAGATTGGTAATGATCTTTTTTAATCAATGGTATATTGCAAACATATACCTTGGGTAAGAGAATATTTTTTTTTTATCATCCCGCTTTGCAAATTTTTACTTGAGTTTATGAAGATTATGGATGATTGTTTATCATTTATATTGCAAATATCTTTCGTCATAAATATAAAGCATTGCAATCTTTTTACTTGATTTGGCGTATGCTAGAAATATCTAGTTTCTTTTGCCAAAATGCATTAATAGTATTTTTCTTTTTAGATTTATGCTTAAGGAAATCCCTTTGATATTAAAAGATATTATTGCATATTCATGGATACTCTTGCTATATTCTTAAAAGATGTATTATATCTAGCAAGTTTGATCCACAAATTAGAGGAAGGAATTACGTGATATTTTTGCAAGGATTATTATCTATTATACAAGAATTTGCAAGTGGCAAAAAGAATCATTCATATGGATTTTGGAAAGCTCAATCTGAAAATTAAGGAGATTCTATACTATTTTCTAGAGACTCAAAGATTCTCTTACTTGTGCAAAGTTTTCGCAAATATTGTCATAATGACAGGGGGAGAACATGAATCCAAAAGAAAGGAAAAGAATCGTGATCACCTCAAAAAGGCAACAAATTGAGGGGGAGCGTTGATCAATTATGGAAAAATCTTTTTGAATTGATCATGATCTTGTTATGGAAAGAAGGAAAATGTAAATGTGTTAGAATTTGTCAAGTTCTAAAAAATCCAGTTAGTGCATCTTTTATTACCTTTTGTCATTAACAAATCTCTTATTTATATTATCATTTCATTATGACAAAAAGGGTAAGTGAATTTTATAATGCATCTGTGATTTTTATTGGATATTTGTTGATATATATGATCAAAGTGAGCTATATTACATATCTTTGATATTTGACTTACTTTGTAAAAGCTGTTTTTTTACATTGTATTTCATGCAAAATATTTGTTATCATTTTATATTCTCTACGTGATACTTTTATCGCTTTTTGATTATGACAAAAAGGGGGAGAGGATATAAATATGCATATGTGTTGATTCGTTGATATTATTGCATAATATTGAGCTACGATTATTTTTCTATATATTGTTATGCTCAATCTATTTGCTATCTTCTGCTATCTTTTGATTCGAATTATATTATTCTTTAAGATTGCCCTAATTTATCAATACTTTAGAAAGTGCGATTACACATTTGTATATACAGAGATTGTTTTGTCATCATCAAAAAGGGAGATATTGTTAGGGAAATCCCTTATGATATTTTGAAGATGACAAAATAAATCAAAGGCTACTAACTTGTTTAATGGTTAAGTAACAGACTATGCAAATGATAGTTTATGTAAAGGATATTGTCGAATTTTATACTTGGAAGAACCAAAATACAGACTCTATGCTGAAGCTGAACTTATTCAGACTGTGTCCAGACCTTAAGACTAAATATGTTCATGAGCAGAATATGTTCAGACTTACGTCTAGATTGTAAAGTCTATTTTAGACTAAACACTCTCAGACTTTAAATCCAAAATGAGATACAAGTCTAGAACAAGACACAAGTCCAGCACGTGACAAGGTCCAGAACGAGACAAAAGTTCAGAACGTAGCAAATTCAGTATGAAGCATGTTTAGAACGAGACAACTCGATTAAACGTAACATAAGCCCTAAACATATAACGACTAGTAATCTGGTTTGGATTCTACATCAAGATAGATTTGATTGATTCAATCTAATTAATTGACAATTGGATCTTGAAGACAAGAACTTTATATACGAAGAAACTCTACTTATGGAAATCAAGATTCTATTTGTATGGGCGATTAGAATCAATTTGGAATTCTACTTCTATCACTCAATGGCTACTAAATCTTTTAGATACAGATCTGTCCAATGGGTAGATTGGAAGACGATTCTCTAGATATTGTCCAATGGCTAGTTTGGCAGTGGAGGAGTATTTAAGGAGATCAATGACCGATGAGGAAGAAAGAGACGGAGCGTAGAATTGATAATTCCAAAGTTTGAGCGAACTTCAATCATACACTTGTCTTTGGTGAGCTTAAACATTTGTGATCGTGAGAGAAATACCAAAAGAGTGACTTAGTGAGATAGTGCGATCTGCCACTAAGTGTTTGCACTTAAAGTTGTAATCTCTTGTTGATCACATAGTGGAATCCAGCCGGAAGGCTGTTAGCATGGGAGAGTGGACGTAGGCTTGGTCTAAGCCGAACCACTATAAATTTCGTGTGCAACATTCTCTTCTCTTAACTCTTCATATTTAAGTCTGTTGTACACTTACAAGTTATTTCAAAAGTCTGTTCCATCGCATAACAGATTCTGAACATCTACCAGAAGTCTAGTGGCTCATTTAGTCAAACTCTTATCCTTATTTAGACTTTGCTGGAAATTTATTTTATTCCACATTTATTTTTCAAGACTTCTTTTAAACACCTATTTACCCCCTCTAGGTGTTCGTACTAGCACTTTCACATATGCCTTCCGAAAATCTACGTTAATAACACATTTAGGTAAATAAGGGTGAAGATGAAAACTTGAGAAAAGCTCATGAGCTAGTAGGATATTATCACTGATGTGGCGTCCTTTAACGAAAGCATTCTGCAGGGGGTTAACAATAGACGGCAGAACAGATGCCAACCGATTAGCCAAAATCTTTGTAATGTATTTATAGACGATATTACAGCAAGCAATGCGTCTATAGTCATTAACGGAAGTCAGATTAGGACATTTTGGTACAAGGACTAAGATGGTATTATTGATCTCTCAAAGGATTTTACCCAAACTAAAGAAATCCTTGACCGCCAAAATAACCGATGGGCCAACTATATCCCAACTATGCTTGAAGAACTCAACACCGAATCCATCTGGACCAAAGGCCTTTCCGAACGCTAATGAAAATATCATGTCGTGAATTTCCATATTCGAAATAGGCCTAGAAAGAGACCGCACCTGATCGTCATTAAAGGAGTGATCCAACACCGATCAGATGTCCTGGACCGAAGGTAAGGTAGCGAGATTAGAAGGCGCCATAAGTTCTTCAAAGTGGTAAACGAACTGCTAGTGCACCAGAGTTGGGTCAGAGACCAGGTTCCCATCATCATCCATCACCGAAATGATTCTATTTTGGAGGTGCCGTTTGTTGACAAAATGATGGAAGAACTTGGTATTGAGGTCTCCTTCCTTAAGCCACCGAACTCTAGATTTTTGTTTAGAAAACAATTCTTCCTGAAGTCAAAGATCCGAGAAAGCCCGGATCTAGTCTCTCTCCCTGTCGGCCAAGACCTGGTTAAAAGGGTCTAGGTGAAGGGCATCCTGAATGGATGCTAAGGCACTCCTAGCTTCCGCGGTCCTGGAAGAAATATCGGAGAAAAAGTCCTTATTGAGTTGTTTAAGCCCCACTTTCAGCAGCTTAAGCTTATTGTAAAGGATGAACATAGCCGAACCAATCACCGGGGTGTCCCAAGTTTGCTGAACTATCATAGTGAAGGACAGAGTGAAGGACAGGTGGTTCATCCAGAAGTTGAAGAATTTGAACGGCTTCCTTGAGTTTGGAGTAGGTAAGATTCTGATGACCATAGGAGAGTGGTCAGAAATACTGGAGGGTAGGAAGGAGGCCTCAAAGAAGGAGAAGACATTACTCTAATGTGTATTGATAAGGACTCTGTCAATTTTCATTTGTTTCCGATTTTCTCCTGGGGAAGTGGCCTAAGTGAATATGCACCCAACATATCTGAGGTCATCAAGTTCCGCTTGTTGAAGGCATTGTCCAAACTCCTCAAAGAATGGCAGCCAAGTAGAAGAGCTACTAATACGATTAGAAGGATGCCTGATAGCATTGAAATCACCCGCAAGCAACCATGGAGCTAGTGTGGATGATATCTAGCCACAGGGGACATCTAAGGACAAATGTGTGCTCGGCATAGACAACCGAGAGATGGAAAGTTTTATTCGTGGAAATTCACTTTAAGTATCCATGAATAACCTGAAAGGATGATGAGTACGCATCAAACTCTACTAGCCTGGGGTTCCAACCGATCCATATTCTCCCTCTATAAGAATAATCATAGTTAGCATACCAAGTCTAGCCAGGAGCTAGACTAGTAGAAATAGAGCAGCTGAGGTCTTCGTTTCCAAAATGCCAACGCAGCAAAGGCTATTAGCTCTAATAAGATTTCTAATCTCAGCTTATCTAATGGGGTCAACAAGACCCCTAATATTCCACACGGCTATATACATATGTAGAAGAAGGGGACCGTTACCAATTTTTACCTCATTTTTTTTTTCTTTTTTGAGGTAGCTTTGGGCTTGGGACATTCTGAGGAGCTGCTATCAGAGCCAACGGCCTGTACAACATTCAGCTACTAGGGGGTCCAACGGTTGTACCAGGTCATGAGGGGGGTCGACTTCGTTCGGGATTGTAGAGGCAACGTGAGGGCCATCCTCTTCAAACCCAAAGCCGACATCATTGTACTATTTATCCGAATCTTCCTTAGAGATTGAGGAATTCACTGACCGCGATCGAGGTGCAACGGAATAAGTGTAGGGAGGGAACGTACTGAGGGCACTGCAAGCGAGGATCCCTTTAGCGTCCCGCACTTATTAGGAGTAGGGTCCTACACAACAAGAGAAGTTTGTGCCTTTGCATTGACAGGTGGAGGAGGAGCAGGAATAGCAACTGAAGGGGTAGCTTGATGCCTGTTCTACTTTCCCCGCACTTCCTCCCAAACATCCCAAGGATAAGCATCTGAAGTTTGAGATACTGCCATTGGAGCTTTTCCAGAAGCAGAAGCTGACTTGAGGTTAACCAAAGGAGCATTTCTAGGAGGAGGATTGGCAGTGGTAGGAGCACATTTATGTCCAAATGTTCCGCAAGAGGGGCAAACATTTGGCTTCCATTCATATTCGATAGACACCAACCTGGTTTCTCTATTCAGCTCTATAGGTATTGAATCAAAGGTGGCCTATTTCGCATTAATCTCCACACAAACTCGAGCATAGGAGATCAACTTCATGAGTTGATGACTCGCGCTTACTAGGAATTCCTCGTTGAAGACCAACAATTACAATGATCTATCCCCATCACAATGAAATTTCAAAGATTACTCAAGCCTGTCGGCTAAGGCTATAGACTTGTTGAATACGTCAGTGTAGCGCACGTGCGGCCCAGAACATCTAAGGGCATCACAGAACTGTTATTGCCTCAAACTTCCTTGGCTTAAATGGCCATAGTCCCTCTAAGAAGCTGGCTGTGGAGATGTACATCCACATAGCTAGTTAGCAGGCTGAGGTCTCGTTCGTTATCGGAATTAACCAGACCAATCACTCCACCAACTAAGAACGAACATGCACCACCACCCATAGAATCAAGAAAGAGCTCTTAGTCTGTCAATCCTTACTATGTTACTATGTCTAGACTTAGTAAGTTTCCCCGTGTTAAGTCAAATTAAGCCACAGGCTCCACTCCTGGTGGTGCCCTTCCGTTAATTCCTTTAAGTTTCAGCCTTGTGACCATACTTCCCCCGAAACCCAAAAACTTTGATTTCTCATAAGGTGCTGGCAGAGTCCTAAAAGCAACATCCGCCGATCCCTAGTCGGCATCATTTATGGTTGAGACTAGGACTATATCTGATCATCTTCGAGCTCCCAACTTTCGTTCTTGATTAATGAAACATCATTGGCAAATGCTTTCGCAGTTGTTTTTCTTTTTTGGTAAAGTAAGATTTGTATTGACTTTTAACCAAAAAGAGCTCTACAGCAGGGCAGTCTCGGTACCAATAAAACTTGCACTCATGGTGACAAACAAGTCATTAAGAGTGGAAGGGTGTCAAGATTTAAAGGAAAAAGGGGGAAACCAACAGCAGCAACCCTCAAAGCAGAATTTACAAGGAAAATTAAGACTCCTCAGAAGAGAAAATAGAGGGATCAAGTTCCCAACTTCATTGAATCCTCATGTTCCTTGGCGTGTCCACAACATGGCTGAAGGTTAGGGCCTTGTCCTTGACGACTTTGACGAGATGTTTTTCAATGCAGGCATGAACAGGGCTTGGCTCCGAAATAGGATGTTCTTCCTCGTCTTCCAAATTAAGTGACATAGGGCTCCAAAAGAAAACCGAGCAATACATTGAAAGAAGTTATTGCCTGAAAGAAATTTGATGGCCCAATGTAATTTGTCCATCCACAACCTGTTTTGCCATGGAAGGTTGCATCTTGCAGCCTAAAACATAACAAGGCCAGCAATAATATGGCATCCAAAAAAGAGATGATCAATTGAGTCTGGTCTTGAATTGTAGAAAGCACAAGAAACATTCACAATCCTACCATAAGAGAGTAATAGAACATGGGTAGGTAGCCGATTCCTGGTAATAAGCTAGAGGTGAAATTGGTACCGCGGGGTGAGTGTTCTGTTCCAGACAAACGAGAACCATGGGACCAAGCTTCTGTTCGGTCGAATGGCTTCCTAAGCTAATGCAATCGAGAAAGAACCTGAGGAGTGCTCCAGCCAAATTAGCCGATCAGGGTTCTGTGAGAGTATTGGGAGGGGATGTGTCCACGATTTCAGGATGGCCTTGGTAGCTTGGCCTGGTGTGGAGAATAAATCCACAACCGTAGCCTGCTTGGATAAACCCGAGCGATAGATGTAGGTGTCCGTGAAGAACATATTCAGGGGTCCTCAAGGGTCCCAAGGGTCAAACCATAGAGAAACCGAGAGGCCATCGCCCACATGCCATTTAAAGGACTACTAGAAATCCCTCCTGAGATCAAGTAGCTTCCTCCAAGCCCAAGAGCAGAAAGTTGGCTTAATGACTACCCAAAAATTCTTCTCTTTTAAGTAAGTAGAATGAATCCATTACACCATAGGGATTCTTTGTCCGTGAAAAGGATCCAGATATGTTTAAGCATAGCCGCCGTATTGCAATCGCGAAGTTTACGTATACCAAGTCCTCATTCTTTTTTTGGGAGGCAAACATCCTCCCACGCTACTTTCGCACCCCCACTCCCAAGGCCCGGGCCTTTCCAGAGAAATTGGCTAAGTATTTGTTAAATTCGGTCCAGCACGGCTCTAGGTAACATGAAAATACCAGCCCAATAGACTTGTATTGAATGGAGGACTGACCTAATAAGCTGTAGGCGGCCCGCGAACTAGAGGAAACGTTGTGCCCACGACTGCGCTCTTGCTGTTATAAGGTTGACAAGGGAGTTACAGTCTAAGCTGCCAAGCCGCGAAGTGATGGTGGAGACTCCTAGGTAACGAATCGGTAGGTTACTTTCCTGGAATCCGAGGGAATGAAGAATTTGGGTTCGAGATATATCCGTTCCACCTGCAAGGAAGACTTCACTCTTGTTTATATTGGGTGTCAATCCACTTCAAGAAGAGAAGGTTTCTAGGCCGTCCTTGAGGAGAGATATAAAGGCCATATTTGCTTCACTGAATAAATGGGATAACCAAGTTGATTTGCACCTCCAGAAGTACTTAAATCCTAGTTGTCTGGATTGAAGGTATGGGATCCCCGAGAATACCTCTATAGCCAAGGTGAAGAGGTAAGGAGACATGGGGTCCCCTTAGCATAATCCATGGCTACTGGAGAAGAATCCGTGAAGCTCCCCATTAATGGATATGGAGAACTTAAGGGCACAGACACATGTGATAATAAGCCCGACCAATTGATTGGGAAAGCCAAAAGCATGGAGAGTTAGTTCCAAGAAATCCCAATCAATAGTATCGTAAGCTTTTTGACAATCTACTCTGATAGCACATTTTGGTGAATATGAGTCATGGTGGAAGCCACTGAAAAGTTCTTGGGCCAATAAGATGTTGTCGCTAATTCGACGACCTTTAACAAAAGCATTTTGAGGTGTACTAATGATCGTTTGAAGGACGGCCACCAATCTATTAGCTAGAATCTTGGTGATGCACTTGTAGATTGTGCTATAGTAGACAATGGGTCTATAATCAGAAACGGCAGACGCATTGGGGATTTTAGGCACTAAGGCTATAATTGTGTTGTTTATCTTGCGCAACAATTTCCCAGAGATAAAAAAAAATCCTTGACTACTACTATGACCGATGGTCCTATGACATTCCAGTTGCGTTTAAAAAACTCGACATTAAACCCATCCGGTCCAGGAGCCTTGCCAATGGCTAGAGAGAATAGGGTATCATGAATTTCCAGCTCAGTCACAGGACGAGAGAGGGTTCGTACATGTTCCGAGTGCTGTAATACCACCTGAATCTCCTGCAAGGCTGGCCGAGAAGGAAGACCTATAGGCGCCAGGAGGTCCTGAAAGTGGGATACGAATAATTGCTGCACCATACTAGGATCGGTCACTAGATTACTAGAAGTGTCCGAAACCGAAATAATTATGTTCCTCAAATGTCTTTTGTTGACAGAATGGTAAAAGAACTTGGTGCTTTGATTACCTTACTTAATCCACCGGACCCTAGATTTCAGTCTGTAAAATTATTCCTCCTGTAGTCAAAGATCAGAGAAAATCTGAAGATGATTCCTTTCTAGTTCCGCAAGCAACAAGTTGTCTGGGTCCTGCTGGAGAGCATCTTGGGTGATTCGGAGGATATTCCTTGCATTTGTTGTTCTAGTAGAAATATCGGAGAAAGAATCCATGTTGAGCTGCTTGAGGCGGCCTTTAATGGTTCTTTGTTTACAACACAACCTAAACATGGGTGTTCCCTCCCCCGGGTTTTCCCACAACTGAGCAACAATTGTGTGAAAGGCCGGGTGCTTCATCCAAAGTTTAAAGAACTTGAAGGGTTTTCTATAGATAGAAGGGACTATGACTCTAACGACCATGGGAGTATGATCGGAGATGCCCGGAGCAAGGAATGAGGCTTTCGAGAATGAGAAGTCATGGCACCATTTTGTATTTACAAGCACCCTATCAATCTTCCTCAGCTTCTGGTTAGTGCCTGATGAAGAAGACCAAGTGAAGCGATAACCTACATATCTTAGGTCTTCTAGTTTTGCCTGGGCTATGCATTACCCAAACTCATCATAGGAAGGGAGCCATGTATCCGAAATACCTATACGGTTAGAAGAGTCCCGAATAACGTTGAAATCCCCTACCATTAACCAAGGAAAATCCAGTAGGCTAGCACTAGTATGAATAAGCTCTGCCCATAATGGCTGACGGGATATGAAGGTGTGCTCCGAATAGATAACAGAGAGGCAGAATTCAGAACATGTACTTAGGAACTTAAGCTTGTCGTGGAATACTTGAGCATTGGAAGAAGACATAGCAAAATTCACAAGGGATGGATTCCACCCTACCCAAATTCTCCCTCTAGGGGAGTATTCATAATTAGAACACCAAATCCAGCCCATCAAAAGTCCCGCTGCAATGGATGGAAAGAGGGACGCTAGGATTTTGGTTTCCAGTAAACCAACACAACAAAGACTATTAGTGCGAACAAGGTTTGTAACTTCAGCTTGTCTAATGGGAACCACAAGTGCACCCATGACTTGTGCTTAGCCGACTTGCCATGACTTGAGTGCATACACCAGCTCCCGCTCCATGACTTCAGCTTGTAACTTGCCAAGGCCAACGTGCCGTGTGCCTTGAGCGCAAATGACTCATAGTGAACGCCGATCAATCCTGCATCGTGTGGATCGATCCCCTCACCATGCGAATCAATCATGCTCCAGGGCCTTGGTCGTGTGGATCGATCGTGGATCGATCCCGGTCGGCCTAGATCAATCGTGGTCGAGGGCCTTGACCATGTGGATCGATCCCATCCACCGTGTAGATCGATTCCAGTTGAGCATATGATCGATCGTGGTCGAGGGCCTTGGACATGTGGATCGATCCTTGCATCGCGCGGATTGATCATGGATCGATCTTGATCAAACGGGGGTCGATCATGGTGCCGCAAGGATCAATCATGGATTGATCCTTGAATCGTGTGGATTGATCGTGATCGAGGGCCTCGGCCCTGTGGATCAATCTCATGGACGATGCGGATCAATCCGGGCCGAGCGAGGATCAATCACTGCACAGTGCGGATCGATCCTTGCACCATGCGGGTGGATCGTGTATCGATCCCCGGTCGAGTGGGATCGATCGTGGTCGAGGGCCCCAATTGTGCGGATCGATCCATGCACCGTGCGGATCGACCTTGCACCATGTGGATTGACCTTGCACCGTGATCGATCCCGGTCAAGCGAGATCAATCCCTACAACGTGCGGATCGACCCATGCATCGTGCGGATCGACCCATGCATCGTGCGGATCGACCCATGCATCGTGCGGATCGATCCTTGCACCGTGCAGATTGATCGTGGATCGATCCATGCACTGCGGATCGATCCCGGTCAAGCGAGATCAATCCCTGCACCATGTGGATCAACCCATGCACCGTGTGGATCGATCCCGATCAAGCGGGATCAGTCCCTGCGCCGTACAGATCGATCGTGGATCAACCTTGCATCGTGTGGATCTATCGTGGATCGATCCATGCACCGTGCGGATCGATCCCAGTCGAGCGAGATCAATCCCTGCACCGTGTGGATCGACCCATGCACCGTGTAGGGATCAATCAACAATGGATCCTCATGATGCAAGGATCGATCGATGATGGATCCTCATGATGCAACGATCGATCCCCTACATATCCACATGGTGCGTGGATCAGTGCACACGATCAAGGCCCTCGATCGCAATCGATCTCGCTCAATTGGGATCGATCCATGATCAATCCACATGGCCAAGGCCCTTATCGCGATCGATCCCGCTCAACCGAGATCAATCCACATAGTGCATGGATCAATCCACGTGGTGTAAAGATCAATCCACGATTAATCTACATGGTGCATGGCTCGATCCATAATCAATCCACATGGCCAAGGTGCTCAACCACGATCGATCCACATAGTACAGAGATCAATCTTGCTCGACCAGGATTGATCCACACGATGCAAGGATCGATCCACAATTAATCTGCACAATGCGTGGATCGATCCACATGGTCAAGGCCCTCGACTACGATCAATTCACACCTTGCTAGGATTGATCCACACAACCAAGGCCCTCGACTACGATCAATTCACACCTTGCTAGGATTGATCCACACAACCAAGGCCCTCAACCACGATCGATCCGCACGTTGCAAGGATCGATCCACATGGCCAAGGCCCTTAACCATGATCGATCCCCGGTTGGCCTAGATCGATCCACAATCGATCTGCATAATGCAAGGATCAATCCACACAACCAAGGCCGTCGACCATGATCGATCCCAATCGGCTCGAATCGATCCATGATCAATCTCGCTTGGCTTGGATCGATCCGCATGATACGAGGATCGATCCATGATCGATTCACACAGCCAAGGCCCTCGACCATAAGCGATCGTGCTTGGCCCGGATCGATCCTCGATGGATCCACATGATGCAAGGATTGATCTCCAATTGATCTACATGGTCAAGGCCCTCGACCACGATCGAACCCGCTCGACCATAATCGATCCGCACAATGCAAGGATCAGTCGACGATCGATTTGCATGATGCAGGGATCAATCCACATGGCCAAGGCCCTCAACCACAATTAATTTGCTCGACTTGGATCAATCCACAATGGATCCGCATGATGCAAGGATCGAACCACATGATGCAGGATCAATCCACACAACCATGACCCTTGACCAGGATCCATCCACTCGACGATGAAAACGATCCTCGGATATGTCCAACGCACTCTATCCTCAGCCATGGACATGATACGAGGCACTCGGCAAGCAAGTTCGAAATTAGAGCATTCCTGCTTATGCCTTGTCAATACGGGACTTGTCTATTCACTCTCGAGTCATGGGCGCATAGTCGAAGCGTTTCCGTTTCCGTTTTTGCTTATTTATGCATTCAAGTCATGGTACGTCGCCCGAACCAAGTCACACGCGCATATTTAGAGCAATTCCATTTCCGCTTATACATGCACCCAACTCATGGCAAGTCGTGGGATGTTGGCCGAACCAAGTTACGTACACATACTTAGAGCAACAAACACACCCGGAGCGTTTCCATTTCCATTTATGTATACACTGAAGTCATGGCACGTCAGAGCATTTCCATTCTCGCGTTATGTATGCAGCCAAGTCATGGCACGTCGGTCACTTTCCGCTTATGTACGCACTCCAAGTCATGGCATGTCGGCCAAGTGCACAATCAATCAGGAAAGCTCTTAGGGGTGAAAGTTACTCAAAAGTACTCCATCGTCGCCTCTATTTAGTATGCAACAATATCTTAATTACAACAGTTTTGTGGATGCAATTGAATTGACATTCCACATTAGGAATGGCGCTTGAATAATTTCTCTGTGGGGGCGTGAAGCAAAGATACAAATGATTACATGCATGAAAATTGCAACAAGCTCACGAAAGTTCTAATTGTTTAAAAATTAAGTAGATAACATAACAACTTTTGTCTGATCCTCCTCCCATTTTTTTTTGGTAAAGGTAAGTATGTAGATTGAGGTTTAACCAGCTATACAAAAACCGGCGCCAAGAACTTTCACTCATAATGCAAACATGCAGAATGAGTGGAAGGGAACCGACGTAAAAGAAACATAATGAACAGAAACAAGCACACAGCTAAAGCAAACAGCAACACAACTAAAACAAACGCCCGAAGGCAACAAAAGAGCCAGGGACAAGGCCAGTAGCAACCGGCAAGAGAAGAACGGCTGGCGCAGCATTTGGGTGGCCAACTCTGGAGGACAACTAGCGAAACAAACTAGCACTCGGTAGGCTGTCCGGAGCCACCGTCAAAAACAGAAGGGTCGAAACCCCACCCTCGCTGAAGACGCCTATTCGTAGGGTTGTTCGGCACCTTGCTAAAGGTCAGCACCTTGTCATTGACGACTTTGATAAGGTGATTCTTCAAAGCCGAGACCTCGAGCGCTTCACCCCGAAAAATGATGCTATTTATTTTCTTCCATATTAAATGGCACATGGCGCCAAAAGAAAACCGGACAATGGAGTGGAAAAAAATCCTAGCCAGACAAGAATTTCAAGGCCCAAAGGATGTTTTCCGCCCAAGGCCTATTACGTCAAGGAAGATTACATCTCCTAGCCTAGAAAAAAGCAAGAGTCGCAGGGACATGGCAATAAAAAAAGAGATGGTCAATCGAGTCCGGCGTGGCGTTACAGAAAGCACATAATTCATAGTTAATTCTTCCGTGAGATAAAAGAAAAAGCTGAGTAGGTAGGTGATTCCTGGTAATCAACCAAAGGTTGAATTGAAATCTAGGGGCCATGGCATTGTTCTAGATAAAAAGGGCCTAGGGGACACGGTTCTTCTTGGTTCTTAAAACCTCCCAGGCTGAGGCCACCAAGAAGGTATCAGAAGAGGAACCATGCCAAGAGAATCGGTCAAGAGTCCGTGAGAGGACCGGAAAAGAGAAGTCCCAACTTTCTAGAAGAGTCCTGAATTCCTAACCCGCCAGTGAAAGAAAGTCAGCCACCGTCGCTTGCCTGGAAAGGGCCGAAGTAGCAATAAGAGAATCCAAAATGAAAAGGCTCAACGAGCCTTCCTAGTGCCAGTTGTCAGACCAAAGAGAGACTGACCGACCATCCCCAACTTTCCAAAAAAAGAAAAGCCTAAAATCCCTTCTCAGCTTGAGAATATTTTTCCACGCCCAAGAACACACGGTAGGAATGGTAGAAACCCAAAAAAATTTATTTCTTAAGAAATTAGAGTGGATCCACCGACACCAAAGGGACTCCTTATCTATAAACAAAATCCATATATACTTAAGAATGGCCGCTTTGTTGCACTCTCGCAATCTTCGTAAACCCAAGCCACCCTCCTCCTTGGGAATACAAACATCCTCCCAAGAGACTTTAGCCCCACCTCGACCAAGCGAAGAGGCCTTCCAAAGAAACTGCCTTAAAATACGCTCAATATGGTCTAAAACCGAATAGGGAAGAGTAAACACACTGGCCCAAAACGCTTAGATAGAATGAAGAACTGACCTGATCAACTAGAATCTTCCTGCAAAGGAAAGAAACCGTTGAGCCCAAGATTGGACCCTAGCTGTGATGCGATCAATCAGAGCGATACAATCTGTTTTCCCAAGCCTCGAGGAAATGATAGGCACCCCCACGTACCTCACTGGAAGTTTCCCTTCCTGGAATCCAAGAGCCATAATAATATTCCTTCGCAAGGAAGGAGACCCCCTGCAATAAAAACCTCACTCTTGTTCTCATTCGGAAATAGTCCACTGCAAGAGGAGAAGATATCAAGGCCTCCCTTGAGGAGAGACACCGAAGCCCAATCTGCCTGACAAAAGAGAAAGACATCGTTGGCGAAAAATAGATGAGAAAGATTGACGGCTTTACACCTCCAAAAATACTTGAAGTCCTTATGTGCAGTCCGCGAGCTAAAAATCCCAGAAAAAACCTCCATCACTAGGGTAAAAAGATAGGGGGACATAGGGTCTCCTTGCCAAAGCCCCCATCCACCTGAGAAGAAACCATGTAGCTCACCATTGATCGAGATAGAATATTTTGGGGTGCGGATGCATACCATAATGAGTCTGATCATCCACTTAGGAAACCCAAAAGCTACAAGGGTTAGCTCAAGAAAATTCCAGTCGATAGTATCATAGGCCTTCTAGAAATCCACCTTAATTGCACACTTAAACAAATAAGGATCAATGTGGAAACCTGCGAATAACTCCTGGGCTAAGAGGATGTTATCCCTAATCCTTCTACCCTTAACAAAGGCATTCTAGAAAGAGTTTATTAAGTCATTCAGAACAGTCACTAGACGATTGGCCAAGATTTTAGTAATAACTTTGTAGATAGTGTTGCAGCAAGCTATGGGCCTAAAGTCGGAAACAACACAGGCGTTAGGAGCCTTAGGCACCAAAGTTAAAATCGTATTTTTCACCTCTCTTAACAAGTGACCCGTAGAAAAGAAATCATTCACTACTTCTAAGACCAAAGGCCCCACAAGCTCCCAAGTATTCTTGTAGAACTCTACCGTAAAACCATCAGGCCTAGAAGTTTTTCCACGGGCCAGAGAAAATAGAGTATCGCGGATCTCAGAGTCAAGGACAGGCCAAGAGAAATTACGAACCTAATCAGCCGTGAGCGGTCGCCGAATGAACTCCTTCAACTCCTGCAAATAAGGCTTCACGAGAGCAACCTGCGGCAACAGGAGGTTGGAAAAGAAGGAGAAGAAAATCGACGGCACCAAGGCAAGATCCACGATCAAAGAGCTGGAGGGATCCTTAACCGAGAGGATCCGAGTTGTCTTCTACTGATCGAGTGATGAAAGAATTTTGTATGACAATCCCCTTCCTTGATCCATCTAACTCTGGATTTCTGTCTGAAAAAGGATTCCTCATGAGAACGCAGGTCAACAAACGAATGACGCTGGGACTTCTCCAGGTCTACAAGAGTATGGTTATCCGAATCCTGCTAGAGACCAAGCTGGGTAATACGTAAAGCATTCCAGCTTCCTCAGTCCTCACCGAAATGTTTGAGAAAGCCTCCATATTGAGTCGCTTGAGACGGCCTTTCAGAGCCTTCAATTTGCAGACAAGTTTGAACATGGGTAGCCCTTCCATTGGACTCTCCCATAACATTCTGAACAATAGAAAGAAAAGCCGGGTGCTTCATCCAAAAATCAAAGAACTTGAAAGGCTTCCTCTTAGAAACCGAGTTAAGATTTTAACAACCATGGGGGGATAGTCCGAGATTCCCGGGTTCAAAAAGGAAGCTTCGGAGAAAGAGAAGTCGACATTCCACTTGGTATTTACCAACACTCGATCAATCTTCCTCATTTTCTTACCAGCACCAGAGGAAGTAGACTAGGTAAACCAAAGACCAACATACCTTAAATCCTCCAATTCTATATGGGCCAAGCATTGGCTAAATTCATCAAAATAAGGGATCCAAGTAGTGGAACTCCCACTCCCAGCCCGATCCGATGGGTCTTCGATGGCATTTAAATCACCAGCAACTAGCCAGGCCGAATCCTACACCAGAAGGTTCATCCGGACGAGGTCCTCCCAAAGGGGCCGACAAGCAAAAGAGTGCTCTCCATATATAACTGAGAGACAACAGGTCACTCGACAAAATAACCTTGATGTGCCCATGAATGGCCTGAGCATTAACAGAAGAAACTTCAAAGCTAACAAACTCTGAGTTCCAACCAACCCAGATTCTACCCCGATGGGCAAACTCATAATTAGCAATCCATTTCCAACCCGTCAAAAAACTAGAGGAAATAGAATCGAATAGAGACTCAGGAACTTTTGTCTCAAGAAGACCAACAAAACACAAGTTGTTTGAAGAAACAAATCTTCTAACTCCAGCTCGCCTAATGGGGTTAACCATGCCCTTAATATTCCAAATACCTATATACACAAATACAAGTAGAAGAGGGATTACCTCTTCTTAGTAGCCTTACACCGACCAGATGCCGGTGCAGGTAAAGCCGAAGGGGGCGGGTCAGAGAGCAGCTTCAGTAACTTATCTTGCAAAGTATTAGAGTCCCTAAGAATATGAGGGGCTCTCGGAGAAGGGGGACAGATATACAGCAAATCATCATCATCCAAACAGGAATTGGGGTCATCAATGTCCTCAACTAAGCAGGAAAGGAGAACCAACGTAGAAGGAGGAGCTACCTTCATCCCCCCAGTCGAGGAGCAACCTTCGGTTGGCTTAGGGGCAGTCTTAAGAGATGCTTGGGCCTTCTGAATAGGAACAGAATCCTTGAGCTTCAAGGACCGACCAGCATCTTCAGGAGGTGCCAGCCTAAGCGACACTTCTTCCTTGCTAGCATGAGCCTTTTTCTTTTTGCCTTTAGCTTGTTTCCAGCCCTGTTCAACCCCTGAGGGAGGAATAACAATAGGGGTGGCAATAGTATCCACCGTATGGGCTCTTACATTAGCAGCAACAAAACCAACGGCTACTGGGACCTCCTCCCATTTTTATAAACTGTTTAATGACCGTTGTTTCATGGGAAATAATCATGCGTGAAGATCGCGTGACATACAAGTATGCCAATTTTTTAATATCATACTCCTTTGACGAGAATTGAACCAATTTTCTCAACTACGGAGATCATTTAACTGAAAAAAGAAAACGTTCCATAACATCTTTTGAAAATTCTAAAAATACATTGGGAAAAAGTCAAAATTTTCCAAATGACATGTGATTAATTTATTTACTTTAATGATTTTATTAACAAGCACCCCCAATAAATCAATTAGATAAATTTTATAGTTCTCGATGTATTAATTGTTCGTACAATTAATAACTTGTAATAAAATTATTGCAAATAAAATCTATTTAACAAGTGTCGTAATTTACTGTTATACAAGATTACTTTTTTTTTCCTTAGTAAATGAGATTGCCTCCCACTCTTGGCGCGTTCCCACTTTCCCGCCTAAAACAGGACTCTCAGATCGCCTCCTATGACTTGCCTCCCTCCATTCGCAGCACAGACAACAGCTCAGAAGTAGCAACCGCCGCTTCGATGGCCGCCGCCGCCGGAGAGCCGCCGCCGTTGACGGACACCGACATCATCCGCATGGCCCAGAACCTCCATCGCCTCCAGCAACCATCCTCCGCCTCCTCCTCTCTTCTCCCCCCGCAGCTCTCTTCCCCGCGCTTCCACTCTGCCCTCGTTTCTCACCTGAAATCACGCGCCGCCGACTCTCCGAACCCCTCGCTCGCTGTCTCCGAGTACACGCTCGCTCTCCTCTCCCTCATCTCCCTCTCCCCGCAAAGCCCTACTCTCCCTCCTCTCCTCTCCTCGCTGCTCCTCTCCTACATCGACCTGTTTGTTTCTTGCCGATTCCCGCACGACGCGAACTCGCTGAAAACCATCCATTTCTTCGGCACCCTCCTCAATGTCTTGGAGATCAACGACGTCCAGTCCGTGGCGGAATCTATCCTCTCTAGTTTTCCGAAATTGGTCACGTTGGACGATGCGCAGCTGCTCGATCTTTTGCCCAGGTGCATCGACCTCATCCGCAATTCGAATGAAGTTGTGCGAGGGGGTGATTTTGTTAACTCTGTGTTCGATCGAGTGGTGGATTCTGTTTGGTCGAAAGGGTTGTTGTTGAAATTGGTTTCGCTCGTGAGGGAGTTTGTCTTTCTGGATAAGGGGAGAGAGAACGAGTTTTTGGAGAAGGTGTTCAAAGGAATGGGGGACTTGGACTTGCAGGATCTGCCCTCATTGGTCTATCACTTGTTGGTTTTGGCATCAAAAGGGTTCTGCAAGAGGGAGGTGGTTGAAGGGTTGGTGACTTTTTTCGGGTCAGAAATGGAGTTGAAGAAGGGGGCCTCGATTTTTAAGCAAGTGGAAGGGACCGTGTTGCTTCACGTAAATTTCGCTGTGAAACAGGATTTTTCTCTTGGGAAAGAGGTCATGAGGCTAATTAAATCTGATGGTCAGGCTCTTAATCATTTTGCTGTGGCTGTCATGCTATCCCTTGCTAGAATCAAGAGGTTCAGTGAGAGTGCTCTGGAGATCCTCAAAAAGGCTATTCTCACTTCATATTGGGATTACAAATTCGCAGTGTACGACCTAGCTAAAGTTTTGCAGCTGTCTAGATTCTTGCACAGGGTTAAATGTTGTGAAAGCATATATGCTAGAGACATCTAGACTTTCTGGTCCTTGAATGCATTGTCTAGCAATGACAACATATATAAGTATCTCAAATGAGATTAATGGCTCTAAGCATGAGTGGAAGTTCTAATTAGTTTTTTGCGTCCTATTTCTCTTACCTCTTTAGTTTTCAATGGCAAATTAGAAATAGAATGTTAATCTTGATTTGATTATAAAGCTAAACCATTAGAGGCTGCTAGAGTGATGTCTGTGCATTGTGAACCCACTGTATTTGTCTTCTTCACTTGCAGCAACTGTAGTTGCTTGAAAAGCAGTGACAACGCTATATGTAAGCTTCTCAAATTAGATTAATGGCTCTAAACATGACTGGAAATTCTAGTTAGATTTTGTATTCCATTTTTCTTTACTTTTTAATTTTCAATGGTAAAATTAGAGATAGGATGTGAATCCTGCTGATATAGTTATGAAGCTAAACTGTTAGAGGATGTTAGAGGGACGTCTGTACAATGTGCACTTGTCTTCAATTGCGGCGACTGTGGTTGCCTTTTGTGCCTCCCATAAAAGTGATTATTGCTAATTCTCTTGATAAGATATTCAAGGGCCATGTAGTTCCCTCTATGTGGTCACTTGTGGTGCTGCAGAAGTACTGCTCTTCCCTGTAGAAAGTTCTATTCCTCTCTCATTATTAAATTTCGAACCTTTTCTTTTTCAGAGATTGCAAATGGCTCCAGCATGAGATGGGAGAGGAATTTTTGCAAGGGTTCCAATTAGTGGAGAAGGCTGTTATTAGAGCAGTAAATTCTTCTCCTCTTGTTATGTCTTAACTCAGTTTATGGTGGCCATGGTGCTTATTATTTTTCATGGATACATGACACGATTTACCTGTGTCATCAAGGTAAACGAGACTAACTGTGGGCGGGAGCATATGGTGCCAAGCTTTTTGCAGTTTGCTTTCCTTTTACTAGAGTCGGTGCAACTGGGAAATCAAAAGAAATTTTGCTACTCTGATGGTTCATCGTGTATCGAGGAGCTTGCTATACAAATGCTGAAAAATTTATTTGAAGCTCATGACATGGCCAGAAGTGAGGTTGGTTTGATCATATAAGTAGATAACCTTAATGATTCAAAATATTATGGTTCATATAAAAATGATAAACTGCTGTGTGGTGCTAGGTATACTAAGACTAGGATATTAATATATGCCATATGATTTGGCAGATTGGCCTTTAAACAAGTGGCCATTACTCAACATTCAAGAAAAGTTTGCCATGATACTTAGTTTATAAATATGGTAAATCAGGCTTAGTGTCCTAGCATTAGTCTAAAAGTAAAGTGTGCACATGGATTTGAAATAGTATATTGTAATTGCATATATACCTAAATTTTTTGCAATCTTACTGTACTGAAAGTTCTTTCACTGGACTTGGATAGTTTTGCTGCGTTTGTCAGCCTAACATGGTTTATGGCATGAGAGCCTCTTTGGGGTTTGGATGGAATTTGTGTTGTGCGAACAAGTGTCACAAAGCATGCTGGAAACTTTGGCTCTATGATTGGGCAAAATTAGTGATACTGTGCTAATTCTTATTCATTGATGCATCTCTTTCTCTCTCACCCCATCTCCACATATGTCTCTCTCTATACATACAGGATTTTTAGTATGTGCACCTAGGGCTCTCTCTCTCACACACTCCCTCTCCATATATCTCTATCTGTCTATACCTAAAGGATTTTTAGTAAGTACCCTTAGGGAGCTGGTAAAATTACATTGAATATGCTTTGAAAATATAGAAAGCAAGTTTGTATGCTAGGTGTCTACTCTTGTGTGAAACTATTGCACTCTATTGGTCTTCAATGTCTTGGAACAACTATATACATGTGGCTTAACCAGTGCCTTTAGGACTCTATTTCAGCACTGATAAATATAGAAGTATCAAGGTAGGGCTTTTACTTTTAACATTTGGCTTTTTCTTGAACTTTTAGAGTTTGAAAACAGTTTCTTTTTTAAATTCTGAACATCTCCATTCTTGAATCTTACGAACCACATTATTTAAGTCATCTTACATCCTTTCACCATTTTTTTAAAATTTAAGTTAGTTATCTTCTTTTGGCTGGAAATTCAAAGCCAAACCTAACTCTAACAGCACTTTTCAAGATCTTGAAGGTGAGGAAAGTATATTAATTTCACACATCACAAGAAATTAAGCAAGTCATTTTAACGGTTGAATGTTAAAATAAACATGCATGTGATAGCCTAAGCTTTTAGATCAAGTTGGCATTGGTTCCACAAAATTTTATACAGTCATTGTAAGACAAGTTCTGTTCGAAATCTATCTAGGCCCCTCACGAGCCTTCATGACATTGCAAGGCTAAATACTCATGGGTCATCAACAGTGAAGTAGTACCATGGGGGACGCGTGAAAAAGATCCTGTCAGGGAGTGAAATGGAGCAGGACACAGGTAAGCTCCCCAGAAGTTGGAGGAGACTACTATGGCTGGACCACTTGCTTGTAGAAAGAATGAGCTGGCGGCTCATAGGTAGTGGCTTGGTCAAGGCAACATCTTGGCACCATAGTGAAACTGAGTCTTTACCTTTAGTATTAGCTTGAATCCCTACCTAGTCTGTGCAGGAATGTTATGGTATTTAAATTAAAAAAGGTTACCTTCATTCAACTATTTAAGATCGTAGATCAAGTTGGTAGTGCTCAACAAAAGGTTACACATGCAAAACTTACATTTTTAAGTATTCAATGCACAGTAAATGTAGCTTAGGCATCTGTAACTTTCTCCAAGTGCACAGGTCCACTATGCAAGAAGACTTCGTAATAAGCTGAAAAGTTGTGGATGTAGAGGCATGTGTATATCTTGTTTAGTAAATGCTGATATTGTCTCTTCATCACAGTCTTGTTGTTCGCCTCTTGAATTTCATTCGGTGTGATGGAGGCAATTGGTTCCATGTGGTATGCAAGACAACACATGGATCGACTTGCCTAATTTATAGTTTGTATTAGCAGACAATGTTTACTCTAGAATAATATCCTCAATTGTGCAGCCAGGAGATATTTTGAGTTTTTAATCTTGTGTGGGATGGTGCAGATGATTTCCATTATATAGTCCTCAAATCTATGATTTCAACTGGAAATAAGTCCTGCAAGAATGGAATGGTGGAGCTTATCCTTTCCCGATTTGTTTGTTCTTTATCTCATGTCAATTCGTAATATTTGTACTTCTTGAGAGTTGTTTTCCTACTCTAGTGTGTTGGGACATGGCAATATACATAGATTTGCCCGAGGTTGTTCTCATAATGTCATGAAGCAGAGGTACTGTTATCCTAGTTCCCTCCTACATCTGTAATCTGCCAATGCTGGTTAGGTACTAATTGCTGTATCGGTTGAGCTATACTCTTTTAGGTGGTTGTTAGATCCAAGAGCTTTAGATTTACATTTACTTGCACAATTTTTTGGGATGCGCGAAGCTCAGTGAATTGCTTATGGTCCAAGAACAGAGGACTGTCTGTTGCATATAAATCATTATGTTTAGTTGTCATGAAGTGCAATTGCTGTAACTTTCTTTTTACTCTTTTATAGATTGTTGTTATGCTTAATTTGTTTGATGTTAGTCTTCCATCACATGTGCTGAATGAGTACAGGTGCACCTCGTGACTGAATATTTCCTGTATCGTTATGATCGTCTTCATGCCACAGCAGATTTTCATATCACTATGACTACAATTAATTGAAACCAATTTGTTTATTTATTAGATAATTGAGCAAAGCAAAGTCCGGATCCTTTCCATGAAGCCTGAGCAGAGCATGTCAATTGTTAGGTAACAGCCACAAAATAGTAATAGCTATTTCTAAAATTTTCCGGAATGGTGATTAAATTTTCATTTTCAGACTGCTTGCTCAACTGATTCGGAATTATCCGTATGCTATCAAGGAGCATGTGTCTCGGCTGAAGGAGTTGTTAGATTATTTCACTTATATGGATGGCAAGGTTGCATCTTGTCTTGTTGCTTCACTGTTGCCACTGATCAAAATCAGTAGAGATATTCTGGTATGCGATACTTCCATTTTCTCTTTGGAAACTAGTGTCCTTTAGTTGTATTGAGAAAGCAGGAGAAAAAATTTTGTTTGAAGATCATATGTGAGAAAGGAAAGATGTGTCATAAATATGGATCAAGATCATAACTGACGCAATTGTTAGGCTGACCTGAGCAATGGCTGATGATGATACTATTTTCTCAACTTTAATTCGTAGATTCTCAAAATATTGAGCAACTAATCAACATACAACCTGTGTTTAGGTCTCATTGCAAGTTCATAATTTATCTTCAATAAGCTAGCATTGTTTTCCAAAAATGAGATATAAGTGCTGAAGATATATAGTTCTCTGTTGCAGGATTATATGATTTTAGTGATTCGCAAAGCCATGTTTAGACGAGAAGATACAATCCTTCTTGCAGCAACGAATGCCATTTTTGATCTCATCTTGGTAGATAAACAATCTAATGACAGTCTTCCCTTTCAAGATTCATCAAGCCAAGCCAGTTGCAGCCAGCAAGCTGAGGCATTTGGCTGTATGGGTGGAACTCTCTACCAAGAGCTGATTGGTTTGCTCCAGAGATGCCTTTATCAGCAGGTGTTGGCTAATCCTCTTTGCTTTTTTAAGAGTTATTTACTTTCTTTTCCGGTTCATTTGTCCTGTGATTACACTTTTAACTAAAGTTGGGTTGCTGTGCTCAGGCAAAAGTAAAAAGAGTCATGTACTCTGGACTTGTAAAGCTTGTCCTAGTGGACCCATCAATTGCTAGGCCGGTCCTTGATCTTCTCTTGCCTCATTTCCTACGCTTTTATAGAGAGGTATCAGTGTCTAATTTTTCTTGGAACGTGAAATTGAGTTTTCTTAAATTATGGGCCTGAGTATAGTGCTGAAAGTGTCAAAGTCAAACCTGTTCAAGTGACCTACTTCATTTGGTTTCGTGATTCTTTTCAATCTTTAGCTTGCATAATCTCTTGAAAATGCACTAATGCATGTCCTTTCCAGAAGTAGCTTCTTGGTTTGCATAAATTTGTAAAGTTGCTTGAGGAAATTTTCTGGGAGTTCACCAATGTATTGCCTTTAACATATTATACTGCAGAAGTGGCATCAAGCTTAGTTGTTTGGCCTTTTCTGTGAAGCTTGATTTTGTCTTTTGTTGTGGACTGATTCTATAACTAGTAAAACTGCGCCTATTAGTTTTGATAACAATGGTGCATGGCACAATTTGTGGAGTTCCTATCTAATTAGAACTTGTACCTAGGTACTTATTACTGTTCTGTGTTCTTAATGACATAGTTTAGGGTGCTGTTGGCAGAGGCATTTCCAGCTACTCTTTATGCTCTAAATGGATGACAATGTATCTGAACTTTAAAAGCTTAATTCAACTTGTGAAGAGCATCTTTTCCCTTTCCAATAGAATGCATCTATTTTAGTTCAAATTCTTAAGCAGTTATCCTTACCATGCAATGTTCCTAATCCTTGTTGAGCTCCTATCTTTTTTACGTCAGATTCTTGCTAATCTGTGATAATGTGCTCTCTCTCTCTTTTCCCTTTTCAATAGAATGCATCTATTTTAGTTCAAATTCTTAAGCGGTTATCCTTACCATGCAATGTTCCTAATCCTTGTTGAGCTCCTATCTTTTTTACGTCAGATTCTTGCTAATCTGTGATAATGTGCTCTCTCTCTCTCTCTCTCTCTCTCTCTCTCTCACATACTAAACACATTTTGCAGGACGCTGATGGTCAACTTGAATTAACCTCTTGTGTTGGCTTGGAGAATGGCAAAGTTGTCATTGAGGAGCCTCTGGATAGTCTACTATCTTGCGTATCATGGATTCTTCTCCTTCAACCGCATGGTCAATCTGAAAATTCTTCAGATGCTTCATGGACGTGTTTTGGGTTTTCCCTTTCCCAAGATGAGGTATTTTTACTGATGAATGGAGCTGCTAAGTGCATGGCAGCAATGTCAACAATGGAGATGTTAATTAATGAAGTTACTGCAGGTTGGAAGAAGATTGTCCTGGGATTCATTCTCCACAGCATTACTGAAGATCCGGAAGCTTTTAAGAGCTGAAAAATTGGAAGGTTGGTAAGCTCTTTATTATTGGACTATTTCAGTGTTTGAAGCTTGCATGAAGCAAGGCAGATCTTGTAAAAGTTTTCATACACATCTTAGGAGGATTTGAGGAGCTTAAAATTCTTAGGTGCCCTTTGATTAGAGGTAGAAAATGGATGGTTTAGTGTGGGGGTGTGTGCGTTGGATGCTGGGTTCACCTAAATAACCCACTCGACTTCTATTTTTGGCTTAATGATTCATGGATCATACATAATCCATAATCAATCAACCTTAAGCTAAACCCTGCCGACGCCAACTTGATCAATTCACTTGGATTAAATGCTATTTTTGCTGCAGTTTATAATCGAGAGGATATACTGCCCTCAGTCATCACCATCACATGATCCCACCATTACGACCTATGCCACCACTGCCGCTACACTTCCACCTCCAATTCCACGGCCAGTGTTGTGATTGTTATTGCATTACCAACTCATCCAGTATTCTTAAGTAATAATGATCATCACAACCACTGTTAGCATCTCCATCTCTTCATAGCCATTGCAACAACTACTGTTACTCCACTTCAAGTTCCAGTTCACTACCTCCAGTACTCTACCTCTCTCCCACCAAATCAACACGCCACTGATTCAGCATTGCCACCATTTGCATGGCCACTCTATTGTTGGTATGCCTGCTGTCAGTTTGACATCCTCCATGCTACCATCACGTCCGCCATATCGACCATCACCTCTACCCTATGAGATAACATTGTGGTGGTGTGGTTGAGGCAATGATGTTGGTCATGGTGATGTTCTGGTAATGATCGTTGTGATGGAACTTTGTTTCACTATAGATGTTGTGATGGAGTTGGATTGACGGAGAGACTGGTGATGGAGGTTGTGGGATGGCAGTATTCATGGTGTATTAAAGGTAGCAAGCTGACCAGTGTAGGGGTAGTGCAGTGATAGTATTGGATATTGCAATGGATCCAGACAACATCGTGATGGATGGTGATAATGTTAGATGTGTTGGAGTCCCGTAGTGGAATTGGAAAACTGGTGGTGATAAGGGGAATGTGATGGTGCAGGCTAGCGTCTTGGTGTTAGTGTTGTTGTAGAGTGGAGTCTTGTAGTAGTGCGTTGTGATGATGTTTGTGGTTTGGAGTGGTTGAGGTGATGAAGGTTTTGATATTGGGATAGTTTGAGTATTGGATGTGATGATGTTCTGGTGTTAATGGACCTAATGCTGGTAGAGTGAGAGTGCAGCCACCAATGAAATTTGGTGGTCATAGTTTTTGGGTTTGCTAAAGGTCTACTTAATTAACCACGTTGCATATACAGGGAAGCTTTACATTTTGGTCCCTAGTTGTTGGTAGAAGTGTGATTTATCCTCGCTTTTAAATTTGGAATCCTAACTGGGATCAAAAAGTTTAAACTCATGAGATTGGAGACTGAGAGGGTGGGATCCTAACTATGTAAGCATGCTTTTGGGAGCTATATATTCCAATTTGCTGATTAGTGGCTTCAGCTACCTAGCAGATATGGAGGAGGAGCTCATGTCCTTAAATTAGCCTTTGCGAAAATGAGAGTATCATTTAAGAAACCTATATGCTCAAAAGAGGCCTAAATGCTTTCTTATTTTGGAATGAAGTCAAATATATAATTTAAAATCTCAGATATAATATTATCAACCTTAGCAGTTATTGTTCTACTCAAATTGCAAGATATCTTTGTTTACTTGTCCTTGGGTTTCTGGTGGTTTCATGAGATCAATAAGAATTTGAATGCTAAAAAGTTTCTAGCAAATTGAGACCTGGTCAAGATTGAATTTGTTTATTAGGTTTAATGATGCAGGAACATTGAGTAAGTTGAATTTTAATCAGGTTAATCAATTTTTAGTTGTTATGGATTTGTCTTATATGACTTTTCTGTTTCTTTGTTTAATATCAGTATTCGATTGTCTTCTACAGTTTAAGAGGTGGTGACTGACATGTGACTGTTTAGTGATGCTCAATTGCTGAGATTAAGAGATCTTAAGCTAGATTAAGGGGTGAGATTCTGGGGTTGCTTTGAGTCATTATCAATAGTTCCTAAAACCTACTGTACTCTGTGTTTTCTCACATTCATTTCTATGGATTATGCTTCCAATCTATCTTGGTTTCCTAAACCCTAGGGATTGATTTATCACTGTACCAGCTTTATTTGGTATGTTTTTTTAATTCTTTGTTAAACCCTTATTTCAGTTCATCATTGAAGCTCATGGAACTTTTGAATTTTGCGACCCTGATTTGAAATGTCCACAAGGGGTTACTTGTACTTTTAGAGTCTAGGCAAAAATAGTGAAAAAGATTCTTCCATCCATATTGCCACACATACCTTTTGCATGTGTTTTCGGGTGGAAGAACTTTGCATTTTCATAACTATGTGTTCATTTTCTTGTCAGATCAGTCCTTCTTGGTCAGAGAGCTGACTCAGGCTCAGGGTCCTCTGAGAAAGAGAGAACCAAAAACTGCACCATAATTTTACTGGGTATAACAGAGGTGGTGCTCAACACCATAGCCACTGAATTGGAGAAAGCAACTGGTGATAAGAGGGTAGAACTTGAAAAGGAGCTAATTGACTTGGTTGAATTCCATCACTTGGTGGAGAAACATATAGGCAAACCAAGGCAGATCAATGGACTAAGAAAGGCATATGTGCGAACTACTGCAATTGATATTCCTGACCATATTGATTCTGGCTGCACCACCTTGATTCAAGAACAGATGCCTCTCTTGGCAACTTCAACAATCAATCAATTACTGCAAACTACAATAGGGTTATACAATGCTAAATTTTCTAATGCTATTGCAACCTCCCAGAGTCTTGGCCAATCATCCTTCAACAAGAACACAAGCTGCTCAAACATCATATCTTCTGTCTTGAATATTCTGCCTTGTCACATCAGGTCTTGCCCTGTTTTAGTGAGGGACGATCCCTTTAAGACTTTTATCTACGGTGACATTAAGATTCTGGGACCCCAATTGCTGAAGCTGATACTTCTCCTTAAGTCAGTCCAATCGAGTGTTCCAAATGAAAAGAACAAAAGTAGGATTGAAGGTCAAAGAGATAATCTCCATCAAGCACTTATCTGCCTTAAGGATATGTTGATGATTTATTTGCAGGGCCCTCATTTTGCCCAGCTGCTTGAAGATTTGGTGTCAGTCTGCATAACTGAGTATGGTTTTGATGGTGAAAATGTAACCTATGTGATTAATGATCCAAAAATAAAGAACATTGAGATATTCGTCGTGAAGATCCTGAAGCCTCTGTTATCCAAGCTTCTTGCAATTTCATCCTTTCGTGAGGCTGAGGTAAAAAGCAAATTCTCTCTTTCATAAGTCTTTTGCTGATTTCGTGTGCTGGTTTTTTTAAGCTTTGGCAGTATGTTCTTTTCAGGTCCTTGGTGATATTATGTTGATGATTACTAACAAGTTGCCCTGCCAACTGAGAAACTCTCATGGATCCTGGGCTACACAGATCTGCAAAAGCAACGGAATCAAAGATTCCAAGGTTGTTAGGAGTCTGGTATTACTAGCCTTCCAACTAAGCTCGCCTCCTGATGATTTGATCTTTGCTCAAGATGTGGCTATAGAGTTGTGCAAAGTTACAGGGTCAGCAGGTGATGATCCCGTTGAGATGTCTGAATTATATCCTGTTGTCAACAAAGACACCAGCATTGCAGTAATTATTTGCATTCTGCAATCAGTTGAAGCAGCTATACATGATGTGGATTGGGCCATTAGAAAACTGAAGGAACTTTCTCTCTCCTCTCAAAATAGAAATAAAACGAATGAAGGAGAACTTACTCTTGATGTTAAATTGGTACTAGAGGACAATCTGTTCTCCAGGTCTGAATCTGTAGTGAGAGTACTATCATCATTTGCTCTGATGACCTTGAAGGGTAAGATCGCTCTTCTTCTTCTTTTGTGTGTGTGTGTGTGTGTGTGTGTGTGTGTGGGGGGAGGTGGTGTTAAAAGTTGTACCAAGTTTTTTTATTTACTTTGTTCTTTTGCTTTGATAAATGTGTGCAGACCCTCAAGCAGATCATTTTCTCAGAATGGTTACAAGATTGTACAAGCAATTGGCTCAAATAACAAAACTTCAGATTGCCCCTAGAAGATCCAAGCAACTTCTGCCAAGCACTAGATTTCAGAAACTTGTTGAATTAACTTGCAAGCATCTCACTTTTCAACTTTATAATTTTGTGGCTGAAATGCAGAAGGTGAGTACTCTTTGTATTGCCACCCTATCCAGTTTCAGGCTCCAGTCATCATTTGCATTTCTTTTTCTCTTCTTTTTGAATGTTTTCTTTGTATTTGAGCGATTTATGTGATGACTTAAAATGCAGGAACAGCAAGAAAACGCTAATAGAAGGAGAATGGTGGGAAAGATCAAAAGGGAAAATCGCTGCATCCCTGAGCTGATCTTTCATATAGAAGATTATGAAAAGTATTTGATCCGACTTAGCAAGGTCACTAAAGTGAACTTGCTGAGGCATGCTAAGCGCAGCACTTCTCGGGATTTTAAAATTATAGAGGCCACCAGTATAGTCGGGGAAGAAGACAATCCTGACCAGGAACCTGGCTGTTCTCGTTCTGCAGCACACGAAAACGAATCATGCAACGCTTCTGATGAAGATGGAGGAGAGGAAAATGTCATGTCTCCAGAGTCGGGCTCTCGTTTGTCTGCAGATGAATCTGGTTCTGATGGTGAGAAAGGTAATTCTCTTCCCCCAGTCAAGAGGATGAGGAAAAATGGAGTTGTTCAGGACTCTGATGATGAAGATTAGCTATGCTCTGTCAGAAAAATACTGGGTATAGAATGGCACGTATTTGGTGGATCATTTTGTATGAAGTAACCGATAGAGAGAGAAACGGAAGGTAAAATTATCAACTTGACTCATATTATATGTTAATAATTTCTTAACACTTCAACAAGTCAATCTTGTTGGAGATCAAATTTTGCTTAGTATCAATATGGAGTCCAGCTTTTCTACCATTCTCAACTTGAGGTTTTTATCCATTCATTCATAGATATAGATACAGAAGATGCATATGACATGTCACATATGACCACATAAGCCTCTATTGCAATAATTACACTTTACCACAACCGATTCGGTTCATTCACAATAGAGAATATTACAATTTACTGCATTTTAGACATCATATAATACCAACGGAGTAACCTATGCTTGCACGGTTGGAATCTTCTTTAAATGAGATCAAACATTAATTTTTATAATTTGTTTGGAAATGGTTGGGTACATATACACTTTTCTGCAACTTTTTCTTCAACTATTAATTCTCTACATTATGTAACTGTACAATCACATGAAGGAGTGAAATTGAGTCAAGCTACTCAGTAGTAACACGGGCTCGATTTCATGATTACCTGAGTTCCACTGATATGATTTCCAGTCAAGTGAGCTTATTCCAACATCTTATTATGTCAAGCTCAAGCTCCCTATACTTAGGTCAATAGGTTCGTGGATCTAATCAAATTTCTGGTATTCTTTTTAAAATAAATGTTATTAGCAAAAGAAACAGACACATATATCTTCAAAATTACATAAGATAACGGGATGATTGGGCTTGATTTATTTATTGCTTGATATAACAGCGCCAGGCTGAGTGCAACTTTTTTATTGGTTTATGCTTTTTATCAATAAAATTTTAATTTTACATTTGGTAGATTTTTTGTTTAACATTTAAATTATTCATAATAATATAGTTAATTTATTAATTTCATACGAACTTTTTGAACTTTTTTACGTGGTAGTGCTTAATTTTAGGTTTACTTTTGAATAGCTTTCTGTTTGATATCTACTTTTTACTAATTATGTGACTAATTTATTTAACTTTCTAAAATTTAATTTAGTAAAATATTTTTATTTGATATTTTTAAAATGAAGCGTTGTTCATTTTTCTATTTTCCCATTTAATATTATTTTGCTATTTTCCTAGGCTTTTATTGGCCACATTTTGTTGCACCCTAGATATATTGCCAAGTGGCAAAGTTGAGTGTAAAACCCATGAACCTTCAAAATATTATTTTCTTATAGATAGATAGATAATGTCTAATATTTCATGGTGTACAATGCAGTTTGTTATTCTTTTCTTACAAAATAAACTAAAGTTTGTAACTTAAGAATTAAAAAGAAACCGTCTATGAATTCGTATCTTTGCATTAAATATTACACCTAGAAAAAACAAAATTATTCCTACCAATATCCAATGTTTAATAATCGTTAATATGTACTCAGAAGTTGAAAGATCTATACTTGTTAATATTAACTCCAAATATTTTGTTAGTCATAAAAATAGCTCCTATTGCATAATCAATCTAGTCCTTCAAAGTGCACAGTGATTCGATAGGAGAACTTGTTTTGACCTAGCATAATAACCTCATGGCTTGGTCTTAGTCAAATATCGAAGAATAGAATGTGATATGATGACATAAAATGCAATATCACAATTTGATTTTGGAAACTTCTGTATTCTTGTGTTGTTGCTGGTGCTCAACAAATTGAAATCGGTAACCTTAATTTTCAACATGGTTGTCTCAATCTAGGGCGCTTTTGTCAACATTATCCTTGTAAAATTGATTACAATAATTGTAGCCGAACATATAATTTATGACTTTTGTGATAATTTGTGTTTATTAATATTCACATAAAGAAAAAGTAATTTACAAACCAAACCCAATAAGGAATGTTGTTACAATTAGGTTCAGTATTCAATTTGGTAATAAAAGGAAAGTGACATTAGTAACAATTACCATTCACTCGGTAACTAATATTAACATAGATTGTTGACCCATAAAGCAAAAATTAACTGCAAAATGAATTATTTACTACAAGGTAAATTACTTCCTCTTAGGTTATGTTACTATGAAGATGAGTTTCTCTTATATGATATGGATAACTACCTATGCTTGTCGCAATCTCAATTACACCTATAGTTAGTAAAATATGTTTATGAATGGAAAATTCGCCACAAAGTTCGTAACAAGAAATCCTAGCTTGGTAATTAATCGATACCATAGTAAATTACCCTAAAAGTTCATTTCCAACCAACAGACATTGTTTGCAATCTCCATTCTATCAAGAATTACTGCATCTACCAACATACAGAGATATTTACAAGACTCTCGGAGCTTTGAGAAGGCTAAGGAACATACCTCCTGCAACTTCAGAGGCTAAGGCTGCGCATGACAAAATTTCTAAAACAGAAATTGATTTTTGTCCATAAATCAATTTCTCAATTTCTATTCCCCGAACAAGTTTCTGAGCAAAGAAACCTGTTTGATAATGACTCAAAATTTCTATTTCTGAAACAGAAATCCGTTTGATAACAGAATAAAATTTCTATTTCTAAGAATAGAAATTGATTAGATAACAACATATAAAATCCTCAAATACAAAATAATAGTCGAAATAGTATTAAAACATAGGAAATCCTCAAATACAAAATAATAGTCGAAATAATACTAATACATTACAAAAGTTGAAAATACAATTTCATGGAATTTCTAGCATATTATTATCCCTTGCCATTTTATTGGCAATGGTTTTCCTAAGCGTATTTATTTGGTTTCCCTCATTGGTCAATGTATCGTTTGCAAGCTCATCCTACATAGGTTCAGACAAGTACTGCGGTAGCATGAATATGGGTGCCATCAATGGCGCCTATACAGCCCTGTAATTTTATCAAAGACTAGTATTATACAAGATTATCAACAAAATAAAATTGATGGTGTAAAGGAATATATGAGAATTCTATCTTGAAGTAACGTTTATGGTTAGGAACCAATCGGGGGAAGGTCGGTTTATTTTTATTCTCGAATTGAATCAGTCTAGTTGCTCATCCCTAATTTCTTTATTGTTGCTCAATGAACCTTTAATGGCCCTTGCATAGCAAAGAGAGAGATTCTCTTGAATATCTTGCCTTCGAATTAAAATTCAAGATTGTGTAACTATCTAATTATTTTGATTTTGCAAGAATTTTGAATCCGTAAAGAAACAAAGTTAAATTGTTAGGCACGTTTTTTATTTTTATTTTTTTTGTTGGTAAAAGTAAGAATCTAGGCACGTTTTTTATTCATTTGTTACGTAAGAACTTTTTCTTCAATTGACCATGCGAGTGCCCTTTCTAGGAGGAAAGAGCCCCATTATTTTTAAGTAAGCATTTAAGAACTTTGGTCGTTTTTTAAAATTGGGGACCCATTCGATTGCCTTTCATCCTAAAGAGGAAGTTATCAAAAAAAATTAAAAAAAAAAATTTTAAAAAAACGCGAGCAAAATAAGAAAAAGAAAATTAGCAATAATTTGTGAAGTTGTGGTTATGAGTAAATTAAGTTAGCAAGAAAGCGCAAAGTTCTTTTATATGGTTTGATTTCAGCTTCGATTTCTATTTAAAGCGAAGTTAAAAATTTCAGCTTCGATTTCTTCAATTTCTCTATTTCGGAATAAAAATCTATTTCAAAAATAGAGAAATTAAATTGCGTTACCAAACGGATTTCTGTTCCAAACCTATTCCAGAGAAACAGAGAAATCGAGAAATAAAAATTTTGTCATGCGCATCCTAAGTTGTTATACGTGAGATACCAACTCATTGAGATAGTGGCCCACGTGTTTTGTCTCCAAGTGGCGATGATGTGTCATGAATGGAACCTCTTCATGATTGTCTACGGATTACCCGTGATTCGGTCAAATATGCTCATCCATGAGATATGCTACTGATATTACTATCTAAGCATCTATGAACAAATAATAATCTTTGGTTACTATCTAGCAGAACAATATTGTGTTTTGTGTTCATTGCAAAAACATTTCCTACTCTTACCACTCCACTTGTAATATACAAGAAAATAACTACTGTTTATGATTGATTAACCTTATTGATGAGTCTGAATTTAGATATATCACAAGTTTGCTCAAACTCTAATACGGAGCTAATTGTAGTGCGTATATATAGTTAAATTTAGAAAATCTATGGTTCTAACAGAATCTAATAACACCAGCCATGTATCACATCATCACATAGAACATAAATAAGAATAGTAATGACAAAAATGTAGTCCAAAATCCTCAAAATTCATCTCGCAACTATAATCTAATATCAAGTAAATCAAACTTAACAATGATTTTGGTCTCACAAACAAATCACAAGAAAGAGCGGTTGCTTCTTTCCCATCATCTTTCTCTAAGGATGGAGATTGAGAGATTTCACGTTCTTCTTTCTTTCCCATTTGCCAGTTTGCTCTTCCTTTTCCTTTTTTTTTTTTTTTTTGGATTTCTTGCGATTCTCGCCGCTTGGAACTTGCTCAACTTAAACAGAAAAACTCCTGTTCATCACAGAGAAGGAAATCCCAAATTTAGAGAAGGTACATCAAGTACATTTTTTCCTCATTAAAAGATTGTTTAACCACTTTCATAAGTGTCGACCTAACCAACCGGTGCTTGACAAGAGACTTAATACATATCCGTTCATAAATGCAAGCAGAAAGGTCATTGCCCAACAATTATTCTTTGGGTATTCACGCTTAACTATCTGCATTGACAAGCCATAACAATTACAGTTCCAAGATCCTTTCTATTCTTTTCCAAAAAAACTAAAAGAGGCCAAGGGTAAATATGTCTGAGCAATGGCTATTTTAAAATGTACCAATTGTATTCGAAATTGTGTTTATAAAGAATCAAGGGCTCTTTTCAGATATATTACTCAAAAAGAAAAATTATGAACTTTTCTTGAGGGCCTTAAAAGCAAAATCATATTATGAGAATGCCAGTACTTAGTCTTTCAAAATATGAATATGCATGGAGTCATTGACAGGAATAAAAGATAGTAAGGGGCCTCCTACAAATGGAGGTTTTTCATTACTTCGAGTGGGGTCCAAACTCTGGTTGCTACATCACGTCTGAGATTACACCTAGGACACCCAGATATATGATCAACGCATTCAACCAAGTACCATTATATATGTGAGTTTGGATTATGAAAAGCCAATAAGAACATGAAAATATAAAGCTACTCACTTCTGAGTTGGATCATTGGATTTTGGTTCTTTATCTTCCTGCCATGCTTGATTTTGCATCTCTTCCTCCATGAACTGCAATTTCCTCGTTATTTTCTTTGCGGAGCTGATTGCAATGTATCAAGATGTTAGATCAAATCATATGCTTCCTTGTCTATAGGAAGCCTTTTACTTTTGTTGAATAACTAAAACATAAGTTCCATGTCTCACTATATCTTTTTCGGGCTCCAGGTTTTTTTTATCAGTGGCATAGTGTTCTAACAATGCCTTCAAGTGTGTATTTCGATCATTTTGTATATCATTTTCTGGAGCCCTAATCTCCAAGATATGATGTAAAGTTATATTAGACAAATTAGAAGGATGCTATTGGAATATGATGTAGAGGTACTGTTATCCTTGTTCCCTCCAACATCTGTAATTTGCTAATGTTGGTTACTCACTAATTACCATATCGATTGAGCTAACTTGTTTTAGGTGCTTATTAGATCCAAGAGTTATCGATTTACATTTATTGGCACATATTTTTGGGATGCACGAAGCTTGGCAAATTACTTGTAGTCCAAGAACGGAGGATGGTCTGTTGCATATAAATCATTTTGTTTAATTGTCGTGAAGTGTGAGGGCTGCTTGTTTTTTCACTCTCCTATAGATTCTTGTTATGCTTGATTTGTTTGATTCAGTCTTGCATCAGATGTCCTGGATGAGTACATGTCACTTGTTTGAGACTGAATGTTTCCTGTATTGTTATAATGGTCTTCATGCCGCAGGACATTTTCGTGCATACAGAAATAGTAAATAAACTTCGGATAATATCTGGAATTATTTAGCGAGTATCTAGCAGGGATTATTATGAATCTTCGTTCCCGCTTGGATGCGACTCTTCAATGCTGTTCTCTCTTTTTCTTGCTTCTCAATAGTAAATATTCTGTGTAGACTCCTAGAAGAGCGCCTCGTCCGCCCGCATTTAGTTCAACATCGTCCTCGGTCTCCCAATTGAGGTAAACGAGGAGTCACCCGTAAGCACGAGAGGAATTGACCTGTCGAATTTATTTTTGTTTGCATCTGTCGAGGGTGTGAGGATTCCCCATGCATTGGAAAGTTGTGTAGTCTTTGCCTTTTAAGGAAGCGTTAAGGATCTTCCTCAGTTTTATGTTTCTTTTTGCTTCTGTTGATGTCGGACATGGAAGATTGCTGCGATCTCCAGTTATGCTTTAGACGAAATCCCTTCCACATTCAATCTAGAGAAGGCGGTGTGCAACCATGGATTCTTCATGATGGCTCCGAACCGTTGGATTCCTTCCACCAAGACGTTGCGGCGTCCTCTCCATCTTGCGGATTTGTCCTCTTCCGTTTTGGTGTCCATCTCGCAGCCTCCTGGTCCCAACAGCACATTGTTGCTCCTCCGAGTTCATCGCGTTCCTCGCCTGTCCTCGCAAGACCAGCAAGCGATTTTTGTACTCTCTCACTCACTCTGTCTGTGTGCGAAGTAAATACAAAGTAGTGACGGAAAAGCATGGGAATATATTATTGCAGGAACAAGTGATTCGGATGTTAAGGTTGTCGGAAAGGGACGAGCGGAACGTGAAGGAGTTCCACAAAGTGCATCCGGAAGCAAAGGATAGAGGATTCGGTCGAGTTTTTCGTTCTCCTTCTCTCTTCGAAGATGTTGTCAAATCTATACTCCTTTGCAACTGCCAGTTAAGTACCGAAGTCTTGTTCTCTTCAAGTGCAAAATTTGTGACGAATTGGCTTTGTTAAACATTTATAAGTACGACAAAGAAGACGATGACCTGAATAAGAAACCCCATAACTGTAATTGAGTAAATATCTTACTCTTATCATAATCACTCGCTTTCTCTTCATGCTTAATATTGAGTTTTTGTGTTCATAAGCTCTTCGACATATGTACGGCGGTTTCTGTTCCGAATTCATCATTAGGTCTGACTTTGTTCTGAATACACCCAACAAACAGATGCCCTTGATTTCGAAAGATTTATGACGAATGATACTACTCAAGAGGTTTACCTTGTTTTTGGACCTCGATCCCCATCACAATCATGTCCGATATTCCATAATATTATAAAAGAAGATCTACTTTTGTTTTTCTTACGGCTCGTGACCTCTTCATGCCATCAAAATCACATACACATCGATTTAAGGGTTGATGTTGCTTTGGGTCCTACCTAAAATTGTCATAGGTGGAGAAGGACCCTAGAGATGGCCCGAGCTTTATGTGCACTTCAACTAGAGCTAAGCACTCTAGGTAGGAATACTATTTAGCATGACTTTCTTCTCAGTATATTTAGCACAACTTGAAGATGAGGATGATCATGATCTAAGGCTCTAAAAGAAAGAAACGAAGACGAGAGAAGGATGGAGCAATTCCGGTTCCCGCGGAGATGGAAGGCGAAGAAGTTGACCTCGGGAACTTTCCGAGCCCCAAGGAACTCGCTAACCTCGATGCAGACTACTTACAGAGCAAGTGCAAACTCGGGTACCGAACCAACTACATTCTCAAGCTTGCCATGGAAATAGAGGAGGGGAAGCTCAAGATTGATGGATACGAGGGAGTGCAGGATGCTGCATCATGTAGGATATTGATCAAGGGCATAAGCGGAGTCGGATCTTTCGCCCGGGCTAGCGTTTTGATGTGCCTTGGCTTTTACGATGAGGTTCCGTGGGATAGCGAAACAATCAAGTTTTTAAAACATGTATGAAAGTGTATTTCGAACATAAAATTTATGTCTCACATAATAATCACCCTTCCGAATTATTTGAAGGATGATGCATTCTTTTTCTTTGGCAAAAGGTACATGCAAGAGAAGGATGCACCAAGAAGACTATTAAGAGTGACCTTAAGGAGATCTATGATAAATATGCACCCTTCCAATGTTTGGCCTATTGGTAAGTCATTTATTTATTTAAATTTTGGTCGATATACACATAAATATTCATATCATATGTTGTGCGAGAATTTTCAGGTTTGAGCTATTGGAATTTTACGAGAGGCAGTTTGGAAAGCTAAGTGAATTGTCACACACCATGTATCACAAAGTTTCTAGTAATACACAAATGAGAGAATTTAACCACAATCAAGTTTTGTGACTTAGAAAGTGTTTGTTAGTAGGCATTTGATCATTTATGGTGTTGTTTTGAAGACAGGGGGAGAGCCCGGCCCCACAGGGGTGGGGTTGGGACGATCTTTTGTGATTTATTGGAGCTAATTCCATAATGACAAAGTTCTTTAGAATGACAATTCGAAGGAATTGATGGATTCTCCACATTATACTCAGATATATTCTCTGAAAAATTTCAATAGTTTTTACTTTTGAATTCTAAAGTAATGTAATTCCGTTGCACTAAATAGCTAGGATTTGATACGAAGCCTTGGAATAGGACCCTCGTGAGTGTCGTGACTTTCCCAATGATCAGGCTACTAAACGTGAACAAATGTTCTTCTCATGAGCCAATCTATCTCATTTAGCACAAACTCTCTCGAGTCCTACTAATTGTAATTGGTACTCAGTTTAACACGAAATTGTCTTACCTTTTAGTCGTTATTATTCAAGCAAGGTCAATTAGACGCCCAAGTAAAGTGTGAGGGAACACTTATTTTTGCGAATCAGAGATTAAATAGATTCGGGCACTTGATTACATTGTGTTAGTCCAATGCCCTTTCAGTACCTTGTATCTTTATTTTAAAAAATATTTTGATAGTAGTCTTGGTTGATTTTAAGTCTAATCCACCAATATGCAAGAGTGATCATGCACATATACAATCGATAATTCAACACTCAAATAAATCAAAGTAATAAATAAATTCGAAAATTCTAAATGAAGGCTTGAAGTACTCTCATTTTCTTAAATAAAAATCTGCAATGGACATTATTTCAAATAAGGGCCCCAAATGTCATCATTTTCTCAAAAAAAAAAACCTGAAGTAAATATTGTTTTAAATAAAAGCCTGAAATGGTCATATCAATCTCAAATAAGGGTTTAAATTCAATAGTTGTGAAGGGCAATTTCGTCTTTTTAAAATTTTTCCTTTTTCTTCCTTTTTTTATTTTCATAAAAAAACTAAACAAAAATAAAAATTTTAAAAATATAATTTAATTTTAATTATGTTTGTACGAAAATATCCCCGACTAGCCAGAATTTTTTGCCGGCCGGTGAAGTTAGACCCTTATTTGAAATGACCATAACTACTTCATACCCTTCTTTGAGATTGATATGGCCACTTTATACTTTTATTTAAAACAAAATCCATTCTAGACTCTTATTTGAGAAAATGAGAACACTTCGAATCCTTATTTGGAATTATCTATAATAAAAAAAATTGGTAGCAATTGGTCTAACCTTTATGCAAAGCACAATAATACTCTAACTAATTTGCCAATATTAGCAAGATATTGATGAAAATGCATGTATAGCTTAAACTTGATTTCTAAGTGCAATGACATTCTTATTAATTCCTTTATGAAATTTTCTAGTTTATGGAAACTAGCCATATGCAATTCTAATCTAAATTCAGCATGATGAATTATTAAACTATAACACGTGACATGAGTGTAAAAAATTATGACCTAATCTAACATGACGTGCAATCTAATCTATAGGAGCCTAAACATGCAATCACCATATGAAATGAAAATAATGACGTGGCAACATGATAACGTGGCAACAATAACATGGCAATGATGACATGGAATTGATGCAACTACTTCTATTTGCACGTTACTTTTTTTATTTTCTTTTAAAGTTAAAATTAGAAACTACCTGAAATATGATGTTACCTAATATAAATTAGGAAATAATCTAGATGAAATCTTATTCTAAATTAAGAACTTCCTTTTATTACAAAATTGCTCTTAGATATGCAATTATAAATATGCAAAGCAAGTTTTTGTATCTTTCTAAGATATTTCGCTAGTTTTGAAATATTTGTTAGAAATCATAATTGTGACATCCTGATTTTCAACCCTGTTTCGATTTAAATGAAATGGACTTTTCATCGACGCGCCTATAGTCTTTTTCTCTAAGTTGATCACTCACAAGATAACTAATCTATCAGGTGAAGCCGTTAAGGGATATAAATGTGACAAACTTGAGAATTTGATCAGAAATCGACTGCTCGACCGTGCTAATCAGCAAGGGTCAATACGACACCGTTAAAATCGATTAGAGATTGGAAATAGGTCGATTTGACAGAAGCACATAATTAAATTGTGGGTAATTCCACCTAATTGCAAAATTCATGTCGAACGGCGCTAAACCGATTTTTATGTAGATTCTGTACCCGGTACCCGTAATTGAAATCTTGAGATTTTTATGACAACCTAGAGTCGTTGATGAGTTGAATATGTACAAACGTGGATCGAAATAATTGACCACAGGTCAAACGCGCCAAAATTTCCTAAAAGCTACCCAGTAAGTTAGGTCACACTAAAATCACATCCGATCGAAATTAACTACGAAATTAATCTCGATTTCAGGAATTAAAAGCTCTAGTGTGTTATGATTTATTTTTGGGACATCGACTCATCCTTTGAAGAATTTTCGGCGAGCCCAGATTTTTGACGGGAAAAAAAATCAAAATTGGCAAATTTAAATGGTGGAAATTCGGATGGGCAAAATTAATGGGACTTTTGGCCTTCAATATGGATCAAATGGTGACGGAAATTGTGGGAATTGATTTAAGCTGCTGCCATGGCATGTTGGGCCATCAAATTGAAGTTCTTTTGTGTGAATTGAAGATGGAATTTGTGCAAATTCGTAGGGATGTGGGCTGCTAAATTTTTGGCCTTCAATTTGGCTTGTATAAGAAGTTTTGGGAGGGAAAGTTTGCTGTTGGATAAGGCTTGGACTTTGGGGGCTTTTGCATCATCAGTTTGATATTTTGAGAGCCAAGGGATTGGCTTAGACATTGACTTTCTCCCCCTTTTGTCCCCTTGTCCCTTTTCTCTCTCCCTTCTTCATGTTCTCCTCCTCCTATGCGACTGAATACCCCCCCTCTGTCCAGCTTCTGCTTCTTCTTCCTTCTTCTTCTTGCTCCTCCCTTAAACCTCCATTGTTGAAGCAACAAGCCAAGCCAGCATAGGCAGCCCCTCACCGAAGCAACCAGCCACCGCCAGGCCTCAACCAGCATAGTACAGATATGTTGATTGCTCTTGTTCTGCTCAGTTTCACATCTTCAGTTTAGGAGAATGTTTATACGACGTGTCTACAATAACTTTTTTACAACAGAGAAGAAGAAAGCAAACCAAAAGAAAGCAAGGAATGGAAAAGACCATCATTGACGGCTTAGGAAAAAGCATGAATTTAGCGGATCTGATCAGGTCAATAGCTTGCCACAGCAGAACTCGGAGGCCCTGTTTTTAGAATCCGATGAGGAAGATTTCTTTGTATCCGCTCTACTTAAGAAAAAGTCTTCTGCAGAGGACTCAGAAATAAATGTCCCAGTTGTAGTCATTTCAACACCACTAGATGTTGTCAAGACGAAGCGAAAGCATGTTGGAAGCACCGCCATGAAATCATCTGAAAGTTTGTCTGCTTTTGTTGGCTGTGAACCTGGAAGGTAATTAACTAAATTAGAGACTTAACAATATGTTACCTTTTTTACTTTTTCCACAAGAAGAGTTTTCATTGATTTGCTGGAAATGCTTTGTCTGCACACTTATCTCAGTTTGAATAGGTTATGTAATGTCTAACTGAAGATAATAGTTAAGAAATGGTTTCTTGACTATTGTTAGAAATGGAATTTATGTTTTAGTTACTTGTATAAAGCACAGGGCCTCCCTATAAACATTATAAAATCAGATACACTCGGATGCATATATTCCATGCAACAACTTGATACATTGGAATCAGCACTGCAAAAAAAATGAAGAGGAAATTGCATATTGGAGAGGGAGAGATGCAGAATCAAGCATGGCAGGAAGACAAGGAGCCCAAAGCCGATGATCAGAGTAAGAAGTGAGTTCCTTTATGTCCTCACGTTCTTATTGACTCTCGTTATCCAAACTCACATATATATGTAATCTTTGACGTGATGTAGCAACAAGTTGGACCCATGTTGAAATTATGAAAGACCTCCATTTGTATGTCGCCCCTTCCTACCTTTTATTCATGTCAGTGACTCCACATATACGTATATGATGAAAGATTGAAATACTAGAAATTTTTCAAAATGATTGTGCTTGAAGCCTTTGAGCAAACTTCAGAATTTTTTGTCTTGGAACTCTTATTATTATGGCTTGTTAGTGCAGGTAGCTAAGCATGACTACTTCAAGAGTAAAGGTAGAGCGATGACATTTCTAATTGCATTTGTGAATGATTTGTATTAAGTCTCATGGCAAGCATTTGTCGGTTGGCTAGACACTAATGAAAGTGGTTAGACGATCCTTGTAACAAGGAAAAATTCAACTTTACCTGGGATTTTCTTGTCTGTAATGAATAGGCGTTCTACAGTTGAGATTGAGCGAGTTCCAAGTGGAGAGAATTGCAAGAAGTCCATAAAGAAGAAAATGAAGGACAATAGCTTGCCACATTAAAATCCTGAGGGCCGGTCATCAGAACCTGACCGTGAAGATTTCTTCGTATCTTCTCTAGTGAAGAAAAGTCCTCTGCGAAGGACTCAAAGACAAGGGTCTCAGATATAGGGTGCGTTTGGGAGTGGCTTTGCCAAGCCACTTTGGGCATCCAAAGCCCTTTGGGCTAAAAAATGGTGTTTGGGAACTTATTTTGTAAACATACTTGGGGAAAAGTGAACCTTTGGAAGGCTGAAAGCCCAAGGCTGCCATGGGGCTGCCTTGGGCATTCGGCCTTCTTGCAATGCTGAGGGAAGAGAAGACAAAAAATTTTCTTCCACAAATGCCCTCATTAACATTTCGTTTCTCCGGTTTTGTCCTCGTGACTATTCACCTTCTTCTTCGTTGAGGTTGGCCGGCGAAGTTGCGAGGAGCTACGAGGGGCCGGTGACGAGCTGGGTGGAGGTCGGCATGAGGCCGATGTGGTCACGGCGACCGTCGGCGGCCAGTCGTGTGACCTCGGCGACCCCTCGTGAGTCGCGTCGCCGCGATCGCGCAACCCCGGCGACCACCCGGATCTAGGTCGCAGCAAGGTCGCGCGACCACTTTGCAACTCCCGACGACGCTGCGACCCCGGCAGATCCGGGTCACCGGAGGTCGCGGCGTCCCAGATCTCGGACCACGCGACCTTCGGCGACCCAAATCGTGTGCAGATCCGGGTCGTGCGATCTGGTTCGTGGCGAGTAGATCGCGAGCCCCAGCCACCTTCCGAACGGAGGTCGCGGCGCGGTGGGTCGCGCACCGTTCGACGAGGGTCGCCGCGACCGGGATCGCGCGATCTGGTCGTGATCGGGGTCGCCGCAACCAGATCGAGCGGCCGGCGACCTCCGCACCCGCTCGATCTGGTTGCGGCGACCCTTGCCGGACGCTTGCCCCTCGCCGGACCGCCTACCCCTCGCCGGCGGTAACCGGCCAACTCTTTTTTTTTTTTTCCTTTTTTTTAATGACAAAAGTCTTTTACACAGTTAATTTGTCCAAACGCTCTTTTGTTCAAAGATACTTCACAATTGACTTTCACAAATATAATTTACCAAACACAATTTGCATTTTGAAAAACTCCTTTAGCTCAAGGGTCTTTACATTTTCTCAAGGACTTTCCCCAAAAGTCTTCCCAAACGCACCCATAGTCATTGAAACGCCGCTAGATGTTGCCAAGAAGGAGCAAAAGCGAAATGGATGCACGGCCGTGAAATCATCTGAAAGTTTATCTCCTTCCGTTGTTGACGCCGAACCTGGAAGTCATTTGACTGAATTAGAGACTTGATAATATGTTGCCTATTTTACTTTTTTTTACGAGAAGGGAAGTCGTTTATATGCTGGAAATGCGTCAGCTTTGCACTTATCTCAGTTTGAATAGGTCATGTAGTGTCTCAAATAAACAAAGTTCAGTGGTTAAGGAATGGACTCTCGACCATAGTGAGACTTGGAACTTATGTTTTAGTTACTCAACCAGAAAATTTTCAAAATGGTTGTGCTTGAAGCCTTCAAGCAAACTCCGGAATTTTTTGTCCTGGAACTCTTGGTGCTATGGCTTGTTAGACTGTTAGTGCAGATAGCTAAGCATGACTACTTCAAGGGTAAATGTTGAGCGATGACCTTTCTACTTGCATTTGCGAACTATTTGTATTCTCGTGGCAAGCACTGGTCGGTCGGCTAGACATTAATGAAAGTGATTAAACAATAATTGCAACAAGGAAAAGTTCAACTTTGCCTGGGATCTGCTTATCTGTGATGAATAGGAGAGCTGCTGTCAAAGTTGAGCAAGTTCCAAGCGGAGAGAATTGCAAGAAGTTCAAAAAGAAGAAAAGGAAGGACGATAGCTTGCCACATCAGAATCCTGAGGCCCAGTCATTAGAACCCGATGGTGAAGATTTCTTTGTATTTTCTCCACTAAGAAAAAGTCTTCTGCAAAGGACTTGTGGACAAAAATCCCAGATGTTGTCATGGAAACGCCACTAGTTGTTGCCGAGAAGAAGCAAAAGCAGGATGGAAGCACTGCCGTGAAATCATCTGCAAGTTTGTCTCCTTCTGTTGTTGACGGCGAACCCAGAAGGTAATTGACTGAGTTGGAGACTTAACATTGTGTTACCTATTTTACATTTTTTTTGCTAGAAGAGAAGTCATTTATACGCTGGAAATGCTTCAGCTTTGCACTTATCTCAGTTTGAATAGGTCGTGTACCATAACCAAAGATAAGTGGTTAAGGAACGGACTCTTGCATTCTCACAATATGATTTTGCTTTTAAAGCCCTCAAGAAAAGTTCGTAATTTTTCCTTTTGAATAATATATGTAGAAAGACCACGTGATTCTTTATAAACTTTGCTTCGAACACAATTGGTACATTTTAATATAGCCATTGCTCGGACACATTAGCCTTGGTCACTTCTAGTTTTTTTCAAATGAGATAGAAAGGATCTTGGAACTGTAATTGTTATGGCTTGTCAATGCAGATAATTAAGCATGAATACCTGAAGAATAATAGTTGAGCAATGACCTTTCTGCTTGCATTTACAAACCGATTTGTATTAATTCTCTTGTCAAGCACCGGTTGATTAAGTTGACGCTCATGAAAGTGGTTAAACAATCCTTGTAATGAGGACAAACTGTACTTGATGTACCTTCTCTAAAGTTGGGCTCTGTGATTAACAGGAGTTTTACTGTTGAAGTTGAGCAAGTTTCGAGCGGAGAGAATTGCAAGAAACCCAAAAAGAAGAAACGGAAGAGCAAACTGCTAGATGGGGAAGAAAAAAGAATGTGAAATCTCTTTCCATCCTTAAAGAGAAATGGTGGGAATGAAGCAACTGCTCTTTCTTGTGATTTGTTTGCAAGACCAAAGTCATCGTTCTGTTCGAACTTTTTACTTGATATCAGCTTATAGTTGGGAGATGAATTCTAAGGATTTTGTACTACATATTTGTCATTATTATTCTTATTTTGTTCAATGTGGTGATGAAATATACGGCTTGTGCTATTAGATTTTGTAAGAACCACAGATTTTCTAAATTTAACTAAATGTACATACTACAATTGGCTCCGTATTAGAATTTGAGAGAACTTGTTATATATCCACATTCATACTTAGGGGATAGTTTATTCAGTTATGCACAATAGTTGCTATATTGTTTACTCACAAGTGGAATGGCAATAGTAGGAAATGATTTCGCGATGAATACAGAACATAATACTGTGCTACTAGATAAATATTAGATGATCTTTACCCGTGAGCACATACAGAAGATTATTATTTGTCCTTTGATGTTTTAGACAGTAACGTTATTAGCATATCTCACGGACGAGCAAATTTGACTGACTTATGGGTAGTCTATAGACAATCATGAAGATGTTCCATGCGTGACGCATCATTGTCACTTGGAGTCAAACACATGGGTTGCTTCCTGGATGAGTCAATATCTTAAGTGGACCGACTTAGCCTCTAAAGTTCGAGGAGGTATGTTCTTGAGCCTTCTAGAAGCTCGAGAGTCTTTTACATATTTCTGTATGTTTGTAGATGCGGAAACTCTTGATAGGAGGGTGATTGTAACTATGTCAGTTGGTTGGAAGAGGACCTTTAAGGTAATTTGCTATGGCATTGGTTAATTTCCAAGCTAAGATTTTATGTTACGAACTCATTGGCAAAAAGGTCACTCATAAACATAAAATTATTAGCTATAAATGTAACTGACATTGTGACGATTACAAGTAGTTATCCATATCATAAAAGAGAAATTTATCTTCAAAGTAGTAACATAATTAAAAGGAAGTGATTTACCTTATGATAAATAATTTAATTTGCAAACAATTTTTACTTTGTAAATCAAGTCCATGGGAATTGTCACAAATGTAATTTACCTTATTATTAGTAATTTGAATGCATAATCTAATTATAATAACATTTCTTATTGTGTAAAAAAAAATCGGTTTATAAACTATGTTTTTTTAATGTGAATATTGATAAATGTAAAAATTACACAAAAGTCATATCATATCTTCTCGGCTCAAAAGTGTTATTCTATGGCTACAATTATTGTGATCAATTTTACATGCATAATTGGCTAGAAGCGTCCCAAATGAAGACAAGCATGCTGAAAGTAAGGCTACCTATTTTGTTCATTTAGCAACGACGACAACACAACAACACATCAAATCATTGAGATTGCATTATATCCCATCATATCACATTATGTCCTTTGATATATAAGTAAGATCAAGTCCATGAGTTTATTATCCTAGGTTGAAACAAGTTCTTTCGCCAAGTCAAAATACACTTGGATAGACCGAATTGATTATGCAATAGCCACTAGTTCTACGATTAAAAAAAAAATTGAGTTAATATTACCAATAAAGATCTTTTGACTTCGGAATACATATTTATGATTATTAAACATTAGATATTGGTAAGAATAATTTTTTTCCCGAATAATTTTTTTCCCGAGTATGCAAAGATATAAATTCATAGACGGATTATTTTAATTCTTAGGTTACACACTTTATTTTTTTAAATATAATAAAATAAATCCCACAACTTGAAACATGATAGACATAATCTGTCTGTCTATAAGAAAATAGTATTTTGAAGGTTCATGGGTTTTTCACTCAATTTTGCCACTTGGCAATACGCAGGGTGCAACTACAAAATGTGACCAACAAAAACCTCACGGCCCGATTGAGGCAAAGGCCAAAAAGAATATCAAATGGGAAAATAGCAAAATGAACAGAACTTCGTTTTCAAGATAAAATAAAAAATTAATTACTAGATAAAATTTCAAAAATTTAAATGAAGTAATCACATTATTAGGAAGAAGTAAATATTAAATAGAAAACTATTCAAAAGTAACCTAAAATTTTGCACTGCCACATAAAAAAAAGTCGGCATGAAATTAATAAATTAACTATATTATTATGAACAATTTAAATGTTAAAAAAATTACTAAAAGTAAAATTTAAATTAAAAAAAAAAAGCAGCATTACCTATAAAAAGTTGGAATAAGATAATGATTAAAAATATGAACTAATAAAAAAGGTTGCATTCAGCTACTCGCTGTCATATCAAGCAATATATTGATTCAAGCCCAGTCATGCACTTACGTTATCTAATTTTGAAGATATTTGTGTCTATTTCTTTTGCTAATAACATACATTTTAAAAAGAATACCAGAAATTTGACTAGGTTCACAGAGCTATTGCCTCGAGTATAGCGAGCTTGAACTTGAACCAGCAAAATGTTCCAATGAGTTCACTTAGTCAACCTCAAGTAAAGGTTCCAAAAAGTGTATATGTAGCCAACCATTTCCAAACAATTAAATAAATTACTATCATCTCATTTAACTGAAGAAATAAAAAAGATGCCACTAGTCCATTAGTATTAATATGATTTCTTCTTCTTTTTTGTCGATCTTACTCTAATTCAGACTTTTCTCATGCCTCATTATCAGGCATGGAAGTCGAAACCTACACCTTAAATTAAATCGTCCCACCCCAACCTCTTAGAAAGTGAGAATTCAAACCTCCCACCTTCCGGGAGTCCACACGGAATATTTATGTATCAAGATAGTAGACTATCCGAAGGCTCCTTAATGACAACTTTGCCATTCTCCAAGCCAACATAGGAAGTCAATTCAAGTTGACATAAAAAAAGTACTTAGTATGTGAGAGAGAGAGAGAGAGAGAGAGAGAGCACATTATCACAGATTAGCAAGAATCTGACATAAAAAAAGATAGGAGTTCAACAAGGATTACGAACACTGCATGGTGAGAATAACTGCTTAAGAGTTTAAACGAAAATAGATGCATTCTATTGGAAAGGGAAAAGATGCTCTTCAAACGTTGAATAAAGCTTTTGAAGTCAAGATACGTTGTCTCGAAAGATTTTTAGATCATTACGTGATAGATTCTGTAAAATCATCCATTTAGAGCATAAAGAGTTGCTGGAAATGCCTCTGCCAACAGCATCTTAGACTATGTCAAGAGGAACATAAAACAGTCATAGTCACCATAATAAAATCAAGGTTCAAGTAGGTACAAATTCCAATTAGATAGGAACTCCACAAACTGTGCTATGCACCATTGTTATCAAAACTAATAGGCGCAGTTTTATCAGCTATAGAATCAGCCCAACACAAATGGCAAAATCAAGCTTCACAGAAAAGGCCAAACAACAAATGTTGATGCCACTTCTGCAGTATAATATGTTCAAGGCAATATATATTGCTAAACTCCTAGAAAATTTCCTCAAGCAACTTATAAATTCGTGCAAACCAAAAGCTACTTCTAGCAAGGACATGCATTAGCGCATTTTCAACAGATCATGCAGGCTAAAGATTGAAAAGAATCATGAAAGTTAATAAAGGAGGTCAATTCAATAGGTTTGACTCTGAGACTTTCAGCACTATAGTCAGGCCCATAATAATTTAAGAAAATTTCACGTTCTGAGAAAAACTAAACACTGGTACCTCTTAATGAAAACGTAGGCAATGACGCAAGATAAAGCAAGGACCAGCCTAGCAATTGATCGGTCCAGTGGGACTTTACAAGTCCCGAGTACATGACTCTTTTTACTTCTGCCTCAACACTGCAATCCGACTTTAGTTAAAAGTGCAGTCAAGGACAAATGAACCGGAAAAGAAAGTAGATATCTCTCAAAAAACCAAGGAGGATTATTTCAAAAGCAACACCTGCTGACAAAGCCATCTCTGGAGCAAACCAATCAGCTCTTGGCAGAGAGGTCCATCCATGCAGCTGAACGCATCAGCTTACTGGCTGCAATTGGCTTGGCTCGACGAATCTTGAAGGGGTAAGACTGTCTTTAGATTGTTTATCTAACAAGATGAAATCAAAAATTGCATTTGTTGCTGCAAGAAGGATTTTATCTCCTTGTCTAAACATGACTCTATGAATAACTGAAAACCTATAATCCTGCAAAGGAGAAGCATATAATTTGAGCACTTCCACCTCATTTTTGGAAAACAATGCATAGCTTATCAAAAAAAAAAATTATGAATTTGCTCTGAGACCCAAAGGCGGGTTGTATATCAATTAGTTGCTGAATATTTTGAGAATCTACAAATTAATGTGGAGAAAATAGTATCATCATCAACCATTGCTCAGGTCAGCCTAACAAAATTTCTTGAGAAAATAGTGTCAGTTCTTAAGGTCCTCATGATCTTGATACATATTTATGACACATCTTTCCTTTCTCAGAAAACAATCTTCAAACAAAATTTCATGAAAAATCTCTCCTGCTTTCTCAGGACAAAAATAGCATGCTATTTTCAAACAAGAAACATGGAAGCATCACATACCAGAAGATGTCTACGGATTTTGATCGGTGGCCACCGTGAAGCAACAAGACAAGATGCAACCTCGCCATCTAAAATAATCTAAAAACTCCCTCAGCCAAGACACATGCTCCTTGATAGCATACAGATAATTTCAAATCGGGTAACCAAACAGTCTGAAAATGAAAATTGAATCACCATTCCGGAAAATTTTAGAAATATCCATAACTATTTTGTGGCTGTTACCTAATAATTGACATGCTCTGGTCTGGCTTCACGGAAAGGATCTGGAAACTTTGCTTTGCTCAATTATCTAATAAATACACGAATTGGTTTCGATTGATTTAAGTCATATTGATATAAAAATGTGCTGCAGCATGAAGACCATTATAACAATACAGGAAACATTCAGTCACAAGCAAGTGCACATGTACTCATCCAGCTCATATGATGCAAGACTGCATCAAACAAATCAAGCATAACAAGAATCTATAAGAGAGCCAAAAAAACAAGCAGCACTCACACTTTATGACAATTAAATTTATATGCAACAGACAGTCCTCCGTTCTTGGACTATAAGTAATTTGCTAAGCTTCGTGCATCCCAAAAAAAGGTGCAAATAAATGTAAATCGATAACTCTTGGATCTAATAAGCACCTAAAAGAGGTTAGCTCCATCACTACGGCAATTAGTGAGTAACCAACATCAGCAAATTACAGATGTTGGAAGGAACAATGATAACAGTACTTCCAATTGCATCCTTCTAATTCGTCTAATATAACTTTACATCAGATTAGGGCTCCAGAAAATGGTATACAAAATGATCGAAATAGACACCTGAAGGCATTGTTAGAACACTATGCCACCCATCAAAAAACCTGGAGCCCGAAAAAGATATATAAAATGATCGAGAATAGTCATCCAAACCATGGTGCACAAAACAGCATTGTTAGAATGCTATACCAACCATCAAAAAACCTGAAGCCCACAACCTACTTCTCAGTAGAATGAGAATAGGCCTCCAAAATGAGATTGATCTGATCTCCAATCAATGCGCATTTCTCTGCCACTATCTGCATCTCAACACAGCACAATTTACTCCATCTTTCTTTCAACTCCGCCCTCTTTGAGGGCTCCAACAATGCCAACCCCTGATTCAAGTATCCCTCGTCCAAGCCGATCCTAGACATCTGCAATATGTCATCAAGATGCTCCTGTGAATCATTTGACTTTGATGCCTCTGACTTTGACTGGGGGGAAGCGACAAACATTCCAGCACCATGAGTCTTTTTATTCTTAATAGTCACACCAATTTCTTCTCTACCATTAGTGGCATTGCCTCGCATCTCAACAGCCCAAATCTTCTTCGACAACTCAAAAATTTTCCCCTCATGAGAATTCAAAAACACCCAATCCTCTCCAACCTTGCCCTTCCCCTTATTATTCATATACTTCTTCTTAAAAACCCAAACCTTGTTGGCCAATTGGCTAACCGTGAAGTCTTGCCGAAGTAATCCTTTGACATCATGATAAAATGCACTAACCTTTGTGAAGGGGTCCATGCCCTTCTCGCGGTAATCAATTATACCCTGCAAAAGGGTTATCTCGTCGTCCTCGCCCCATATCTTTTGGAATGCCAGCTTCTTTGACTCCTCTCCAGTATGTCCGAGCTTGTCTACTTCAACTTGTTTCAAGGAAGTGGATGGCACTGTTTTCAACTTCTTCAAAGACGGGGCCTCCTTCTCATGTTCGTACCCAAATCGTGCCGACGAAGACCCTTGCTGAGATTTTTGCGGTCGAGGAGGGGCAGGCTTCGGCTGCGAGGGACTTTCCTCATTATTCTTTTTCTGATTGTCCGACTTAGCCGCCGGCAGCTGCTCCTTGACAAGAACTTTACGCTTTGAAGACATGAGAGAGGGTTTTGCTCCGAGGTCTGAGTATGTTTCTTTGTCTTCCAAGTACTGGTCAAAGTAGAGAAATGCGGTTATTTGGTCAGACCCAAGGCTAAATATCAGTTTATCCCGTGGAACATAACCAAAGTAGAGAAATGGTTTCTAGAAGCAATGACTGAAGGAATCTACGCACATTTGGGTGAATTGATGGCGGCTATACTTTCGCGCAATCTCTTTTATTTCAAGCATGCAAGCCTAATCCGCAATCCATTCTAGACGAGGCCCCAGTAACGAACAGGAACTTAGCGATTTGGTCTCAGGCATCTATGAGTTTTTTCTTACCGGAAGAGTGGAACCTGATCGTGGACGGACTGTGGGTCGACAGCTCCTCGGAAACTTCGACCGCAGGTATGATGGCTGTTTTAACGAAGAAGACAGCCGGCTGTGTTCGCGAAGAAAACAAGAGACGCCTCGGCTGGAGTCGCAGAAGCCCTAGCTCTACGCGACGCCTCGGTGTTTCTGACTGGGGAGCGTAACATGCGACAGAGAGGAAGTGAAACTGTGGCCGAGAGGGAGCGATCTGCGACCGGAGTTGGCGTGCTCCGCAAGAAGGTAATAATAAGCGCGTGGAGATACAAAAGGATAGCTTGTCTATCGCGGAAGTGACGGAAGTCTTATCGGGCCAAGCCCGTACCAATATACAAAGTGAATTTTCGGATGCTAAAGCTTGTCTTCTATCTATAATATATGTATTAATATTGTGTAGTTATTTAGTAAATCACATTTTTCCAATCAAAAGGAAAATCCAAATGCTTTTTTCCTAAATTTCATAAATGGATTTTTGATACGTCCTATCTTTAAAAGTAGATTTTGATTTAAACATTTGTTGAACTCCTTGCTATCATCATAGTAGAGAGCACAATTCTATCACCGAAGTTCAATATTTTCATTGATGAATTGACCGACCGTTGTTGCACCCAATTATGGGTATGAGCTAGTCTCACTAATTCTCTAGGACTTGTTCTTAAAATAATGTTTATTAAAGAAATGATGAATTTTTATCTATCATAGAAATATCAATAAAAGAATAATGTAAATCTTGTCTTTTGAAGGAGATGACTTAACCAACATGCTTTTCACTTTGATCAAAGAAAAAAAAAAAAAAAAAAAAGATGGTGTAAATCATCACGTTTAGAAGTTCTTCATTTCTCACAACTTCCAAATGGAGTCTCGATAATAAATTTTATACTTTTATTAGGTCAATTGTTAGCATAGAAATTTTTTTTACGCATTGTGCTTATATATATAATTACCTAACTGAATTCATTTACAGGTCTTCATCTAAATATGAATGTGCAAAGTGTTTTCAACATAGGCAGCAGACGCAATTGAACGAGGTTGACTCTTATGTTCCTTCAAAAGATATTTGGTAACATCTGCCGGTCTTTTTTCATTCTATTTTAGTAATACTTTGTAATTTTAGGTGCTCATTTTTGCCGTTGAATGTTGAATGTTTTGGTGGGATTATTTCCAATTTCTAAATATCTGCCATTTCTCTAAGTCTCCCTCTAATGTCTGTTATTTAGCCGAAAATGAATTATTTGAAGTATATTTTACAAAAATAATAATTATTTTTTTTAGAAAAATTAATCAACAAAGATCATTTTCATCGTTATTAACAATTTATTCCTAAATATTTTTGTTAAAAATATAATTTTTTTTCCTTCCTTCTTTTTTGAATTGATATGAGCAATTATTTTTAAACAAATATGGCTCAAATCATTAAAAAAAATGGTATAAATTTTTTCCAAATACAAGGCAAAGAATTTATTTGGGAATATATTGGTTTTCATAGTTTACAGTGTGATTGATAGAAGTCTCTGGCTATATGGACGGACTTATCGAAACTATTGATGGCGCCTTTTCTACAAAATTGAAAAGACATCCATTATAGTAACTTAACAAATATGAGTTAATACTAAGTGAAAGTTAAATCTCAAATAATAAATGTCAAAATTAAAATAAAATAAAATAATTATCATGACACATTTCGTTAACATCTCCTATATACGTTATCTACTTTATCATATCATCTTAACTTAAGATATTATTTGTTCGAGATAATTTTTCAATAACAAATACAATGACAAATTAAATGAATTGTTGATTATATTCATTAGAAATATCTTCAAATACACCGATAACTGTGAAAAGAAAAATGTATAGTTATCGTGACAACCCCTCTTTCATACGATTAATTATTATGATACCACTAGCAAATCATCGACTTTTGATAGCCTCTGAGTCCACTAATCAAATAAAACTGGTGTTGGGCGATGTGACTATCACACATGCAAGTGGAATAGACATATAAGTGGAAAAAATAAAATAAAGTCATCAATTAGTTTATAAGGATCAAGTTATCGCACGCATGATTTGCCACTATCAATTATCAAGTACCGAGTACTAAATTTCTTTTTTTGACAGACAAAGTATTGAATTTCTTTTATGGAAAAAGCAACTTAACAAACAATATTCTTTGGTACAATTTTCTGGCAAAAAATTTCCGATGATACCATTGTGTTCCTTCTTTTTTACCATAAGTCAGAGACATTTTACTATATAAGAATGTATATTATCAAATAAAAGGAACTTTTCTTTGTTCCAAAAAGAATACCGACTAAGAAATCAAGAGACTCGGTTATCTCAATAAGTAATAGAAAGCGCTCAATTTTTCGAAATATTAATAACACGTGTTATGAAAATTGTCAAACCATAAAATAAAATAAAAAAAAACAAAAACAAGTATAGATAGTACTGCTGCATGTACATGCCTTGTCATGAATATTTACATAGTCGGCATTGTGAATGAATACCCAAAAAGGAAACGAGACACAAATTGGGAAACACTAATTACAGTGAGATAACATCCACGGTGATTCTGTTTCAAAATTTTCTGTCATTATCTTCTCATGACCGAATAAAGAAATTTAATAGGGAGTAGAAGTTTCATTTTTGATGTTTTTACATTCAAATATTTTTTTTTCTTTTTCTCCTTTCTTAAATTACTGAACATTCCCCCGAGGCAATGCAACTGAAATTGGGTGCAATTAAGATACATAGCACTTGACCTTAATAAGTCTAGGTCTATGTTGACATCTAAATTTTGGCAACTTGATCATCCATTTGTTGCATAGAAAAATTAGGCCCCTAAAACAAAAAATAGAATTAAATTGTGTATCATATAGTTTTAGGTGCATTGTTTATTATTGCATTTGCATTTTACCGGTGACGGATGTGTTCAAAGTGATGTTTTGAGCTTTAATTTGACGAGTTGGACTAAGCCCATAAAGAGAGGAAATTGGCACAAGCCTGTTATTTTCTGATGATAGAAAAATTAACTTATGAGAACTGGCGATTTGATATTTTTGATAATATGATTTTTTGTATACTTATGCAATATCCTCATTAAGGGCAAGCGTGGGAAGGAAATATTGCAAGCTCATTTTTGTGAGATTTGAAATCTGGAAAAATTCTATTACAATCATTTTTTTTTTATTATGTTTGATTATGAGTAAGTGCCTTATCAATATCACAATATCCATTAATCTAACACATGAGACGACGGATTATTTTTCCGAATATCATAATCTTTTATTTGAATCTCGATGAATATTTTAAATGATTTTTGCTAAAGATGAAATTTTGTTTAGACAGATTTGCAAGCTTTAATGAATAAAAAAATACAAAGAAAATATTGCATGGCATATTATATTATTTAAAATTAGAATGCATGCCTAGATAATATCTATGCTAGATACCAATTTGAATTAAATGGCATGTTGAGATAAGCTTATGAGTTAAGATATGATTTAGGTTAATCTATTTCCCAACTTAAAATAGATAACATGTCACAGTATATTTTTATTTTTAGTAATTTTTAGTTTCGAATTTTAATATAAAAATACAAAAATAGCTTGTGCATGTCATATAGGTTTTAATTTCAAGACAAGAGAAAACCTAAAAAAAAAAAAAAATTATTGCCTTGGCATGTTTTCGGTGCAATTTATTTGATTGATTGAGTGTTTAATAATGGTTGCACGCATGCATGATCACCAAATTGCATCATAGTGATTTAGGTTAAAATCAATCTAGACCGAATTTTTTAAATTAAAAAGAATGGTACCGAAAATGCGTTAGAGAAATCTAATCTAACCAAGTCCCTATACCCAAATTCTCTAATTCGTATGAGTAAAATAATTCTCCTATTATCTAACCAACCTACCATAAACTAATTAGTGACGTCTCTTAGATAAAATTCATTTGCATACTAAAAAATTGAACCTAAGTTTAGGCTTAATAGTCTACTAGCCAAACTCTAGGTGGTACATTCGAAGTTAGATCGCGACAGTCTAATATCAAAACCGGAACTAGATTTATGAAATCAAACCATAATCTTGAATAGTTCAATTCAATTTTTTTTCAATTGAAGTTTAATTACTTGACTTTCTTATGCTTTGAAGATTAAAATTCTTCAAATTGAAATTGAGAAATTTTGATGTAAATTTTTTAAAATCAATTTCGAATTTGGACTTATTTTAAAGAAAGGGTAAAGAACAATTGTCTATTTGCAAGTCATGAAGAATTGATTTTAGTCTTCTAATTAAAGCTCAAAACGGCAATTTGTATTTTTAAGTGGCAATTCTCGAAATTGAATGCACAAATGGATCAAAAATAGTCCCTAAACCAAATGTCAAAGAATGAATTATGCGTAATTATAACTACAATGAAAATAATTTGATTTTTAGCTAATATAAAACCTAAAATCAACAAAATTTGGAAAACAAGATTCATAATTGAATTTTGTAAACTTTCGACACACAAATCAAATTGACACTAAAAAAGTATTTTTGGAGATTTTCCATTTTTTTCAATTTTTTGGTCAAAGTTTGATCAAAAGTCAAATTTTTTGTTGACTTTTCATAAAAGATTAATTTCTTAGTCAAATTGAATTTTTGAAAAATTAATTCGAAAAAAGTGAAATTAAAACTAAACAGCATCTTTTTAGACGAAAAGCCAATTTTTACTTATGGTTGATTTTTATCAAAGAGTCGATAAAAAAAATCAACCGTTTGAATTTTTGGTTTTTCTTGCAAATGATTTAGAAATCACTTAAAAGCAACAGCGCAATAGAAAAAAAAATGAAAAACAACATTTTTTTTGTATGAGCTCTATCTCGATCAGAAAGTCAAATATTGATTTTTACCTTTTTTTCTACTCATTTACTAAAAATTAGATGTCAATAGTACATTTGCGATTCTTGAGCAGATTTAGATGGCTTCCATATGAACTTTTTATGAAAATATTAAGCGTAGGACAATATCACTAAATGTCTTTTATAGTGTAAATGGGTTCACCACTGTTGAAATTATTTGATGTGTTGTCTCTTTCCCTTTTTCCTTTTTCTCAAATTTCTCTTTTTACCAATAGCCACCATAAAAGGTGTATGATAAATTGTTGGTGAAGCAAAGCCAAAATTTTTCAAATTATCTCACAGCAGCTTGGACGACTACTAGAGATAGATTTATACAGTATGGGGAAGACTTATTATATTTATATGTGCATTTTATAATAATTTTCTTCATTTATAAAGGAATTTAAACAATGGGCTTGTCCCCCAATTTTTTTTCAGAAAATGTTTACTATGTAATAAATTGGATTTTTTTTTTATGATTCTTTCCTTTTAACATGTAAGAGGTATTTTTGAGAAATTGGAGAAATGATCTCTGATCAATGTTCAATTATACACCCTAACTCTAGTCCAGGGAACCCAAGCCTAATCAATGTTAATATCTAAATCATTCATTTAGGTAAATAGCATTGGGACGGGGCTAAATATGTTTTTGGGGTGTTAAAGGGCTAAATATGTTTTCTTCTTTCTAAACCACTCCCTTGCCCGTGAATATGTGATTCGGCCATCGAGTTCTAAATATCAAGTTCATCTAAATTGAGAAATTGTGGAATGAAATCGCCAAAGCTTTTGCGTTTTCCAGAACATTTAATGGAAATGTGTGGCCATCAATTAAATATAAAATAGAAGAAGGAAAACGGAGAGTGGAAGAGAGAAATTTGTTGGAAATTGTACAATTAATAAGAAAAGATCAAAAGAAAAAGGAGAGCGGAAGAGAGAGATTCAGAAGTTGGAGAAGTTGGGAGCGGGGCGGGATGAGAGGACGCCTGGTCATTTTTTGCTTCTGCTTTTCTCGCTGAGCGATGATCGTACTCTCAACTGTGCGAAGAGATTCTTTGATATCTTATGTTAGGGAATTCCCACTGCTTATACACATGCCTAGTCTAAACAATGATGGCCTACGATAAATACCATTCAGCCCGAAGAAAAGCAAACGCCCTAGGCACCCATGAGTCTCGTTCGCCTGTCACAGTGACCACTTCAGCTTTCCCCGCATTTCTCTGATGCAGCGCACAGGAAGGTCCTTTTGTCTCTCGTTTGCATCAAATCGTACCGTAAGTGTATAAGAGAGAGAGAGAGAGAGAAGGAGAGAGGGAGAGCAACCGTAATTAAATACCTCTGTGATTACTTTTCTTGCGTGAAAATAAACGCGAATGGGCAGTCAATGATGACTGTACGATGAAAGTTTCAAAATCTGCCGTGCAGGAGAGAAGATCCTTCAGCTATAGAATTGGCAAAGTTTAGAGATAATTTCGGCGTTGGCTCTCTGTTCTATGTAGAGAGGGAGAGTGTGCGATGCGATTTTCGTATGTACTTTTAATTTTGGAGATGATTTTAATTTTTCATGGAAAGTGGGACAAGGGACGATTGGACCACTCCCTTTTTTTTCCCCCTAAAACTATTTAATTTAAGTATTTAAAAATGAAATATCCAAAAAGCAAAGTTTCTTCAATTTCTAAAATAATTAAAAAATAAATTGTTGGTCAGATTTCTCCATTAATTGTTGTGGGAAATAGAAGACCTTTAGCGTTGGCTTCTAATATAAACATGGGAATGAGGACCGGAGGCAACGGAAATTGTTGGATTTATATGCCACGGGAAGAGAGTTATAGCTTTGGCTCGCTTGTTTTTTTAAACGAATCTTTCGAGGAGGGTTGGTTTCATTCCAAAATTTCTTGATTTAGGTGAACTTAAAATATGCACTTTTGTAGAACGTGACAGCGGAATTACACATTTAAAGAGGTGGAAGTGGTTTAAGAAGAAGAAGTCAACATTTTTAGCACATAAATTAGTCAAAAATAAAGTTTTTCATGTCAACATTTTGTTTTGCCTTATTTTTCAAAACGTAAAAGTAGGTCTTTAGTGATTCTACAATGTGAAATTAAAATGAGAAGCGACATGCAATATTTACGTAAGAAAATTTAATGTGAAGCCAAAACTATAAACTCTTGACCAAATATAGAAGAGACTAGAGTTCAATTTTCGCTTGTCATTGCACTAATTATGTGTAGGAACGCATTTGATGTATAGTCACTACAAACACACTCCTTAATTATTTTTCTTTAACATTTATTTGTTGCACCGACTCGTCCTAATTTATACATTTTATCCATGTCTCTAGACAAAAAAAATTATAAAAAAAATTATAAATTCCTTACCAAAAAAAATTATAAATTTTGTTTGCCATTTAATCTTAGCAAAATGATATTTCCGCAACCAAAATGAACCTCTCTTCCCTAAATTTTTCAAATTTCAACTTTCGAGTGGACTAATTTACCCTCTTCTAAGCTCATTCACAATTTTCCTTCAAGCGTCTTAAAGTTGGTCTATCTTGTCCATCAAAACTTAATAATTTGCGAAATCATATGTTTTCAAATCGAGCAAACAATCATTTCATGATTCTTTCTCTGTGTTTAAAAATGAAGATCAACTAAATCGATCCATGCAAACTTAGAGTGCAAAGCAGCTATGTTCATCTTAAGGGTGAACATGATCCGGGTTGAGCCAATCCATCATTTAATCCTATGATCAACCTGCACAGTGCTAATTCTCAATTTTTGGGATTGAGGACCGACCATATTAAGTTTGGGACTAAAGACCGGAATGATCCAGTGGGTTCAGTCCGATTTTATAATCAATATGGGACCATCTGATAATTTTTTTTTTATATTCCCTAAAAAGGCGACTGAGAACCAGGTCGATCCACTGGAATTGGTTCGGTTCTAGAGCCAATCCGAGACCAATCGATAATTTTTTATTTCATCTTTTATACTCCCTGAAAAGGCAATCGATGACCGGACTGACCTAATGAGTTCGGTGATGAGTCAGATTAATTAAGAGAGGCGAGTAGCGAGCGTCGAGCGTCGAGTGTCGAGCATTGAGTGGGGAGCATCGATTGGTGAGCAATACAAGTGAGACCCAAAGCGAGCGAGTCAAATGTCGAGTGGTGATTGAAGAAGTTTCTTTTGATTTTGGTAAATTAAAGACTAATAAGACAAATAAGATAGAAGAAAACGACTAAGGGAGGATGTTGTGAGGAACTATTTATGCCCTTTTGGATACCGTGGGAACTCCCCACAAAACATTTTTCTCATTTGTAAATTATGATTGTTGATACCGTAAAAGATATTAAAAATTTAAATTATTAAAGAATAGTGTGGAATTGCTTGAATTCTTCACTAAGGAGTTATTTAATGTTGTTGACGCCGTTTATTTTAGGATTTTCTCTATATAAAAAAAATTATAAATAATATATTAGATATGATTGATCCAAGTTGAATCGACTCTAAATTTTTAAGATTGAAAACCAACTCACACAATGCTGGTTCATGAATCCCATGACCAATGACTGATCTAGTCTTCTTGAGACTCGGATTAGGATCGGCAGGATTGAACTAATCTATGATCGGTCCAGGGTTGATCCGAGACCGATGTTCATCCTTAGTCCATCCAGCAATCGAAGCTAGTCTCAAGAATGGCTAGAAAAACCAAAAAACAGAGAGAGTGTGTAGTTGGGACAAATTGTTGGATGCATACCCTAAAACTACCATGTAATAGTTACATATTAGGGATTTCAGTTGTACTTTCATTATTATTATTTAATTAATGACAATGACGTATTCATTCATTTGTCCAATTATTTTATATTTATGAATGATTCCATAAGATCAGTTGCAACTAGACCTATTCTTGAGACGTCAAGAATATATGTGATGGGTTCATAGTTAAACTGAATTTTTAAATCGTTCCCGGTCGATGGATTATTGAGTGGATATTAATAATCCTGTTGAGACCGGTGTGTTCATAACTTCACCATTAAGTATTGGATACTTAAGGGAATGATGAGCCACAAGTCATTGGGTATTGTGATGCTTTAGTTAAGAACACAAGTGTTTGTACTAGACAAGATCACTGAACGTGACGCATATGGAACGATTAGCAACATGGAAACTTTTAGCGTGATCAATGTCTAATTGTTCATGCTTTGGTCTTGTGTAAATAATCGTTAGACCTGAGACACAGTGTTAACTTGTGTGTCGAACAACTATGGTTCATGGGTGCACGTAATGTCGGGTCGTTGATCCGTCTTTATACCTGATGGTCATAGTTTGTTCATATACGAAGTTACACGTGTGCGCAATATGGAATCTGTCTCATTGTTAAATGCAATGTATAATAATGATGTCCTATGCGATCTAATTATGACACTGCATTGAAATCCTCGGCCGGGGTTGTAATCGAGAATAAATTGTTTATGTCTCGAATAAAATGCATGTCAATTAGATTTGTGCATATGATCAAATTAATGACTTGACAAATATTTCATGGCCTTTGTTTGATCAGGACATAGTAAGACAAAGGGATTGAATTACACTGTAGTCAAAGCTAACAGGTTCATTATGTTCTTAAAGCATTCACACTATCTGGGTAGCCATGACATATTGCTATATGTCAATCATAACTTGTAGGACCCAAAGATTAATCGGGACAATTAATTCTTTTGGGAGTACTAATGTGTTAGTATAAGTCTTACTACCAGCTTAGTGATGAACTTAGAGATGTCATACACCATAAACAATTAGGAAAACGTAGAACAAGAGAGAAATATTATTGCAAATTTTGCAATTACTACAATCGAATTGAGTCGATTTAAAATTAAATTAAATAAGATTTAATTTAATTTGTATTATAGTCATGAGCCTATTTGCATATGATGCACATACTTGCGCAAAGTGGATACATGTTAATGTTTTCCAATTATACATATAAAAATTATGTTCTTTTTAATTTTAAAAGGGATTGATTAATTATTTATTTATTCATTTAATTAATTAATTAATAACTAAAAAAAAATTACGCTTCATGCATGTGCACGAATTCGTGCACATGCACGAAGCATGGATGGTCAGCAACCGCTGACCATCCAAGCATAAGATCGTGCATGAGCAAACCGCTCATGCACGATCGTCCATGCATTAGCGGACAATCAGCAACGGTTGCTGATCGGTTTTATTTTTATTTTTTTTAATTGTTGGTTTTTGATATATAAGAGGGGTTGCAAAAATAGAGATTTTTGGGGGGTGTTTTTGTGTCTTCGAGACTCGAGAAAGAAAAACAATTCTCTCTTATTTGGGCTGTGGCTAAATACATAAAGGATATGGAGAATTGCTTCACGAGATTGCTAGCACGATCGAAATGGTGATTATCCGAAAGTTCTCTCTTCCGTTCGACGTCCATTGTTGGTGTGTCTGAACTAGAGGTCTGACGTTAGTGGGACTCGAACTGAAGAACATCCGAACAATTCGTTTAAAGCGCGCTTTGAGAGATAATTCGTTTAACTCTCTTTTTACATTCAGATTTTTGATTAAAACACACAAACAACGCCTTTGGAGAATTATGTAAAAATATATTTTCTTGTTTCCGCTGCGTTCTTTTGTTAAATGTTACATATACATGATTCATGAAACCCCAACAATGTTATCAAAGCCAACCTTAGGCCTTTTTCGTGCATTTAATTGATTTATAGTTCAAATATATTTTTGCGTTCTAATGGCCAATCTATTTTTGTTATGAGAATTGGTTCTTTTGCTCTTATTTGGTCTATAGAAGTTGATTAATTTATGTGATAAATTTAATCAACTAAGCAAAAATTAGAACTAAATCAATTTGAATAAAAAATCCGTAACTTGTTATACTTTGTGTTTATATTCTGTGAATGATTCGTGATTGTTAATTTAAAGTTGACAACGCAACTTCCGTTCGGAATCATGCTCGTGAAATTTCTTTCATCGATATTGATTTCTTGAAATGATTTGCGTTGTTCGCCTTTAAATTTGATTAAATGCAGAATTTTATCTATGCTTCCAGAGCTTTAAATTTTGAATTTATGGCTTGTAAGGAAGAGTGGTGATCATGGAAAAATCCCAAAGTGTTGTGATTGTTGTATGGATGAATGTATGATGATTACATGTATTCTTTTTGGGGATGTAATTATTAAATGGAGGCTGCGTCGTTCCTTTTATTTTATTTTAATTTTTCATGATATGTAATTTTAGTATAGTTTAGTATTTCAATTGTTGATGTATATACTACAAGAGAGGAGGAGCCATTGGAGGAGCCATTAAACCGGTGAGCTCTCTGGGCCCGGTCTTTGAATAGTGTAAAGATTGAAGAAGAAGTGAAGAGCAGGTCCATATTATTAAAACATTAAAATGGCTAAATGGGTTTCTTTGGCTCGAGACTCATTGAACCATAATTCCATGATCACCACGTAGGATAGATGTTTATGTGATATCTATTTATTTATTGTGTTTATGTTATCGTGCATGTTAAACCGGTTAATGTGCAAAGTGAGACCGTTAATAACGACCCAAATCTCCTTATTAACAATATTAAGTCGAAACGGGTTTCGGACTCGTGGCCTTCCATCGTCGTGGTTTGATTCAATATTATTGTGGTTAATTGACCGACTATAGATACATAGGGGTTAATTACCATTTATAATATTGGATCACTCCATTATGCATATGATGCTGTGGGGTTGGAGCCAAATGATTTCTAATAACTGTCAGGTGAGGGAATCATTTGTGTTTTCAATACTTGCATGAGACGATGGGTGAGACTTAACTATGCTCATGATGCCAATAACTGTTAGGTAAGGCTTTCATGGTTTAGAGGCCGAAGTTATGATTGGGACTTGCATATGATGCGTTGAACAAGCTGGTTCACTCACTAAGTTCATAGAACACCAATAACTGCTAGGTGAGGTGGGCTTTGGGCTAGTGGGGCTCCAATCCCCACTAGTAATCTTTACCCGACAAAGATTACTGCTTCTCATCTTAAGGAGTATGGGATTCGAATATAAATTTAGTGGGAAGATCTATTCATTTAAAGGCCAAAATAAAATAGTTATTTTGAAAGATACAACGGCTAACAATTTATTTTCTGCAACAGATATATTATTACTCTGAAAATGGTGACCACAAACCCACTCGCTTCTATACTTGACAAGAATTGTTTGACTGAACCCAATTTCACCGACGGGTGAGGAATTTGAGAATTGTTCTCAATTAAGAAAAATTGGGTATGTGCTTGATGAAAAGATGCCAACCTCCTTTCCTGAGGGTGGGACCCAAGAGGAGCGTGTCACTTATGATAAGTGGTATGACGATGACTTAAAAGTTATGTCATATATGCTTGCTTCGATGAATAATGAATTGCAGAAGAAGTATGAATCTATGGAAGATGCTAGGTCGATCATTTTGCATTTAAAGAAATACTTTGATGAGAATGGTCGAATTTCTAGATATGAGATATCTAAGGCATTGTACCGTATGAGGATGGTTGAAGGATCATCAGTTAATATCATGCTTTGAAAATGATCTGGCACATTGAAGAATTGGCTAGGCTGAATCTTGTTATGGACAACGAGTTAGCTGTGGATTTGATCCTCCAATCTTTACCCGATTCCTTCTCTGGTTTTGTCCAAAACTTCCACATGCATAAGATGGAGAAAACTCTTGTTGAGTTACATAGCATGCCGGTAGTTTATGAGAAGGAAATGCACAACACGAGACCAAATGTAGTGGCTATGGCTAAGGCTTCTTTTTTAAGAGGTAAGACTGTTTAAAGAAAAAGAAATGGAAGAGACTTGTCAAACCTATTGTGCAACCAAAACCCAAGATTGATAAAGGGAAATGTCATTACTGTGGTGTTAAGGGGCACTAGAAGAGAAACTGTAGAAAGTACCTTGCGAGTTTGAAGGTCAAGCCCAAGGACCAACCTTATGAAGGTATGATGTCTATGCTTATTGAAACTAATCTTATGGTTAGTGCTGAATCCAGCTCATGGGTTCTAGATTCTGCTGCAACTTCACATATTTGTATGTCTTTGCAGAATCTGGAAACAAGCAGGATGCTAAGGCGAAATGAGATTGTCCTGACATTTGCCAATGGAGCAAGAGTTGCTGCATTAGCTATAGGGACTTTTCGTTTATGTTTGCCTTCTGGACATGTATTGGTTTTAAAGAATTGTTTGCATTATAAGAATACTGTTAGGAACATCATCTCTATACCTCGTTTGGGTAAAAAGAATTATGAATTTTCTTTTGCTGATGATGTATGTTCTATTTATCATAATAGAAGATGTGTTGGTTCTAGTTTATTAACCAATAATCTTTATATCATTACAATGTCCGGTAATGCGATTACCGATGTCAATAAGCAAAATAGAATTTATATAAATGCCATAACTAATAAACGCCCTAGAGACGGTCCAAATAAAAAGTATGTTTGGCATCTCCGATTAAGTCATATTGGAGAAGACATAATTAACAAGTTGAGTAATGATGGATACATTGATCCTTCAAATTTTGAGTCATACTCGACTTGTGAGGCATGTCTTCTAGGAAAAATGACCAAAGCGCCTTTTGTGGGACAAAGTGCACGAGCTACGGACATATTAGAATTAATACATACAGATATATGTGGACCAATTAATGAAACTGCTAGAGGTGGTTATAATTACTTCATTACCTTCACTGATGATCAATCACGGTATGATTATTTATACCTCATGAAGTATAAATCTGAATCCTTTGAAAAGTTCAAGGAATTCAAGGCTGAAGTTGAGAAACAAAAAGGAAAATGTATTAAGGCTCTTCGATCGGATCGAGGAGGTGAATACCTTAGTACTGAATTCCCGGACTATCTTAAAGAGAATGCAATTTTATCGCAATGGACACCTCTTGGAACTCCAGAACATAATGGTGTATTTGAACAAAGAAATCGTACTTTATTAGATATGGTGCGATCTATGATGAGTTACACCGATTTGCCAATATCCCTTTGGGGATATGCCCTTGAGACAGTTGTATATATACTGAACAGAGTGCCGTCCAAATCTGTTCCAACTACGCCCTATGAGATATGGCATAGTAGGAAACCTAGTCTTAATCATATTAAGATTTGGGGTTGTCCAGCTTTTGTGAAAAAGCTGAAAATGGAATAATTGGAGGCAAGATCTGAACAAGGTCGCTTCATTGGATATCCAAAGGAAACTCCTAGATATTATTTCTATTTTCATTCAGACCAAAGAATTTTGGTGAGCAAGCACGTTTCTTTTCTGGAGAATCAGGTCGTCCAAGAAGGTGGTGCTGGGAGGAAAATAGTCTTACAAGAAGAAAATAATGAAGTACCAAATAACTAAGTTCAGATACCAATCTCTGATTCAGTGGGAGCTTCTAATACACAACCTCTTAGGAGAAGTGCGAGAACGTCTCGGCCACCTGCTCGTTATAGACACTCGGTTGATCATATTGAACCATTATTCATTGTAAATGATAATGATCAACCTGGTGATCCTAAAACCTATGAGGAGGCGATGTCAGACATCGATTCTGGTAAATGGCTAGAAGCCATGAAATCCGAAATGGATTCAATGTATTCCAATGAAGTTTGGACCTTAATTGACTTGCCTAATGGTATTATACCAATTGGTTGTAAATGGATCTTCAAGAGGAAGATGAATGCTGAAGGTCAAATTGGAACTTACAAAGCACGGTTGGTGGTGAAAGGATATCGTCAGAAAGAAGGAATTGATTATGACGAAACTTTCTCACTTGTGGCCATGCTAAAATCCATTCGAATTATGTTGGCTATAGCTGCACACCTTGATTATGAGATATTCCAAATGGATGTCAAAACAGCTTTTCTAAATGGTTTTCTCGATGAGGACATCTATATGGAATAGCCACGGGGTTTTGAATCCAATAGTGAAAAACGGAAGGTGTGTAAGCTTAAGAGATCCATTTATGGACTCAAACAAGCCTCCAGAAGTTGGAACATCCGTTTACATGAGGTAGTCAAATCGTTTGGCTTCATAAAAAATCCGGATGAACCTTGTGTATACAAGAAGATTAGTGGGAGTGCAATTGCATTTCTAGTTTTGTATGTCGATGGTATACTTTTGATTAGGACTGATGTACCGATGATATCATCAATAAAACTATTCTTGTCACAGAAATTCTCCATGAAAGATTTAGGAGAGGCAACCTACATTTTAGGTATCAAGATCTATAGAGATAGATCAAGACGATTGATTGGCCTCTCACAATCTACATACATAGACAAAGTGTTAACACAGTTTAACATGCAATGTTCCAAGAGAGGATTATTGCCTTTTAGGCAAGGGATTCGTCTTTCTAAGGAGATGTGTCCCAACATTCCTGAAGAAAGAGAGCGGATGGCGAAGATACCATATGCATCCGCTATTGAAAGCATAATGTATGCTATGCTATGTACTAGACCTGATATTGCGCATGCTGTAAGTATTACTAGCGAGATATCGGTCGATCCGAGAGAAGAGCACTGGATAGCAATCAAGAATATTCTTAAGTACTTGCAAAGGACTAAGGATTTATTCTTGATATATGGCGAAGGAGAATTTAAAGTTGTAGCTTATACTGATTCTGATTTTCAATCGGATCCTAATGATTATAAGTCAACGTCTGGGTTTGTCTTTACATTTAATGGTGGTGTAGTTAGTTGGAAAAGTACCAAACAAAGCATAATTGCCGATTCCACCATTGAGGCAGAGTATGTAGCTGCTTCTGAAGCAGCAAAGGAAGCCGCTTGGATGAAGAAGTTTATTTATGAACTTGGAGTCATTCCTTCAATTGAGCAACCGATTACATTGTTTTGTGACAACAATGGGGCGATAGCTCAAGCTAAGGAACCAAGGTCTCACCAGAAGTCCAAGCACATTGAGAGATGCTTCCATCTCATCAAAGAAATTGTTGGGAGATGTGATATCACCTTGCAAAAAATTGCCTCGGCGGAAAACGTGGCAGATCCCTTCACTAAGGCCTTACCTCAATCTTCTTTTGAAAGACATATTGACAAAATGGGTTTGAGGTACCAGAGAAGTTGGCTTTAGTGCAAGTGGGAGATTGTTGGATGTATGCCTAAAGCTACTATGTAATAGTTACATATTAGGGATTTCAGTTGTACTTTCATTATTATTATTTAATTAATGGTAATGACGTATTCATTCATTTGTTCAATTATTTTATATTTATGAATGATTCCATAAAATCAGTTGCAACTAGACCTATTCTTGAGACGTCAAGAAAATATGCGATAGGTTCATAGTTAGACTGAATCTTTAAATCGTTCCTGGTCGATGGATTATTGAGTGGATATTAATAATCCCGTTGAGACCGGTGTGTTCATAACTTCACTATTAAGTATTGGATACTTAAGGGAATGATGAGTCACAAGTCATTGGGTATTGTGATGCCTGAGTTAAGAACACGAGTGTTTGTATTAGATAAGATCACTGAACGTCACGCATCTGGAACGGTTAGCAACATGGAAGCTTTTAGCGTGGTCAATGTCTAATTGTTCATGTTTTGGTCTTGTGTAAATAATCCTTAAACCTGAGGCACAGTGTTAACTTGTGTGTCGAACAACTATGGTTCACGGGTGCACATAATGTCGGGTCGTTGATCTGTCTTTATACTTGATGGTCATAGTTTGTTCATATACGAAGTTACATGTGTGCGCAATATGGAATCTGTCTCCTTGTTAAATGCAATGTATAATAATGATGTCCTATGCGATCTAATTATGACACTGCATTGAAATCCTCGGCCGGGGTTGTAACCGAGAATAAATTGTTTATGTCTCGAATAAAATGCATGTCAATTAGATTTGTGCATATGATCAAATTAATGACTTGACAAATATTCCATGGTCTTTGTTTGATCGGGACATAGTAAGACAGAGGGATTGAATTACACTGTAGTCAAAGCTGACAGGTTCACTATGTTTTTAAAGCATTCACACTATCTTGGTAGCCATGATATATTGCTAGATGTCAATCATGGCTTGTAGGACCCAAAGATTAATCGGAACAATTAATTCTTTTGGAAGTACTAATGTGTTAGTACAAGTCTTACTACCAACTTAGCGATGAACCTAGGGATGTCACACACCATAAACAATTAGGAAAACGTGGAACAAGAGAGAAATATTATTGCAAATGTGTTTGCAATTACTACAATCGAATTGAGTCGATTTAAAATTAAATTATATAAGATTTAATTTAATTTATATTATAGTCATGAGCCTATTTGCATATGATGCACATACATGCGCAAAGTGGATACATGTTAATGTTTTCCAATTGTACATATAAAGATTATGTTCTTTTTAATTTTAAAGGGGATTGATTAATTATTTATTTATTCGTTTAATTAATTAATTAATTAATAACTAAAAGAAAAATTTACGCTTCATGCATGTGCACGAAGCATGCATCATGCACGAAGCATGGATGGTCGGCTGACCATCCAAGCATAAGATCGTGCATGAGCGGTTTGCTCATGCACGATCGTCCGTGCATTAGCGGACGATCAGCAACGGTTGCTGATCGGTTTTATTTTATTTTTTTTAATTGTTGGTTTTTGATATATAAGAGGGGTTGCAAAAAAAGAGATTTTTGGGGGGTGTTTTTGTGTCTTCGAGACGCGAGAAAGAAAAATAATTCTCTCTTAATCGGGCCGTGGCTAAATACATAAAGGATATGGAGAATGGCTTCACGAGATTGCTAGCATGATCGAAGTGGTGATTATCCGAAAGTTCTCTCTTCCGTTCGACGTCCGTTGTTGGTGTGTCTGAACTAGAGGTTCGACGTTTGTGGGACTCGAACTGAAGAACATCCGAACAATTCGTTTAAAGCGCGCTTCGAGATGTAATTCTTTTAACTCTTTTTTTTTTTTGATAAAATCATTTAACTCTCTTTTTACATTCATATTTTTGATTAAAACGCATGAACAACGCTTTCGGAGAATCATGTAAAAATATATCTTCTTGTTTCCGCTACGTTCTTTTGTTAAATTTTATCTATACATGATTTATGAAACCCCAACACAAACAAGACGTATCCCTAACACACAAAAATGTTGTTCCAACAATCACAACTTCACTTCGTTCACAAATCTCTAGTGTTGAAAGCTGATATGCTTCTACGTCTGCATACATACCAACCATCGAGTCATCTTTTGCAATTTTTTCTATAAAAATATTTAAGAATCTGATAGACAACTTATTTTCTACTTTCAAGATTATGAAAAGTTTTTTTCTAAGCAGACTAGTTCGATCTCCACCGCCTCATATTTGCTAAGCTTTTAAAATAAAGGCACTTGTAGAGGTATTTAATCATGGTCGCTCTCCCTTGCTTATCCTCTCTCACTCTCTCTCGCTTTGGTACCATTTTATGCAAACGAGAGACAAAGGACCCTCCTTTGCGCCGCGTCAGAGAAATGCTGGGAAAGCTGAAGTGGATCATTGCGGCACGCGAACGAGACTCCTCCGGGTGCCTGGGGTGTTCGCATCAAACCATACCTTTATCTTCTTTCTAGTGAGGAGGAAATCAACTAATCTACTTAAAAACAAAACTTTTCGAAATCGTGATGGCAGAAATGAGTTTGTTCCATCAGATTCATAAATGTGTTTATAAGAAAAATGCGAAAGACGACGCCACGACTGATGTGTAGACCGTCACAAAAGTACATCGGCTTTTCACACTGGAGATTTTTTGTGAACGAAGTGAAGTTTTAATTGTTGAAGCAACTTTCTTGTGTATCAAGTAGACGTGTCGTGTCTACACACTATATATCTCTCCGCATTTTTGCTTTTTTGGCCATTCCCGAGACTAGCTTCGATTGATGGATGGACATAACTGCTCTACAGTCTAAATTTGCATGGATCAATTTAGATGATCTACATTTTTAAACACAGATGCTTAACCTAAAAATATATGATTTCGTAAGTCATAAAGTTTTGACAAGAAAGAAGAATATGATGGTTTAACAATGAATGAAGAGAGGAAGAGTATGATGTGATGCTGATGGGCACCGACGAGGGAGATTTTATATATATATATATATGGAAATGAGAGCGTGATCGTCCGTTACTTCTATTGCGACCTTCCATACCCACAACACTGTTTGCTGATAAACGGAAGGTTTTGCAATTGAAAACCGTTGACCCAGCCTCGCAAACAAGATGGCTTGCCGGGGAAGAATGGTGTCGAAGTCATGAGAGATGAGAGAATGAGTGAAGGAGTAAGGGTTTGGGCTTTATCTTTAACATGGTGATATTGCAAAATAGATGAAGTTGTTCGGGTCACGGGCGACGAGGGAGATAGATAAATGTGTGTATATATATGTTGCGGAGCTGGTCATTTCTTGAGATAAATATTTTTAACATGAGTAAAGAGTGCTTTTTGATATTTTTCGAAGACAAATTGAAGAAGAAACATACCTTGCCTGAATCACTTATGCGAGATTGGTTTGTGGAATCAATATGTGCGATAATCACCATGAACTCTAATACTTCTAACTTTCCAACTTCCCATACAATTCAAAAAAAAAAACTTTTAAGTCATCAAAGGGGAGATAGAATGCATGGTGGGTACCTTTGAACCATTCAAACCAACCTTTCCGACCCTTATGAAAATAAAAAGTGAAATAAAGCTTTTGTTGTGAAAGTGTTTAAGGACATGCTTAGAAGGCTTCTTCGTAATATCCCGTCAGTCACTGTTTACATCATTATCGTAGTTTGTCAAAGACGTAGATCCATCAGACCAAAAAAAAAAAGAAGGTAGAATCGATGATTCAAAGCACAAAAAAAGTACGCCGCAATGTATGGAAGGGAAATATGATTCGGAAGAAATCATTTCTCATGTTTCTGGGATAAGAAATCATTTCTCATTCTTCAAACGACAAATGTTCACGGTGATGAAATTAATGGTCACTATCAAGACACATGCCAATTTTTTTAGGCAGTTATAATGCCAAAAAATATCAATATCGAAATGAGTAATTTCCTAATAAAAACTCAGTTTAATGTTAGGGTTTATTACTACACGAAAATAAAATACCCGAGACATAATCGAGAATGAATAGTACAACAAAGTAGACTAGATAGGATATCGGTCACACCTCCATTGTCGGGAAGTCTTGGCCACTCCATGGGGATAAATTGACTACATCATCTTCAAATCAAATTACGTAAAATCCCATTGATAATTTTAGGGAAATACCGGTTTGGAACAATGGTCCGACTTGCACATCAACCACTGACATTACTCTGCCAAATAGTAAATAAATAAATTTTAGTTAGTCTAATGATAGAGAGGCGAGAGGTTTAATATTTGGGAGCTTTTTAATTGCTAATCTTAAAAACTAAAGATTTAGTACTTTCCACCAATTTTTTTTTTTTGGTATTGAGATCCAAAATCTGAAATTGGAGTTTCGAAATTGTACGGAATCCTAATGCAAAGATCAATCAGGAGGTGAAGCAAGCAAAGCCGGCAAAAAGAACGGAAAGCTTCTGTTTTCCAATGCATGAATAGAAAAAAGAGGGATTAAAACACTGACACGGAATAAGTCGCTCCCGCAGTAGTGTAGAAAAGAAGTCAAGTCGAGCCCAAGCCTCATCCTCCAAACTAATTTCCTAAAACTCTATAAGTTAAATATTTTGGGGTTAATATCCAGAAAAATCCCAAATTGGTACATTTATGATAAATTTACCCTAAATTATTTTTTTGACCACAAAAAACCTTAAACTGATATATTTTTGACAAATTTATCTCAAACTGGTACACTTGTAACAAATTTACCCTCTATTAATTTTCGTTAAATTTTACTATCAAATTATTAAGTTAAATGACACATAACAGTTAACTGGTATACCGATTTGAGATTTTACGCGTCGTTTGTCACAGTTTACAATTTTTTTTTTCGTGGTATTAATTCAATTTAACGGAGGGTATATTTGTCACAAATTTACCAGTTTGGGGGTTTTTTGCGGTCGAATAAATTAGTTTAAGGTAAATTTGTCAAAAATGTATCGATTTAGGGTTTTTTATGGTCAATCGAAGTAAATTTGTCATAAGTATACAAGTTTGAGCTTTTTCATGGTAAAAAAAAATAGTTTAGAGTAAATTTGTTATAAGTGTACAAGTTTTGAGTTTTTCAGGATATTAACTCAATTTTTTAATAACGAAAAGTCCAAAAGAGCAGTTTTTCCAAATTCTTGAAGTAAAGACGAATTAATTGATGGTCAGACGTTTTCTTTAATTGCTCTAGAAAATTGAAGAGCTTTTAGCATCTACTTCTAATAAAACAAAGGAATGACAAAGCGGAGTAAATATAGACAATCGGACGTACACCAAAGGGAGGGAGTTTTAGTTTTGGTTAAATTCTTTTTGGTTAAATCATTCTGAAATAGTCGTCGATTTCATTTCACGATTTTCTCAATTTTGGTGAACTTAAAATTACATTTTCATAGACATTGACAGTGGAATTACACATATTCATGGGCAATTGAATTACTATATATTCTTTATTTTTTTATTTTATTTTGGCCAAAAAAATATTTATTGATTATGTCATTTTTATATACAAGAGTAGAAAACAAGAAAACGATCTCAGTTGAATCTGTATCTTTGAATATAAATATAATGGGGATTGGGTGAAAATTTTCTCTTTTTATTTTCTGGTCATCAAGTGTACCACATAGTTGAACGCCAGAGAAATAAGAAAAGGGCCGTGATCTTAAACAAATCAAATGGAAATTGAAAATTCACTATATTTCAAGGACCATAATTATCATTGTTAAATAGAAAATCACGGTACAAGCACCTTGATTTTGAAAATTCAGCAATAATGCAAAAGTTGAAATTGTTCTAAAGTCAATTCCACGAACAAGAAAAGAAAAAGAAGAAGAAAAAGAACATGTAAATGTAAATATAAAACAGAAAAGGCAAAAAGATTGGGGTAATGGAAATTGGATAGGCATCCAATACTGTTCGGATAAAATCCTCAGTAATTAAATAAGCAGAGCCCTAAATCCCGTCGAAAGCTAATCTTATTTTTTGTGACCTCCCACACCAACCACCGCAAATAATCATCGGGTGATCATCATTGTTCTTCGCATTTTCCCCACGTAAACATTTAAGAGTATGAAGGAACTAACTCATCCCATTACTCAGAGCGTTGTCTCAAAAGCATGAGATGAGATTGGGACTTTAATCAACACGAGGGCTAAATTTTCTAAAAGCGAAGGGGGAAATAAATTTTGTAATTTTTGCCTAAAAATATATTGATATTAGGATTCGCGAGCCCATTTATCGTTCAAAATTAATTACACCTACACTGTCTGCTTTGGACGCTCTAATTTTTGCACTTTTTCCACCTTTATAATTTGACTCATCAAACGCGATAGGATTCTTTTCAGATCTTACTGAAATTATGCATCAATTTGGTTGAGTTTGCAGTGATACTTCTCATTAATCAACCTCAATTCCCTAAAGCTTTACTGGAAACTGTAGAATTGTTAACGAAAGAGAAGGAAAGAAAATTGGAGCAAAAGAGAGAAATTCAGAAGGTGGGGGTAGAACATGAGGAGAGGATGGCCTCGCTAAACGATGATCGTGCCTTGGACCGTACAAAGAGAGATCCTGATGTTCCTCTTCCCCACTGCTTTCGATATCTCACGTGATGGAAAAGGAACCTCAGTTCAGTACATGTGAAAAACGGCAAGGGAATCCACCCTGTTTGTACGCGTGCCCGTCTAGACAATGCTAGAATTCTTTAGTTCTGGTGGAACTACTCGGCAACTACAATTAAAGCTGTTCAGCACCTATATTTTGGACAGAAAAAGGACACAAGATGGTCTAAAGAAAATGGACTTCTTCGAGATCACATTTCGCTTTATTTTCCTTTGTTTTTCTCCTTTCAATCCTTCGATGCCAGGTATCGATTGGCATTTCTTAGAGAAAGTTGGCACGGACTTTCCTGAGTATACGTTCGCATCGCTTAGCCAAAGAAGGCCGCTTTGCAATAATACCTAAGGATGAGCATGGTTTCTAGATAAAATCAGGAATCGGACAGATGGATCTGGTTTAGTTCTCAATTCTAGGGAGGCCAGTTTTGGTTCTCGATCCCTATTTTTGGGAACCGACAGTTCCTGATTCCAATCGGAACTAGGAACCCTAAAGTTACGTTTGGTCGTCCGGATTTTTAATCGAAATAAGACTGGATATAATAGGATATGAAATCCTGAGATTTTTTTATATCTTATAAATTGTTTGATGAATTACAGTATTAAAATCGGATATATTCACATCATATCATGTATATATATATATATATATATATATATATATATATAAATGGCATATCGTTATAAATGAATCTAAATGTTCATAAACGGAAATAATGAAAATCTTTCGTAAAGTATTCATTAATTTATTTTTATTTTATTTTCTCTTTTTTATATTATTTTCTTTATTATTTCTTTTTCCCATTTCATCATTTTTTAATAAAATTTTATCAAATAGTAAACTGTACTAACATACCTAAAATACAAAAATACCTAAAATATATAATAAATATAAATATTTAATTTATAGATTGAATGTTTATTATAAGATAGAATTAAAGTTGAATATATAAATTAAAATAAGATTAATTAAAAATAGATTTTTATTTTTAATTTCTTAAATTAGAATTCAAATATTATATATATTGAAATATAATTTCAATTTTGTTAACTTAATAAGTTCGTTATCCGAGAAAAATAATTTTTCTATTATGGACATTAGAAATCCTATCCACTTTTATCTTACCTCCCCATGAAGTAATTTTATCCTACCTATATCCTCCTTATATCCGACTTTATCCTGTCCCAAGTGACCACCAAACATAGGATATGATAAATCATATCCTATTCCGAATTTTATCCCGATTGCCAAACATAACCTAACATAGCATAGAAACCTGTTATGTTCTTCACTTTCCTCGTTTTCCTTATTTGCTTTGCAACCGCAAGTCTGCAACACTCCACTCCCAAGCCCTTGATGACCCTACACTGCGGCTCACCGCTCTCAACGCCGCCGTCACAACCCAAGATGTCGCCACCGATGCTGTCCCTTACGCCAAGCTCGTCAAGGAAGGGTTTGTCCCTCTCTCGATTAATTGCATCGTTTCCGATCAATGTTTCCCTAAATTTGTAGCTTGTGGGACTTGTGATTCAATTGGGTCCTATTGATTTTTGGTGGTTTTTTCACATGGTGCGATCTTTATAGGCGGGTGATCATTAGGGCTCGGAACCTACGCACTGCCGCTAATTTCATCCCCTAAGACGTTCTGCGCTTGGAGTTTCTACTACAGCAACGAGGTTCGTGTGATTCTTCGACCGTATCGCTGCTCCATTTGACAATACTGTCGACTCTTACCGTCACGCGTGCCGCCTCCCAACAATGAGCTGCTGCTGGACCACCACTGTAACACTACTATCTAGATTAGAGACTATTGAAGCAATCGTCCAGAGAATTTATTGAATCCTGTCATTCGGGAGAGGAGTTACAGCACTTTGGACTATCCGAAAGTTGTGACGATCTCAAAAAAGTTGAGACATCCTTTAGAAAAAGGTATTTCCCTTCCTTTACATAAGAGGAGCCAAGCAAAATCCAAAAAAGAAGTCTCTTGATGCATTAATAAGAAGACTCAAGGATGTCAATAGATTCATACATGACTTCACTTGTGATATTTCCTTATTCTGAATTGTCTCTATCGATTGCATTCTATTTACTTTGTAGAAAATTATTTCTATTATTGTTAGTGGTAAAGGTCATTCAGGTTTTTCTGTTTCTTGTATTGATAATTTCATAAGTTCTTTTTGGCTGTATAATTGTCTCACGTGCATGAGTATTGATTTGTATCAATTCTTTTAATTGTGATAGCATCTTTCAATCGTGTACTTCTAGCATCCTTAGGAGAACTGATGCTGCTCTTGATAAATCATTTGTGAGTTGATGCAACACCGTTCTTTCAGCATAGACCATTATTGAACCTTTAAATCTGGTTATAACTCTTTAAACGTTATTGATTATCAGCTTATTCCTTGGCTCTCTCAACCACCGTACTGATTAAGAGAATAAATTATCCTCTCCCTTAGTACTTGTGATCTCTTCCCTGTGTCGGGATTGATTAGTCTTTTTTTATGTTGTTTTCTTTATGATGATCCTCTTATTTTGCACGATATAATCTTTTTGCTTTTGCTTGCATGACCTTAATCATGGATTTCCATGTATTATGAAGCATGGTATGCTGGATTAATCTATGGTAGCATATGCTGGCTAAACCCCCATTATCTCATAGAGCATTATGAGGTAGGAAATATACGGTAATATGTTTGTAGAACTAGCAAGTTAGGGATAAATAACTGAGGTGGGTTATGTTGAGAGCTATGCAACCATAAACTTCTGGTTCTTCACAATATAGGACAAGTCTGTAGAAAAATACGGTATTATTGACTGATATGAGTGGATAGATTTAGTTATAATCAACAAGCCCTTGAAGGGAAAAAAAGAATCCCAAGCCACTGGCTGATCAATGATCAACTCTAAAAGGACAAATGTGCACCACAGAAAGAATAGTAAAAAGAGGAAAGGAAAACCGTGGGCATTGAGGCCAGCTCCCCTTATGCACAAAAGAGTTTATTATTGTTGCATTCATTTCCGTTTTTTAAATGAAAATGAAAAAAAGAAGAACTTGTTGGAATTTGGAATTGACTTTGAAAGTTGTGACAGCGTAGGTTTCGGGTTTTTAATTCCGATGGATAGGTTTCAAATCCAAGAAATGAGGAACCCATATTTGAAGGTAGGTTCGAGATTTCTGATGAAACTTATGAGGAACCAGAACCGCTCGTCCCTAATAATACCATTCAACCAAAAGCAAAAGCCCCAACTGGCTAGCCAGCCAGCCAGAGGAGCTGCAATGAATCGATTCAGCTTTCCCGTTTGCAACGATCATACCTTCTCATAACTCACAAGGCCTAAGTGAAGAGAGAAAAGAGAGGCGAGGGTGAGCGACCATAATTAATAACTTTCATTTTAAAAACTTATTAAATATGAAATATGAAATTCTTTTAAAATTTACATCTATTAAAAATGTAAATACATTTAAACATAATGTGAAATTCGAAATAACCCATTGTCTATCTACAAATTGTATCACTTTTTACTAAATATTAATATCACAAAAAATTCTAAACTAATTTATTTACAATAAATTTATCTTAAATTAATCATTAAAAAAGTAAATATATTTAAATATAATCGAAAAACCATCTATCTACAAGCTCCATCACTTCTTATGAATCACGATTACGTTCTTTGGGTGAAAATAAACGTGAATGGGCAGTCACATAGTCAATGTACTATGGAAATTTCCAAATCTGCAGTGCAAGAGGCAGAGAATCCTTCAGCTTGGACATGATTTTGGCGTTGGCCCACAGCTCTATGCAGAGATAGAGAGAGAGAGAGAGAGAGAGAGAGAGGAGGAGGAGGAGGAGGGGGGTGGAGTGTGTGATGTGATTTTCGTGCGTATAGGTCTGCCATTCCTCGCGATATCTTCATTGGAAATAGATATTTTCCCCACTTTTTATTCCTTTTGATTTTAAATTTCCATGGAATACTGGAGGATTGGCCAATTTAATTGGGAGAAGAGACGATCGGACCAGAACCTTTTCTTTCCTAAAACTAATTTAATTCAAGTATTTTTAAAATGAAAAATCTAACAAGGTTTCTTCAATATCTAAAATAATAATAAAAATTGATGGATAGGCTTTTCCTTTAATTGTTGTGGAAAATGGGTGAGTTTTAGCATTGCCTTTTAATAAAAGGGCAAATTATCACAAAAATCTTAAACTTTACTTTGTGATAATTTTATTCCTAATTTTTTTGTGACACAAAAAACTTTAAACTTGTACTCATACTATACATATTTCCCAAATTTTTTTCTGTGACAAATGATCCAAGCTTTGCAAATTGTCATGTATTTACCCAAATTTTTTTGTGACATCAAAAATCTCAAATTTATATCCATGTAGTACATTTACCTCAACTTCTTTGATTTAAGGGAAATTTTTGTCTTAGAAAATTCTTTTTCTTTCATTTATTTTTTTATTTCTCTTTTCTTTTTTTCTTCTTCTCTTTTCTCTCGGGTGAGCGCAGCCCTTGTCAACTTCCCTCTGCCGACCATGGCGTAGGAAAGAGAGAAAAAGGGGAAAAAAAGAAGAAGAGAAAAAGACAGGAAAATGAAAGAAAAAGAGAAAAATCTTTTTATATTGAAAGACTAAGGCAGCGTATGGTAACATTTCCGTTTCTCTGAATTTCTGTTCTTTTGTTCCTTGGAACAAAAAAAAAGCAAAAAACCCGCTTGGTAACGCCAAATTGTTTTTCTATTCCCCGGAATAAAAACTTAGCCTAGGAATGGTTTTGGAATAGAAACGAGAAACAAAAAAAAGTTGTTTCTCGTTCCCGGGAATAAAAATAAGAAACAACTTCTCTAACCCTAACTTCTCTGTTACTCCCTTTTCAACTCACGCCCCTTCTCAACTCACCTCTCCCTTTGTCCGCTTGCCTCTCTCCGATCTCATCACCTCTAGTCACCTCTCTCGGTCCCGTCGCCGCCGGTCTCGTGGCCTCCGAGTCTCGTAGCATCCGGTCGACTCTCTCCAGTCCCGTGCTCGTAGCCTTTGGTCGCCTCTGTCCAATTCGGTCACTGCCTGTCTTCGGTCCGTCGTCTCCGGTCGCAGCCCTTTTTGGTGGCGTCGCCTCCAGTTGGGTCGCCTCTCTCTGAGCCGGTTGCCTCCAGCCCCGTTGCCTCTGCCTCTCTTCGGTGCCATCATCTCTAATCCCATCGTCTCTGGTCACTTCACTTTGGTCGCGTCGCTTCGGTTGGGTCGCCCCTCTCTGATCCCGCCGCCTGCAGTCCCGTCGCCTCCCGATCGCCTCTTTCCGATCCCGTTGCCTCTAGTCTCGTAGCCTCCAGTCACCTTTCTCCAATCGTATTACCTCTGGTTGCGTTGCCTCGTGGTCATCTTGCCCTAAATCAGGTTTGTTGCTTTGATTCCTTCTCATTGTACCTGTTCTAGTGGTGATTCTTACTTTTTCTGAAGTTGAATTCGTCGCCTGCAGTGTCGTCGCCTCCGATCGCCTCTGTCCGATCTCATTGCCTCTATTTCCGTCGCCTCTGGTGACCTTTCTCTGGTCGCATCGCCTCTGGTTGCATCGCCTCGTGGTCATCTTGCCCTAAATTGGGTTTGTTGCTTTGATTCCTTCTCATTGTACCTATTCTAGTGGTGATTCTCACTTTTTCTGAAGTTGAATTGTATCGCCTTTGTCGCATTGCCTCTGTTTGTGCTTGCCTCTCTCACGTTGCTTCCCTCGTGCTTGTGTCGCCCTTGATTCTCACATATATCAGCTAGGCTAACTAAAACAAACCAGAGCTGATATGATGAACATCACCAAAATTTTGGTGCACTTTTCTCTATGCTTCTTTGTCTCTCAAAACCAGTGGGAGTATGAAATGAAATGAGATAATTGTGTATGTGTGTGCGTGTACGTGTGCGTGAGTAGTTGAAGTTGTCGATGCTCTATTTTAGCGATAGGCTGTGATAAAGGATCTGTTTTAGCCAATCCAGGGGTTGTGTATGTGTGTGCGTGTGCGTGTGCGTGAGTAGTTGAAGTTGTCGATGCTCTGTTTTAGCGATAGGCTGTGATAAAGGATCTGTTTTAGCCAATCCAGGGGTTGTGTATGTGTGTGCGTGTGCGTGTGCGTGTGCGTGAGTAGTTGAAGTTGTCGATGCTCTGTTTTAGCTAATCTAGGGGTTGTGTATGTGTGCATGTGTGGGTGTGCGTGAGTAGTTGAAGCTGTCGCTGTGATAAATGATATGTTTTAGCCAATTCAGGGGTTGTGTATGTGTGCGCCTGTGCGTGTGCGTGAGTAGTTGAAGCTATCACTGTGATAAAGGATCTGTTTTAGCCAATCCAGGGGTTGTGTAGGGCAAGCGTAGTATGTTTGGATGGCAATGTACGACCTACACAGAAGCTGCAATGACTAAAGGTATAGCGGCATTTACGCATTAAAAGGCAAAAAGTAACTCAAAGTAAAAAAGGGCATTCCTCCGAGTGCCCTAAGGAACATTTCAGATTCTAGATTATGACACAAAAGGACAAAGATACTAACATTTTTAGGAACTTTTATGCATTGGGTAGCTGTCCAAAGTTTAGAGTTTGATCCATTGATTCTAGTTTGATGCTTGTAGCTGCTATAATGACATTTTTATGCACTGAGTAGCTATCCAAGGTTTAGAGATAACATCATCCTATAACTGGATTTGGTACTTGTGTCTTTCTTTAGTCTAAAAAATGGTGATGAGAAAAGAAGGAAGCAACATGTTGCACTCTCTTTTTAATTGTCTTGAACTCATATGATGCTCAACTAGTGAAGGTTACATGGCATCCCAAAAAGAGACATTCACCGCAAAGTGGATTGAGCCTTTAACCAACTTGTACGTCAGTTTGTTGGTAGAAGAGGTCAAAAAGGGAAATCGCACCTCTTCTACTTTCAACAAAGCAGGCTGGAATAACATACAGACAAAATTCAATAAACGAGCAGAATTTCAATATACTCAAGTACAGTTGAAGAACAAGGTGAACAAATTGAAAAAGCAATATGGTAGTTTCAAGAAGCTTCTTTCACAATCCGGATTTGGCTGGGATAATGTGAACAAAACAATTGTTGTTGATGATCCAAGTATATGGGAATCTCACGTCAAGGTATGATTTAACCTTTGATCATTTTGAGATCACTAAAGATGTAATGGCAAGATGTTTAATTGTATTATTGATATATGTCATCATTGTGAAAATTGCAGGATAATATTGAGCGGACAAAATTCAAGAAGGATGGGTTTCCTCAATATCCCGACTTGTGTATTGTATTTGGTGATACATATACTACTGGGGAGTATGCAGCAGGAAATGCCGAAGATTTGGTGATGTTGGATGAACTTGGCATTGGTGGTGATGATGCTGACGATGGACCAACGGACTTTAATGAACATCATATTGATGATGAAGTTTTTATGTCCAACAAAACTCCTACTTCAGTTCATGACAAACATAGGATGGATAAAACTCCAAATAGTAAGAGGAGAAGGAGGAGTCAATCATTTGGTGTTGCTAGCACTTGCAAAGTCTTACAAGAGATGCTCAAAAGTAGGGCAAGTCAATCTGTGAGTGGTTCTGTCAACTCACAAGTCACATCACCACCTATAGACCCATTCTTCATATCTATTGTGATTGATATCCTACTTGCCATGCCTACATTGGAGGCGGATTTTTACAACAAAGCTGTGGAACGAGCTTATGTTAATGCCATGTGGAGGGAGGCTTTTATCAAAACCCCAAGTGAAAGGAGATATGGACTTCTCCGATATCTTTAGTGGATGTTAGGAAATGTATCATGGATTGCATGGAGTTTTATTAGAATATGTTTTTTATGTTGTCGGTTGTTATTTTGTTGTTCAAGATATTGATGTTGAGACTTTTGCATTTGTGTTGTGGTTTGGATATGATGGATTGTGTTGAATTTTTATATTTGGTTTGCTTTCACTCTATTACTTACGTTATTGGTTTCTTTTTTTTTTGTACATATATCTATATCGATTTTCTTGTTTTTGTGTGATGGCATAGGTACTATGGAAGATGAATCAAATAGTGTGTCTAATGGAGAGGTAGCAGCAGTTGAATGGTATTTGGATGAGTTTGATATTGACATAATAATAGCATGGTTATCTCTTGTTACTTTGGACATGTCTTTGCATATGAAAAAGCCTATTAGGGATAGTAAATTATCAGGAGCCGAATGGGTAAAAGAAGTTGTTTACGGACATTCAGATAGGATATATGAAGCATTCAGTTTAGAGAGACATGTTTTTCTTAACCTATGTGATCTAATGAAGGCAAGAGGTTGACCGAAAGATACTCGATATGTAAGTGTAGATGAACAAGTTGGGATTTTCTTATCTATGGTTGGTCACAAAAACTCCAATAGAGATTTATGTAAGAGATTTCAATGTTTGGGACAAACAATCAGTAAGTTTTTTACTCTAGTATTAAAAGCATTTCTCGAATTATCAAAAGAGATTATCAGGCCGCCTTCTTTTGATATTATTCCAGAGGAGATTCTTATCGATCCTAACCATAGACGTTACTTCAATGTATGATTTTTATATCAATTTTACATTATTAAAATATATATAGCTGATAATATTGTCTAATGCTATACTCTCATAAAATCACAGGGCTGCATTGGTGCTATTGATGGCACCCACATTAATGCATCAGTCCCTTTATCGAAACAAATCCCACTTAGAGGTAGGAAATGGACTACCACTCAAAATATGCTGTGTGCTTGTTCGTTTGATATGAAATTTACTTTCGTATATGCTGGGTGGGAAGGATCTGCCAATGATTGTCGGGTTCTCTCGGTAGCACTCGAGACTCCTTGATTGCAATTTCCTCGACCACCACCAGGTATTTGCTTTGTCCATATCAAGTGATTTTCTTTATGATTGTATAGCTATTGCATATTATAACAAATTTATGTATATATTATTGTAGGAAAATACTATGTAGTAGATTCTGGTTATGCAGCACTTCCAGGATTTTTGACTCTATTTAAAGGTGAACGGTATCATTTGAATGATTATAGGGGTAGAATGAGACGGCCTAGAACAGCAAATGAATTGTTCAACCATAAGCATTCTTCATTGAGAAATGTTATCGAGAGGTCATTTGGGGCATTAAAAAATCGCTTCTCTATTTTGAGACACATGCCTCCATTTTCAATTCGAAAGCAATCATATATTGTAATCGCATATTGTACTCTCCATAATTATATTCGCGATCAAGACAAGATGGACAGGAACTTTGCCCTATATGGAGATCCGGAGTATCCATTTGGACCTACACAAGACGAGGTTGTAGATGATACATCAGGTGCTGAGGCGGCTGAGATAAACATGATCAGGAAAAATATTGCAAATATGATGGCAAGGGATCACAATATGCAAGAGATTCCATGACTTTTTATTTCCGACTTTTGCGATGTGTTTTTGTTTTTTGGTGAAAACTTTTGTGATGTGTTTGTAAACTATTATGAATACATTTCTATTAATAGTATTAAGGTTATCAACTTCTATCTCCGTGAGCACAAATGCCATTGAATGTATCATAAATGTGGACAAACAGAAGATAAGCAAATTGTAAGCTATTGTATAGTTGACACTTGAAGACCTACAAACCACCGTCCGAAGCTTGCATCCTAGTCAAGAAAGAAAAAAAAGCAAAAGAGGAGAGGAAAAACACCTCCCTTCATCAAAATTAACCAAAACCTTATAAACTTATGTGAAACACGAAAATGAAATAGTTAAAAATTTGGAAGAAGTAAGGTAAAAAGTAGCATCAAGATGGGATGCATCGACGGCTCAAAATGCAAGAGACCGAGGTGTTTACTAAGTGTTTTAGGAGCATACTATGAACTAAATGCATAATGATAGCAAAGCCACGCCATGCATGCACCATTCCAATAGTTGGAAATTTCCAACCCAACCTGACATCCATGTCAAGATTAGAAGACTAAAATCCCCAAGCCACGCATGCACTAGAATTACAATTTTTTTTTTTAAAGAGTAAAAACTTAGTCCCAAGGAAATCACTACAAATTAATTTGGTTGACAATATCCCTTGTGCTTTTTCTGCAATATTTGCTATACCAAACATTAAAATTTGCAAAAAGAAAATACATTATTGAGAATTATAGTTCAAAACGCTACCTAAATTCAATAGACTATAAACTATATGAGTAAAGATCCTCACACACAGATATAAGATAATAGCTCACGTTCCATTACAATACCACCTATGTTATAGGTTCATCTTCAACTAGAATTCTTACACCTAAGCAAATGTATTATTAATCTAATAATATTTTGATATTGTCAATTTTATGTAATATTTAATCTATTCCTTTTTCTTATTTTTAATTTTTTTTAAAAATTAAAATTTGGAATAGAAATTTTGTGCAGATTACCAAACGCGTTCTTTTGCTTAGAAATTGTTCCTCGAAATAAAAATAGAAAAGAACTATTTTTGAAAAGAAACTCTTCCCCAGCCAAGAAGCATTGTCATGCGCAGCCTAAAATACCCTTAAGCTAAAGAGTTCAGGGTAAATGTGTTACATTAGCATAAGTTTAGAATTTTTGATATTACAAATAAAAGTTTAGGATAAAAGTGTCAGTTAATAAAAATTATGATTTTTGTGTCATAGAAAAAGTTTGAGGTAAATATGTTACGTATGCATAAGTTTAAGATTTTTTATGGATACAATTTTGGATTTTTTGTGATATTTTTCTTTAATAAAAACATAGGAATGACAAGACTCCTAGGGAACGAAAATCATTGGATTTATATATCGCACACAGAGGGAGTTTTGGATTTGGTTCACCTGTTTTTTAATAAATCTTTCAAATAGGGTCGTCATTCCATAATTTTTCAATTTAGGTAACTTAATAAACGCACCTTCGTAGAACTCGATAGCAGAATTACATATTCAAATAGGACGGAGTGGTTCAAGAACAAGAAGAAAACATTTTTAGCAAATAAATTAGTCAAAAAGATAGGTCTTTCGCATCAACGTGCTCTTTTGCGCTATTTTTTCCAACATAAAAGTAGGTCTTGAATGATATCTCAATATGAAATTAAATTGGGAAGCGACATGAATATTTTGGTAAGAAATTTAATTTGGAGCGAAAGCTATAAACTCTTGACCAAATATAGAAAAGACGAGAGTTTAATTTTCTCTTGTTAATGCACTATCATGTGATGGAACGCATCGGGAATATAATCATCATAAGCACATTGCATAGTTGTTTTACTTTAACATTTTTTCGTTGGATTGACTTGTCTTGATTTATATATTTTGTCTACATTTCTAGACCCAAATTTTTTTATATATTTTGTTTGCTATTTCATCTTAGCGGAATGATATTTCCACAACTAAAAAGTACAACTCTTTCCCAAATTTTTCAAAATTTACCTTTTGATTAGACCGGTTTACCCTTGTCAAAAGTCATACAAAATTTTCCATGAAGTATTTTTAAGATTGTCTCTCTACTTCATCAAAATAATCATTTCATAGCTCTTTAAAATTCTCGAGGGTCAAGGTTCATTTGTGTGATAAGCAATAAAATCATTTCGGTATCTTTATTATTAAATTCAAACATGGAGTCGATTTGCTTAGTTAAGCTTAATTTTTACTTGATTTGTAAATTTGCATTATCTAAAAAGAGTATGTCTAATCTAAAAATTAACTATCCCCAACAGATTTATGGTATCGCCTTCTTCTTGCAACTGTATTGGCCGAAACTCCTCATTTCTATATCCCTCATTACAAAATGATTGAAAAATTAAGAGACATTAAATCCACGTAACAAAATGAACTGGTTTTGTTAATCCCTATGATCTCGAAGAATTATTTATCAAGCCAATCGCATATTTAATCACAAAATGTTTCTTAAAAATTGTCATTTATCATTTATCAAGCATATTAATTCAACGCAATGTGTCACTCTTTGCATGACTTAGATTAATTTATAGGTAACAACAATATAAATAATATCTAGAGAAATTATTCGCCCATCGTTGATTTTTGCAACAAAATTTTGTTGTCTTACATGTACGGCCAAACCATGAAATTGGAAGTTAACAACATAGAAACGAAAAGTTAAGGGATGCAAAGTTTAAAAAGTACAGAACCACTATTAATTAGGCCCTGAGCTCGCCATGTATGGAACTCAGGCGTCCAAAAAATTTTAAGTTTTGTTTCCATGGTTATCCGCAATTTTCTATTATCATATACCTAATTTCTATATTCTTGAATTCCATACATCTTTTGAAATTTCACTAGTAGTGAAGAGTCTAAAACCAACATTTTATATTTAATCCTCTTAAAAAATGCAATATTTGGAAATTTTAACTCTTAATCATCAATGGGTTTGGTTTTGTAGTGACACTTGGAATTATAAGATAGGCTATGGTAGCTTGATTATATCAAAGCAAACATTGTTCTAAATTTGCGATCACTGATAATTTTTCGATCTGATGACTCGTAAAATAATGTCATTGCGATTACACAAAAAAAAATGAATTATGACGTGTCTACTCAAATTACTTGGTAAAGAAAAAGTTAAGCATAACATGGTTGACGGAACCTCGGGAAATCAAAAATAGAACTTGAGATATCGAAAATAACTCACTTTCCCCGTGGTTACTGCGCACATCACTCTCGTCCAGACATAAATGTTCAACTACATTTGCAACACGGGAGTGCATTCCCACAAGATTGCCTACAACATGGGACAGCTAAGGACCTAGTTTATTTTTCGATATATGAAAATAAAAATTAAAAATGTAGGCCGTGCAAAGCCAGGGTAAGAAAACTAGTTTTCCTTTTAATTGAAGATTTAACCATAATTATTTCATGAAAGTATGCAGATATCATTTTAGTGAAAAGTATAATTTCTTAGAAACTTTCTATTGTCCAACAAGTGAAAGTTAGAAAGTTATCACTATAAAAGCAAAGCACACTAAAACAAAAAATTGGTACCATAAAATACAAGGATTAAATAACCATAATTATTTACTCTCTGTCTCGATTTTTAAATTTATTTTTTTGGGTACTGTTTTAGTTATGTACATTAAAATATTCAATCAGTAGATATGACGAGTAGCCCACACAAAGTGTGAGTCAAGCAACTAAGAGAATACTCAAGAATTTTAAATTTAAATTGTACATTGTAGCTTAAAATTTAATTCAATGCATAAGAAGTCTTCAAGATTTTCTATTTTAAAATCAAAATATATTAATTTTTTGAGATTAACATATCAATTACAAGTTTAGGTCCTCATTTTTTTTGTCTAATCCTATCTTATATCTATTTGACAAGCCACTAATAGGGCAACATATTAGATAAGGTCTTCCAAATTTACCACATTCTGTAATTGATGTTTATATTTTAGGAAGTTCTCGTTAAAAATTTCCCACTCACGAGCACGCAAGCATGGTTAAGTTCGCTATAAATATTAGATTATACATATAATTCTTTGATGTGGAAATTCAAAAGAAAATAGTGATATTTGATTTTCATGATTTTTACAAATAGATGAAGATGTACCTTTATCCATAGCGTTACCCTTGATGATGATCGTTGTAGAAACCCAAAGAACTTGAACCAAATGAAGAAATCCGATTTCTCTCCCTTAACCCACTATTTTTTAATGTATTATATTGATGGAGGAGAGAGTACAAAGTTCTTTTCAGTTATTGTTGTTCATATGGGTGGAGAAAGGACCGGACTCTATTATACGTTCTTTCAATAGGTGCCTTCTATCAAAGCGCCTTTTAATTTCCATAAAAGTCACACCTCTTCGGAAAAGCAGTAACTTCTCTTGAGGATTATACCATTTCGTTTTATTAGAGTAGCAACTTCTCATAACCAATATTTATTTATTTTATAGCATTTATACAATTATTAAACCATATAATAAATCATATCATGTGGGCCACAATAATTCTTACAATAAAATCATTACCAAAATGTGATTATTTGTGCATTGATTCATATATGGTCCCGTAGATGAATAGCAAAAAAACACATTTGATTCTCTTCGGATTAGTTGAGTCGAATTTGAATAACCAAAAAATTCAATTTTTTGGAATTTGTTTATTTCAAATATGGATATTGTTCTTTTAATAGTCCATTCGGATCGGGTAAGATTGGTTTTGGGTCTTCTGGGCGGGTACGTGCCTCTTCTCAAAATTATGCTCATGGGGGGAGGCTATTTGCGATCAAAAAACATTATAGAGGGGACTTTGGGGGATTTCTGAGAAATACAGGGCGGGCAATATGGATTTTCATTTTCTAAAATAGTCCGTCCTACGAAGAGTCACGACTTCAAATGGCGCTCTTTCTCGTTCAAGAGAAGAAGCGCGAAGAGAATCGGGATGCTGCGGAGGAGATTAAATGCTCTGCAATTTTCAAGAATCATGCTTTCCCTTCTCAAATGGTTGATGGTCCTCGCTTAGCACGCACAGGTTGGAACTTGTGGACGCAGCATCATTGCGTCCCCTCTCTCTCTCTTCCTCTCTTAAAATCCATTCAGTCTGTCTAGCTTGTTCCTCTTCTTTTTCGAAACAAGAAAAATGGTTTTTTGGGTCTTTTGCCTGTGAATTTGATACGACCCTTTTATGTTTGGATTGGTTGTTCTTGTTTGTGATTTTATTTCACGAGAGTGATGATATCGTTTGCTCTGTTTTTCCACTGAGTGAGTAGGGATTGAAGTAAAACCCGGCAAGCCTTATACTCAGAAGCCAAATGGGTCGAGGCTTCGCATCTCCCAGGTAAAACCCTTCTCTGTTCTTTGATTTTGGTTCCTTGCAACATTGAAAAGTCCAGATTTCATCAGGTTTTTTATTGGTTTTACCTTAAATTGGATGTGCATAATTTTGGGCAGGCGACACTCGGGACTGGTGTTGCCACCACCAAGAGCACGGTGCAATGCAATGTGGGCAATGCGACTCCTGTATTTATATGCTCCTTGCTTCCGGGAAAAGAAGAATCTGCTCAGAAAATTTGGAATTCGAGGAAGCCCAGCAAGTCATTTTTTCTGTTCTCGGTGTTCGCAGTGTTCACCTCACAGGTTACTCCAAAGGGTCGAGAATTTGATGATGACTCGTATCCTTGGTTGAGTTATGTTGTATTATTCCCTCTTACTGTTATCTCATTTCTCATAGTGCTTTCTCGATATTTTTTCAAATATTGTTTCCTCTACGGCTTGAAAGATCGCACAAAATGCTTTCTGATCTTTTTTTCAGGACTACACCAAAGCATCTTTCTCCTCCTTTCTTAAAGCCTCAAATGCTTCAGCATCGGTCACTTCGGTGAAGCTGTTTTTCACTAGATTCCACAAATCTTGCAATTTGAAGAGAACTGTCATCTAGATGGACTAATTGTTGAAATTCTTTCCATTCAATTTTGGAAGTTGCAATTGAACGGAACTAGTAGATATCATTTCTAGCTTTGATACTAAATGTTCGAACAAAAAAAAATTAATGGAAACTTTGAAAATTTTGGAACGAGGTACAAATGAAGACCGGAGGGAAAAGTTGTTCTTAAAATGCTTTGTGGTGACTACTCTTTGAGAACACACCCCTCCACGTCCCATATAATAGCAGAACACTAGATTACAATAGAGATGAAGACAAACATACCACACACGAATTCTTCAACGCTCTTTCGGACAACATTAAAGTGAAACTACAAAAGTCAACAAAACTAAAAGAAAAAGCACACAAATGATAGCAACGACGCCCGCAAGACAAATCTCTGCAGAAGCAACAGTGCGCTCCCATTTTCATGGCATGCATGCATGCATGTGCATGCATTAAGAAGGAGAGAAGAAAATGGACGTTCACGGACCCTTCTTTCCTCTTTCTCTTATCCGTGCAATTAATGAAAGAGGACAAACGAAGCCCACAATTTTTACTGGCCAATTTTTCTTGCGACTCCTCCCTCTCTTCATTTATGCTGTCCCTTTTCTTGGCTGTCAATCTTAAATGAAAGCCGTGCGCAATCTTCTTCTTCTGATACCAAATCTGGAGTTCAAAAACCAACTTACTCAAATCCTCTACAATCAATTTTATATTATTCTAACAGTTTTCGTTTATATTTGGCTGGTGATTTTGGCTCGGAGGCTGGCACCGACATGAGTGAAGCATGACGGCGATTGAGCGTGGACGAGAGTTGCCTTGTGTACGTCGATTCTCTTAGGTGCCTTTCTGGAAAAGCTTTTGCATGCGTCATTGGAATTCTGCAAAGAAGACAGCTTGGTAAGAGTTGGAGTGAGGAGAAAATATTGGGTGGGCCGGGCGCTCCACGTCACTGTGCGCTCGCCCAATTAGGATGTGACACGTGTCGCCACCTAGAGCCGAGGCCTGCCATTATTTTTCAGTTAAATTTTTTATGCTTCTCTCTCTCTCATTAAATGTGTCGTCCTTCTCTGCACCATTTCTCCCATTTGCATGCAAGCGTGCGTTCCTTTCCCTCCCATTCTCTTTTGAAATTTTTTGTCTATGTTTTGCAATTTTCTCCATGAAAGCTACAATGCCATCTCTCTGAACCAAATGCTCGCCGGTTGCCTCCAAGCTTGGCTGCCTCTACCGTCGCCGTCAAGAGCCACTCGCTCCCAAGAACCCCGCCAATCGTGACTGGGTCCTAAACTCTGGCCATCTCTGCCTCGGCCTCTTTGGTGAGTGCGGACACCCAAAAGCCCACTGGTTGCCTCCGAACTCGGCCGCCTCCGCCATCGCCGCCAGGAGACACTCACTCCAAAGAGCCTCGCCGGTTGTGGTTGGATCCCGAGCTCTGACCGTTTTCGCGGCTTTTTTGACGATTGCGTACACCAAAAGCCAACTAGTCACCTTCGAGCTCGGTCACCTTTGCTAGTTGCCTCCAAGCTTGGCCGACTTTACCGTTGCCATTAGGAGCCACTTGCTCCAAGAACCCTTCTAGTCGTGGCTGGGTGCCGAACTCTAACCATCTTCGCCTCGGCCTCTTCGATGAGCGCAAACACCCAAAAGCCCGCTAGTCGCCTCCGAGCTCGGCCCCCTTCGCCGTCGTCACCAGGAGCCACTCGCTTCGAAGAGCCTCACCGGTCGTGGTTGGGTCCCGAGCTTCGACCATTTCTGCCTTGGCCTCTTTGACGATCGCGTATGCTCAAAATCCAGCCGGTCGCCTTCGAGCTTGGCCACCTCTGCCGGTCGCCTCTAAGCTTGGCCACCTTTGCCGTTGCCGTCAAGAGCCACTCGCTCCCAAGAATCCCGCCAGTTGTGGTTGGGTCCCAACCATCTCCGCCTTGGCCTCTTCGGTGAGTGTGGACACCCAAAAGCCTGCTGCTTGCCTCCAAGCTCGATCGCCTCCGCTATCACCACTAGGAGCTACTCACTCCAAAGAGCCCTGTCAGTCGTGGCTGCATCCCAAGCTCTGACCTTCTTCGACTATGCCTCCTCGGTGATCGCGAACACCCAAAAGCTCACCGGGCGCGTCTGAGCTCAGCCACCTCTACCATTGCCACTTGCTCCCAAGAGCCCCGCAAGTCTTGGCTAAGTCTCAAGCTGTAATCATCTTTGCCTTGCCTTCCTCAGCAAGTGCAGACACCCGAAAGCCCACCGGTCACCTCCGAGCTACAAGGTAGGTAGGCGAGTTTACACAATTGTGCGTGTGGTTCATTTAAAAAAGAAAAAAAATTGCAACATTTTCTATCATGTATTGCAATGCATTTTTAGCTTGATCACATTTGCACCTCAAAAGCCAAGACATGTTAGATAGCTAGGGAAAAACCTTGTACATCATTAATGTGTCATGACTCTTTCACATCTTGGGTGGTGCAAACAGAAAAATAGATGAAAAAAAAGTCTGATATCAAGAAGAATTGAAAAAAAAAAAAAAAGCTCGGGCTTGCAATTGCATCTCAACATTCTTATATAAACAACCATTTCTTATTGAATAGAGAAAGATTGGGCTTTTCTTAGAATGCCTATGGTGTTTCTCAGCTAACTAAAATACAGCCAAAAGAAGTGATCAATGGAAAGGAAAAAAATGGATCATATTCTCCGAACGGCTTATTGTCAGCCATTTCTTGGACAAAAATGAAAATGATCACATGATACGTTTCCATGCTACTATAAGGTGTTGAAGAACTCAAAGTGAGTAGTGACAACATTGCGGCCGCCGTTGTGAACGATTTTCAGCTTTGACAGATCTTGATATTGTTGGACAACTTGACTATATGTTAGCTAAGAGAACAGTATGATTGAACATTAATGTTTGTTTCTTATATTTTATCTTGTTCCCTTGATTCATATGCTTTTATAGTATTGTTTCATTAAAGTTTCATATTTTGAGTGTCTATGGATTTTAATGTTGTTTGGTTTGCAATGCAGATTAAGATGGGCTTGTAATTAGTTGTTGGAATATTGTGAAGGTTGAGCAATTCCATTTTAAGCTCATTGCGACCGATATTCAGGTTAGGTGCTTTCAATTTTCTTTATTTTCTTGTGCCATAATGACTCCCAAACTAGTTTGTTTCCTTTGCTATTCTTTTTTCTTGAATGATGTTGTTGGTTCCATGTTGTATAATTTAGTTCATCTTGTGGACTGTTAGGTATCAAGGAAGTCCAAACTAAGCTTGTTGTGTGCCTGTTTAGCACTAATTGATTACTTAGGATGTGTTGTGAAATTTTCGTTTAATCTTAGAAAATTGGAAATGTCTATAGCGAAGTAAAAAACATTCTATTGTTTGTGATTACATTTACACCACTTAATTATTTCCTCCTAGATTAAATGGATGGATTGTAAGAATATTTTTTTAGATATGAAATTTTCAATTGCGCTTAATAGGGGGAGGTTTTCTAATCTGTCCAAATTTTAAGTTACTATAGTCTCGTTGGGTTGATATGTATTTATAGGTCTACAATTAAATTCTTTGTTTTTCTTTTATAATAATATCTTCATTTGGAATGACCTTCTAAAAACTTTGTTTACCATGTTTAATATGTTATGATGGATCATGAAGATCTCAAAAAGCTCCAGGTCTTGTATGTATTCATCAAACTAAGAGCTGCTTGATCACTTCATTATCGTGTTCTGTTATTTTAAAATCATAAAATCTTTATCTTTTATTGACCTACACGGAGAAACTGTACGTTATCCTTGATACTTGCTATCATTTTTTTCACACTTGTACTTAATTCTAGGGGTCACGTTGGCATCTTTCTTGTGCTGGGTTAAGCTTGACCTGGGTATGAAACATGTTGTAGGTACTTGCATGGCAACAAACTGACCGGACAAATCCCTCTGGAGCTTGGAAATATGTCAAAGCTTCATTATTTGTATGCTTAGTTTCTCATATATTGGATTGTTTTGAAGCTATGCATGTGATTTCATCTGCATGGGGAGTCCATTTCTGCAACTTTTTACTGATTGAGGATCTTTATAACTATTTCATTCTCCTGTTCTATGTAATTTTTCCAAGTCCGCTCTCATGATAATTCTGGCATCCTTCATAAGCTTTAATAAACATCAATTAGAATATGTTCTGCATGTTTCAGGCCACTTAAAACATCTTCTCACCCCTAGCTCCATGTTGAATGTTCCTTTTGGCAGATTACCGCTCTCGGAAGTGATTGATAATGTGCAAAATCCTTAAATTTGCCAACAATAATCTCGAAGGGGTGATTCCTGATAATATCAGCGCCTGTACAAATCTCAACAGCCTGTAAGCAGGTTATCATAATTTTAATTTCCTTCTTATGGAAAGTTGATAGCTTGACTCTTAATGTCATTGTGCAGCAATTTGCATGGGAACAAACTGAATGAGACTATCCCCCCTTCTTTGCAGAGGCTACAGATAATGGCAAAACTGTAAGTAACATTACTAGAACTCCTTTTGATCATGGTTTGTCATGTGACGGTGCTTCTTTCATTGCTAGAAGAGTCCATGGGAATTCTTTGGTGACGTAATCCTTTTCCACCATTTTGATTGCTCCTCTGTGTAGGAATATTTCGTCAAACAATCTTAAGGGTTCCATTCCAATTGAGCTTTCCCGAATTGGGTATTTGGATACCCTGTAAGTTTAGAGTTCTTAAGTTTCTTTAATGCCCATGGTTAACATGCTTGGATTGTTGCTTATTTGTACTTCTACGCAGGGATCTTTCCAATAATAAGCTCAGTGGTTCTATCCCATTTTCTCTTGGTGACTTGGAACATCTGCTAAAGCTGTGAGTGTCGTAAATTGAAAACAACGGTCACATGGAGATGGGAGGTATCATATGATCTTGTGCTGACTTCAGTGTTTTTCTCTTTGCAGGAATCTGAGCAGAAATCACTTGACAGGATTTATTCCTGCTGAGCTTGGCAATCTGAGAAGCATCATGGATATGTGTAAAACCTATAATCTTAGTTGCCGTAATTTCCTTTTGAAGACTTGAGAAATTCCCGAGTCTCTAATTTAATCCTCTATGTTGCGGAGATCTTTCAAATAATCATCTATCAGGCTTGATCCCTGAAGAACTTAGTCAACTTCAAAGCATATTCTCATTGTACGCATTCACTCCCTTTGATAGGCCTTTGATGGTTTTCATAATATTCCTAAACTGGGATATATTTGGTGCTTGAGATTGTTATTCACAAATTGTTCGTTGTTTGAGCTTATTCATTTGTCTTAGCTGCATATTCCCCGGCCCAAATATTTGAGAAACATGAATGTGAGATGCTACATAGACCCAGAATATGCCCGCACTTCTCGCCTCACAGAGAAGTCAGAGGTCTACAGCTATGGAATTGTTTTACTGGAGTTGTTGACTGGCAGGAAAGCAGTGGACAATGAATCCAATCTCCATCACCTGGTTTGTCTTTTGTCTAAAATCCTTGAATACCTCCTGTTTTTCTTTTAGTTCATAACTCTTACATGAACGAGACTGTTGGGAGTAGTGGCTAGCCGAATCTTGGGCAATTGCATAATATCGGCAGTTTAGTTGCCCCACTAAAAATAATTTTAGATCTGGTCATGGTATCAAACATGTTCTTTGCACGCTCTGTGAGGAAAGGCAAGGTTGTCATTCCCTGGTTAGAATTCTAGGGCTCTGCATGTTTGGTTGATCTTTGCAGTTTCGTTGTTCACAATAATGACTTCTTGCATAATGCAAAATAAGTACATCTCGAGATTTCTCTTATATAAATTGCTTTGGATTCTCATTAGATCTTATCCAAAACTGCAAGCGATTCGGTAATGGAAACGGTTGATCCCGATGTCACTGCCACATGTAAAGATCTCGGAGCGGTGAAGAAGGTTGATCCAACTTGCTCTCTTGTGCACTAAGAGGCAACCATCGGAACGTCCTACCATGCACGAAGTGGCTAGAGTCCTCGGAAGCCTGTTGCTGTCCACAACCCCACCAAAGCAGTTATCTGCGGTAGGGTCCGCTCCGCTCCCGGGCACAAAGATCGCTAGTTACATGGACAAGTATGCAAATTTGAAGACTCCGCACTTGGTAAATTGCTCAGCCATGAGCACCTCGGATGCCCAACTCTTCCGTAAATTTGGAGAGGTGATCTCTCAGAACAGCGACCTGGACCCTGAAAAGTCGGCTTAAGTAAGGATGGGTAGGCTTTTAGGTGGGATGGAGGCAAAGAGGGAAAATGTGTATAAATATGTGGAACTCGACATTCTCTTGTTAGCATGCTATTAGTACTTCTCTAGTTAGTATCAGCTTTCTAGCTGAAGTGAAAAGGTTGAATAAACTCACTGATACTGAGAGGTCAAATGGGGCTGTGCCCCGATTCTTACCATAAGCATTGCGCTGTGTTGAAGGACATGATACTAACTTTTGCACATGATGAACCGCCATTGCCGCCGTTGGGTCCTCGTGCGGCACTGGAAAATGTCCAGCGATACTGTCAAGTGAGCCATAGATGTAATCAGGTCTGCCAAGGGCATTGTATGTAGTCGAGTACTCTTTGTTCTGATGGTACAAAGTACCAATGAATGGATGCAGTGGAAAATAGATCAAAGATCGTTTGCCAAGTGATTTTGGTACATACTGGAATACACAACATCTAAATCTGGTTAGAACTACCGACTGAAGGTTAACCCAGGTTTTACCACCTCAAGAATCTTCCTTTCCAAATTCAACAGTAAAAGCCTTGGGTTCTAATTCAGCAGAAAATACACGAACATCTAAAATGGACTACTAACTTTTCTTTGATGCAAGTGAGCATATATACATAGTACCAGTCCATCGTCCCGCAAAATACATGGGCAATGGCTTTGCACCTCAGATGTGGCTTTGCCCTGCTTGCTTCGTAGTTTTGCAACGTCCTGATGTCCTCGTGGAGAAATAAATTACTTAGTACAAGTGGAAGATGTATCCAAAACCTGAATAAAAACCACACACCCCAAACGCAAATGAACCTGATGGGTATGAAACCGAACTGAGCCGAGCACAATCTACAGATCTCAAGCTAAATCCTCGGGGTCAACTTTTTCAATCATTGAGTCAGAAAGGACCGGGCTCGATGGGCTCGAACACTACTGTAGATCAGCCAAGGAGTATGACCGCCAAGACGAAAAATTCCGTTGAGGAGAAGCTATCTGGTTATGAGAACCCTTTCTACGTGGATGAAGAGGCGGAAGCTGAGGAGGAGATTGTGATGCTGAGCTCGTACTAGAGTCTTCACTCGCGGAACTAAAACTCTCTGAGTTGCACATAGCAGCAACCTTCAAGACCAATGCGCTGTTGCTCGAGGTGAGCGGTCTTCTCTTAGATATCCCCACCATGTTGCTTCTCAGGGAAAAATTGCAGCTTCTGTCCAACATGTGACTGGATGCGAAGATATTTCTGCGCCTTCTGCTGTAAGCATTTTCCGGTTTCACGATCTCTTTAACAAATGAAGAAGCAGAAGCATCTGCTAAGCTCGTGAAAGATTTCCACTTGCCATCATAGAACTTTGATATGCCCCTCCTGCAAATATTCAAAAGCAACCATAATCAATGGCACATAAAAGACGGTATATCTTCACAGATAGTGAAGGACCATTTCAACTCAAACTTTTCCCCCCGTGTTTGAGAAAATCGACTCAAGTCGAAATTTTTTTTTCAAGTAAAGCAATCATTTTGACATCAAGTATGCAAAAGCAGTCGCTTATCTCAGCTCTAACCTAACAAATCTAACCATCAAGGAACTCCAACTCCAACCTTTATGAGGAAAAGAGCAACCAAATCTGATAATCCCATGGTAAATGGAATTTGAAAGACATTCAACAGATTATGAAACAACATCATAATGCTACCTCCGGACACAGGACTTCAAGGCAAGCCATCACATTGTCCAGACTTAGTGTTCTTTCCCAAAAGATCTCTAACCCTAGTTCATGCAACGACCGATCGAAATTTGCTTCAATCAGATGAAATTGAAGCATCGCGATATGGGTATCTCCTTACAATCACGCATGAACGAGCATCGACTCCATAAATTTCGGCATGGATAGGTCTTCCATAAAGTTTTAAAATATGTCTAGCCAACAAGGGGTGAGGTTATATCTGGCAAGTCAGCTATTCAATATATGTCAAGCTGGAGTGCAAAACTTTTCTGATCTGCTATATTTTATTTGACATGCTAGTAGGGAGGCACATGACGGGCTTTGGAGACCACAATTATGAGAAGGGACATCATATTCAATCTCCATTAAGCACTAGAGCTTCTCTCTTAGATCATCCATCACTTGGTCTACATATTTTAATGTAATCAATTTCAAGTTCTATGCCATGTGCATACCATTTGAACTTTGACACTGTTCTCCAAGATGTTTAAGGCTTTCACTATATTGTATTGGAAGCATCAAATCAATTATTGTTGAATGTATAAAATTCGCATCTACATGGTTAAGCCAACTTGTAATAGATTAACTGAGAGTGCAATATTCATGTAATGAATAATGATGTCAAAGTAATCAGGCATACATAATAATATCAGAAATATGGGACAGCGTTGGACAAAAAGTGCAAAGGTAAAGTGAGAACTTTTAAGTCCTAGTGGGATGGATGCTCTGGTTTCTTGATTTTTGCAAAGTGTCTAGTCAATGGTATTATTTAAGCATATATGGATAAGCCACTCCATTGATAGAATGAAGATGGGACCCTCATAAATTACCCAAGCCTTCTAAAATAATCTATTGGTCGCACAAAGAACTAAAAGTACAGAAAAGAGAACTACATGAGCCAACAGAATTGTACATACCATGAATGGACTGACATGCAGGGGCTTTGTGACCAAATTCCCTTAATGCTCACTGCACTAACTGCAGTCGAGTGGGATCAACCCTACACCATGCGAATCGATCCAAGATCGATCGGGGTCGACCAACCATGGTCCGGTTGCAACTCCACCGATCACTTTTTTGTCCGATTGAATCCATTCTTCTTCCTAAAATTTGTTTGTGTCATAAAATAGCCTCCCTAATGGTTTTCTCGAGTCCCAACTATTTTTTTTCTAATTTTCTGAATTTTTTAAATACCAAAAATAAAAATAAAAATTCCGGTCGTCAAAATTTCTTTATGACTTTTCCATAAATTAGATCACATTTTTCTAAGCATATCTGCAAAAAATCTCATCAAATTCAAATAAACAATTTTTTAGAAGGGTGATGTCCACTCAAACATGGTAAATGTCTTATCTTGCTGGGGACAAAAATGTCCCTAAAGCTATTTAGGGGGTAGTGGTACTCGCAGGCCACAGGCAACCTATGAGCGATCATTGGACGATGCATGACCCATGTCACGGGCACAAAAATGAGTCATAATAACATTTAATGATCCCTGAAATAGGTCCCAGCCGATCGAAAAGAACGCCTCTAGACAAAGATAGATGCATCGCGTGGCACCCCTCACGCAAGCATCACGGCCAAGTGCATGAGTCGTTTTCGAGCCAAGCGACCATAGAGGATGAATTAGTGACCAAGTTACTTGGGAATTGATGAATCAATGAGTTCTTTTGGTAAGACGAGCTCGTGCCTCGGGCAAGAATGAACGAGCCACGCGCTATCGATCCACGACCCGAACAAGACATTGGTGTTCTCGCGTTTAGTGGTGCGGATGCGACCTCGTTCGATGACTTCGTATGATCCTCGAGTTCTCATGCTTAAGGAGTTATGGATGAGTCGGCTTGGTTCGTTTCCAGTGTACGCGATGGCATGTGAGAGACGATAAGAATGTGTGCGTAGGCAGGCTCCGTGCTGGTACATCGAACTACTTCCCTCACTTTCGATCAGTTGTTGCTCCACAAGCTAAACGTTTGATGCAAGACGTGAGTTCCTGTGTTGCATACCTATTGCGATAGAAATGTGTGCCTTCGATCGTCCTTTCCATCACGGCGTCCTCTCGGATGCTCGGTTGGACCGAATAGTGGGGCTCGTGTTCCACGAACGTGGTCTCGTTCGATCTTTCGGATGGACCACAAGTGCCTACTCATTCTCTCGAATGCAGAACTATCTTAATGGGTGTGGGGTCATTAGCCCTTGTTCCATAATCATTAAGCATTTATCGCTTCATCAGAATGACGATCTTGCCTTATTATTGATCACGCGAAGCCGCCGGGCATCGCAATGGATCATGCTCGGCGGACGTCGTGAAGGAATGCTACCTGGTTGATCCTGCCAGTAGTCATATGTTTGTGTCAAAGATTAAGCTATGCATGTGTAAGTATGAACTAATTTAGATTGTGAGACTGTGAATGACTCATTAAATCAATTGTAGTTTGTTTGATGGTATTCGCTATTCGGATAACCGTAGTAATTCTAGAGCTAATACTGCAACAAACCCTGACTTTTGGAAGGGATACATTTATTGGATAAAAGGTCGACGCGGGCTTTGCCCGTTGCTCTGATGATTCATGATAACTTGATAGATTGCACGGCCATTGTGCCGGCGACACATCATTATAATTTCTGCCCTATCAACTTTCGATAGTAGGATAGTGGCCTATTATGGTGGTGACGGGTGACAGAGAATTAGGGTTCGATTTCGATGAGGGAGCCTAAGAAATGGCTACCACATCCAAGGAAGGCAGCAGGCGCGCAAATTACCCAATTCTGACACAGGAAGATAGTGACAATAAATAACAATACTGGGCTCTGAGTCTCGTAATTGGAATGAGTACAATCTAAATCTCATAACGAGGATCCATTGGAGGGCAAGTCTGGTGCCAACAGCTGCAGTAATTCCAGCTCCAATAGCGTGTATTTAAGTTGTTGTAGTTAAAAAGCTCATAGTTGGATCTTGGGTTGGGTCGACTGGTCCGCCTCACGGTGTGCACCGATTAGCTCATCCCTTCTATTGGCAATACGCTCCTGGCCTTAACTGGCCGAGTCGTGCCTCCGGTACTGTTACTTTGAAGAAATTAAAGTGCTCAAAGCAAACCTACATTCTGTATACATTAGCATAGGATAACATCATAGGATTCTGGTCCTATTATGTTGGCCTTCAGGATCGGAGTAACGATTAACAGGGACAGTCAGGGGCATTCGTATTTCATAGTCAGAGGTGAAATTCTTAGATTTAAGAAAGACGAACAACTGTGAAAGCAAGAAAGCATATGGTTTTGGCCATTTTCGGTTTTCTCGGGTACCGTTCATTGAAGCTCTCAAGCCAGGCGCCCGAGTTACTGTAGCTGCGATTTCTTCATTTGCTGATTCCCGGTCGTTTGACCGTTGGTTGGGGCCGTTTCTTGGTGGGTTGGGGCGTCGTGTGTCACCCTACAAAACCCCGAAGCCTGGCCTTGGTATGTTTACTCTTCTTGGCCCGATTATGGATGAATTCGTTTAGGGTTTCTGCCCAACTGGTTTTCTAGGTTTCAAATTGTTGCTGTGATGGCCTTGGCTTCGGCTCAGGCCCATTATGTTGATGAAGGGCCGAGTGCTCTTGCCCCTCACCCTCAGGAAATAGGCCGGTCTTCGATTGATGGGTCTTCGAGAAGGGATAAGGACCTTCGTCCCTCGAAATCCCCAGAACCGAAACAATCGGGGCTGCTGCAGTCTGCTCGAAGCCCTGCTGGTGTGCGTCGAAAAAGCAGAGGCAGATCCCGTCCGAATTACCCTCATCGTAGGGGAGAATCTAACACTCCTAAACGTACTTGGGCGGCTGTGGCTAGAGCCGCAAGCAAGGGCTATGATCTGGAATACACTCCACCCACTTATGTCAATGATAAATCGGTGATTGAGCTGACCGATCTTGATCTGCAAGCTGTCGATCCTAAACTCCATGATTGCTTGATTGGCTACTTCCTGGGCAGAAGACTACCATTCAAGGTCACGGAGGAAGCCTTGAAAAAGGCTTGGAGCCCGAATCTCATTGAAGTTATGTCCGATGGACAGGGTTTTTTCTTGCTGCACATCCCAGATAAGGATTTCAAGAGAAAAATCCTCGAAGGTGGCCCCATCACAGTTGCAAAAATCCCTTTCATCCTTCAACAGTGGAAGCCTGCACTCGAGCTAAAAAAAGATACCCATTTGATTGTCCCCGTGTGGGTCAAGCTGAGGAATCTTCCTTTCTCATTCTAGTCGGCCCAAGCTATCGGCAAGGTAGCAAGTGCTGTTGGTAAGCCTTTATACGTTGATCAACATACGAAACGTATGGAAATGTTGGTTTTTGCCCGTGTGTGTGTTGAAATCACCGCAGATCAGCCCTCTTGTGATGTTATAGAGCTGGTTCATCATGGTAAAAATTGTGTTGTTGCTGTGGAATATGAATGGCGACCTCAGGCATGTGCTAAATGCGGCATATTTGGCCACAACTGCATTCCTCCTTCTGCTTCTAATGCTAAGGCCCGACATAATTCGAGGAGGCCTTTGTCTAAAGGTCTTGATCCTCCTTTGCCTACTACTGGAAACCAGCTTCCCCAAAATAGAGATTCGTCCCCTGTTTCCCCGGTTTTGGTGAATGCACCTGTTCTTCAGCAGCAACAAATCCCCGAAAGAGCTACAGAGTCTACTGCTACTAAAAAAAATACTGCTGAACTTTTTTATCCTCAAGCGGATGCTGTTGCTCCATCACAAGTATCTCCTATTGATGCTGCTCTTGCCAAGCCATCTAACGATGCTGCTATGCCGTCCACAAACGGTGCTGGTTGTTCTGACACTGCAGCTATTCGAGAGGTAACTCTTGCTCTAGCATCGACCCCATCTTTGAATGTTTCCTCTACGGCTGATAAGGATTGGCAGCAAGTAAAAGGGAAGAAAAAGAAGCATTATATGTCTAAGAAGGATGTTCCTATCACTCTAGCTTGGGATGCCCCTGTCACTTTAGCTCTAAGGGCTTGTTGAAAGCCTCTTCTAAGGTGCAAGATGGTCTTGTAATCTCAGACCAGAACATTCAATCGGATTCTATTATTTGCTCAGATGAAATTGCTACCTCTAGTATACATGCTGAGTTGGATAATGACGACTTATTATCTATCAACTCCTCACCTCAGGGCCGGGTTCCTGCAAAGCCAGAGACTATCCACGATAAGTTGGACCTTCTTCAACCCGATCCGCCCCCTTCGGTGCCTTCCAAGGCCACCACTACTGGCCGCAAAGCCTCTAAAAAGAGGTAACCGTCTCCCTACCTCTTGTAAATATGTTTTTTGGATTTTGGAATGTTAGAGGCATACTAGATCCTGTTAGACGTGCTAAGATAAGGAAGCTCGTTCAATCGAACAAGCTGTGTTTGATTGGCATTTTTGAGATGAAGGTGCCTGACACTTTATTCGATTCCATCTCCTCGACTTTAGTTAGAGGATGGAAGTGGATGGCCAATTATGAATACGCTCCTCGTGGCAGAATATGGGCCGGATGGGATCCGAATGTTGTTAATTTTGCCCCTGTTTCTTCAAATAAGCAAGCTGTCCATGGTTTTCTTAGCTCCAACATTTCTAGCATGACTTGCTATATATCTGCAATCTATAGTGATCACACTTTTGTAAGCCGAAGACCTCTTTGGGATGACCTAATCCGCTGTGATGATGCCTTTTGGGACTCGCCTTGGCTTGTTGCTGGGGACTTTAACGCTATTAAGGACCCTTCGGATAGAGTGGGGAGTTCCAATTCTTGGATTCCTTCTTTTGATGAATTTTGATTATGTCTAGATCAGACTGAATTGGTGGACCTTTGCTATGTTGGCCTTCGCTTTACTTGGGCTACTTCGTCTGGAGCTGCAAGGAAAGTGCGCAAGATAGATCGGGTCCTGATCAACTCTATGTGGAATCACCGGTTCTCTTTCTCTGAAGCTTCTTTTCTCAACTCTGGAATCTCTGATCATTCCCTTATGATTGTTAAGGTGCTCAATCCGATGTTAAGAAGGAAGCCTTTCAAATATTTTCACTTTTGGTCTGAGCACCTGGATTTTTGATCTTGTATTAATCAAGCTTGGAATAGTCCTGTCACGGGAGTAGCGATGTATCGACTTGTTTCCAAGTTGAAGCTTGTTAAAGCTCGCCTCAAGATTCTGAATAAAGAGTCTTTCTCCAACATTTCGGTGAGGGCGGCCGAAGCTAGAGAAGCTCTTCGTCTCACTCAGGTTGGTCTTCAAAACAATCCTACTAATTCATTACTTGCAAATCTTGAGAAAACTCAACGACGTGCTTTTGTTGCTTTGCGCGACCAAGAAGAGTCCTTCTTTCGTCAAAAGTCTCGAGTGAATTTGTTAAAAGAGGGAGATCGGAACACCAGATTCTTCCACAACTCGGTCAAGAGTAGACAAATCAAGAACCATATCCTATCAGTGAAGGATCGAGCTGGTACCACCATCTCGGACCCTCTTCTTGTGCCTCAAGTGTTTGTTTCCTATTTCTCGGATTTGCTTTCACCTTCGATGGGTCTCTCCAAACCAACTCTTCAAGAAATGATGGCGCTCATTCATCGGCCACTCTCGGATGCACAAAGGGTATCTATTTCATGCTCGGTCACGGATTCGGAGATAAAGGAAACCATCTTCTCTCTTGCAAGAGGTAAAGCCCCGGGCCCTGATGGCTTCTCTGTTGAATTCTACAGAACCAATTGGGAAACGGTTGGGCCCTTGGTCTTAAAAGCAGTAAAGACTTCTTTTCTTCGGGACATCTTCTAAAGGAGGTAAACAATACTATCCTTGCTTTGATCCCTAAAGTTCCGAATGCTTTTGCTGTCACGGATTATAGACCTATTGCATGTTGTAATACCATTTACAGGTTATTACAAAAATTCTTGCCAATAGAGTGGCCCCTGTTTTGAATGATTTGATTGGTCCGTCTCAAAATGCATTCGTCAAAGGTAGAAGAATTAGAGATAACATTCTCCTAGCTCAGGAATTGTTCTCTGGATTCCACTTGGAGCCTTACTTACCGAAATGTGCCGTTAAAGTGGATTTTCAAAAGGCGTACAACACCGTTGATTGGGATTTCTTGGAACTAACTCTACTGGCTTTCAGATTCCCTGATTGGATCATCCATTTGATAATGGTGTGTGTGAGAACACCCAGGTTTTCTGTTTCTATAAATGGTGAATTACATGGCTTCTTCTCCGGAGGTCGTGGTCTTTGCCAAGGCGATCCCTTATCGCCGTATTTATTTACCCTTGTTATGGAAGTGTTCTCAGGAATTTTGAATGCCCGAACATCAGTGAAGGATTTCAAATACTTCTGGAGATGCAAGACTGTAAAGCTTTCCCATCTTTTCTTTGCCGATGACGTATTTCTTTTTTGTCAAGATGACTGTTTCTCGGCTATTGTCTTGAAAAGAAGTTTAGACATCTTCTCTTCTTGGAGTGGACTACTCCCCAACAAAAACAAGAGCGAAGTATTTCTCTCGGGAGGCCCTGTTTCTATCAGAGATAATATTCGGCTTGCTTTTGGTTTTCAGGAAGGCCGACTTTCGATTTGGTATTTGGGGGTGCCTATCATTACTTCTAGACTCGGGAAAGCTGACTGTGTTATGCTGATTGATCGTATTACCACAAGGATTCAATTGTGGGCCCATCGCTTTCTATCCTTTGCGGGAAGGCTTCAGCTCATAAGGTCGGTATTGCATTCAATCCAAGCCTTTTGGGCTAGTGTTTTTTCTTTGCCTTCATCTGTTCTTGATAGGATTGAACAACTATTAAGACAGTTTTTGTGGAAGGGTACTTTGCTTGGCCGTGGAGGGGCCGAAGTGTCTTGGGACGATATTTGTCTTCCCAAGGAAGAAGGTGGGTTGGGCATTTGTAAGTTGAGAGAATGCAATACTGCTTCCTTGCTGAAATATATATGGTTTCTCTTCACCGACAAAGAATCTCTCTGGTGTCGTTGGATCCACTCGTATTTTTTAAAGAAAGACAATTTTTGGATCTCGTCCGAACCCGCTATGTGTTCATGGGCGTGGAAAAAATTACTCCAACTTCTAAGATTCTTTAGATTGCATTTCTTTTGGAAAGTTGGACATGGGTACTCTGTCTCCCTATGGTATGACCATTGGCCGGATTGTGACCCTCTACATTTATTTGTACCGCCGGATCTTCTTGACACTTTCAGCCTTCCAAATTATGCTGTAGTGGCAGACCTATATTCTCCTGCGGGTCTCCCACTAAGAGCGTTTCTGGCGAGTAGAGGCATCCATACTCCTGATCCTTCCACGGATTCGGATCGATTCACCTGGTTAAATGACCCTATAGGTTTGTTTTCTGTTGCCTCAGCTTGGAACACCATCAGGTCTAAAAAGGATAGAGTACAGTGGGCTTCTCTTATTTGGGATTCTGCAATTGTCCCTAGGTTCCAATTTCACCTGTGGTTGATCACTAAAAATAGGTTGCCTACTCAAACCTTGCTCCTTTCTTATGGGAGAATCGACTTTACCGTCTGTGCCTTTTGTTCCAGCGTCCCTGACTCTGTGGATCACTTGTTTTTTGATTGTGCAACATCTGCGACCCTTGCTTTCTTTTGGGCTTCTAGGTGTAATCTTCCTTGGAGGAATAGGGTGTGGAAGGATAACCTGTCATGGGCTCTAAAGTTCCTTTCTGGCAAGGATTTCTACCATAGTATTGCCCGGTTTTCTTTTGGGGCTTTATGCCATTTCATCTGGAAGAAGAGGAATTCTATCATCTTTCGGGGCGATTCCTGGGCGATCCCAGCTATGAAAAATCACCTGATCAAAGTTGTGAAGGATAAGGCTCTTACGTTTGCTAATGTTCCGCCTACTCCAAGAAATAGAAGACTCCATAAAAGCTGGGGTTTTGATCCCTCCATCTTCGGCTCGGCTTCATCTTCCTAACTTCCTCCGCTCTTTACTTATGCTAGAGGGTCGGTGGTCTATTTTAGGTTGTTTGTCTTTCTATTGTTGTTCTTGGCTTTCCTTGTGTATCTTTCGATTCGGCACCCTCACACTTGTCCTGCTCCTTGCAGCTAAAGTGTGAGTTTTGGTATCGGATTTTTTTACATTTGTCCAAAGCTATTATATTTACTTACCTTTACCAAAAAAAAAAAAAAAACAACTGCGAAAGCAAAGATTTTGCCATTTGCTCCTTCTCGAGTTACTGTTCACTTTCTCTCTGTTTTGGGCGATTTCATCACTGTTCCTGACTTCTGTCGAGTGGTTGATTTCGGTTGATTTACTCAGTGATTGGGGCTGATTTTCGGTGAAAATGGTCGCCTATTGACCGCCTTCAGACCCTTGTGAAGCTTGATTCGTTTCGTCTCGAATTTGGGGAGCATGGATGGCCGCGAGTAGGGTTTTGCTTCTGGTTTGCTGTGCAGCTGTCGCTACTGGTCGGTGTGCTTTGGTGGGGCTTTGACTGATTGGTAAAGCTGTGTGTTGGTGGCCAGCATTGTCTTTTCCTCTCCAAATCGTGACCAAACACCTGGTATGGCTTGATTCTTGATTTGTTGAAATATTGGCCAGGGTTTCTGGTTCTTTTGTGCATCGTTACTGCTGTTGTTGGGTTATGGCTTCTTCCTCGAACCCTACAAATCGTATGGGCCGGCCTCTTGAGAAGTCCCAAGCTGGGAATATGCGTAGCAGAAGTCGCATTAGGTTCGACTCTCGTGGCCCTGCTGTGGCTCGGCCTGATGCCTAGAAGCCGAATATGCAGAAAGCCCCCCCAACCCGATCCTGGGCTAGTGTTGCTAAACTTTCGGCGAAGGGATATGAACTTAGCTATATCCCCCCAACTTCCATTGGGAAAAATGCTGTTGTCCACCTTTCTGAGGATGTTGTGCATGCTGCTGATCCGAAGTGGAACCACTGTCTAGTGGGTTATTTTGTTGGCAAGAGAGTCCCGTTCAAATTGACTGAATCGGTACTTAAGGATACTTGGGGATCTCATTTAACGGAAGTGCTAGCTAACGATGAAGGATTCTATTTCTTCTTTATTCCGGATCATGATTATCGTAGGAAAATTCTTGATGAAGGCCCGCTAACGGTGGATAGAGTAATACTTATTCTTAAACAATGGCACCCTACTCTTGAGCTGAGGAAGGATCTGCAATCCTCTGTGCCCGTCTGGATTCGCATGAAGAACATCCCGTTTGCTTATTGGTCAGCTCCGGGTATTAGCCAAATAGCAAGTGCGGTGGGTAGACCGTTGTATGTAGACCCTTTTACTGAAAAAATGAAACAACTATCCTATGCAAGGGTATGTGTTGAAGTGTCTGCTAAGCTGGAGAGATGTGAAATAGTGGAAGTCTTCCTGAATGGTGAATCCTTCATTGTCCCCATCTTCTATGAGTGGAGACCGATCTCTTGTCCCAAGTGCCATGTCTTTGGCCATAACTGTGAAAGAGAAGAAGCCCCGGTTTCCCTTGCTAAGGACCCTCGGGTGCCTGTTGTTGCTGAAGTCCCAGTTCCTCCTGCTGTGGAGTCTCGTACTCCTACCGTTGCTGAGCCTTCTTCGAATGCTCAGGTCCATGTGGCCCAAAGTGACCTGCGTGAAGGATGGAAGCAAGTGACCCACAAGAAAAAGAAACAACAACCTAGAACTTTGGCGATGGGTAAGCCTTCTACACCTCCTGTATCTGCATTAAAGTCCAAAGACAATGCAGAATCCTCGATTCCACCTCTGAGCAAATCTGTCCAGAAGGACCAAGAGATCCTTCAGCCTAGTGCTGCAGGTCCTTCTTCTTCGATTGTCATAGTGGAACCGACTCTAGAAAATGCATCTGTGATGTCTGGCTCGTCAGATGATGATTCTGAAGACGTGGCTAGTGCAATCAGTAGTAGCTCTGAGGAGCTTGAGCTAATTGACTCTCGAGAGCCTTCTATTAATGATGATCGGCTTGCTGAAATTGAGACAACTCCTATCAAAGAGGATATCCCTCAAGTTCCAGCTCCATCAATTACGGTGACTGCTCTTCCGAAATAGGGGACTAGTCGGAGGAGGCCTCCTAAGCGTCGGTAACTCCTTTCCCTCTCCTTCTTTATATATAGCTATGATTATAGGAGTATGGAATATAAGGGGTCTGGGTGATCACTTGAGACAAGCGGAGATTAGGAACTTCGTCAGGTCCAATAACTTATGCTGTATTGGGATAGTAGAAACTAAAATTTCCCAGGGTGCTTTCGGTCCGGTCTCTGCTGTGTTGCTGCCGGGTTGGAATTGGGAAAGCAATTATAATTACTCCTCTAATGGAAGAATTTGGGTGGGGTGGAATCCTCTGGAAGTTTCATTTATCATCAACTCTTCTTCGGATCAAGCTATTCATGGAAAGCTTTCTAGTGTTAGTTCTGGTAAATGGTTCTATTTCACGGTGGTTTATGCTGAGCATAGATTTGTCTCTAGACGCCCGCTATGGACTGATCTTATTCAGACCAACTCTCTTCATTCGGGTTCTCCTTGGATTATAGCAGGAGACTTTAATGCGATCCGTGACCCTTCAGACAGGTTGGGCGATTCTAATGGTTAGATCCTAGCTTTTGATGAGTTCCGTGAGTGTCTCTTTCAAGCTGGGTTAGATGATCTGAGATATACGGGGAATAGATTTACTTGGTCTACGTCGATGGGTCCTAACCGTAAGCAAAGGAAAATCGACCGTGTTCTGGTAAATTCATGCTGGTCAGCTGAATTTTCTTTCTCTGAAGCTTCGTTTTTGGCCCCTGGCATTTTCGACCATTCTCCAATGGTCATTAAGATCTTCCCTGCCCCTAAGTCCTGTAAGCCATTCAAGTTCTTCAACTTTTGGCTTACCCACCCGGATTTCTCTAATATGGTTTCTCAAGTTTGGAACTCCTCGCTTAGGGGTACTCCGATGTTTATGCTATGCTCCAGGCTTCGTCTCCTTAAATGTAGATTGAAGCAGCTTAACAAGGAGTCTTTTTTGGATCTCTCCTCTAGAACGGCTGAAGCTAGACGGGTGTTATGTATTACTCAGGAAGCTCTTCAGGCTGACCCTTATAATATTCAGCTTGCTGAATTGGAGAAACTTTAGCTCCAGTCTTTCTCAGATTTGCGCCTTCAAGAAGAATCTTTTTATAGACAGAAATCCCGAGTTCGCTGGCTGAAAGGAGGGGATCTCAATACAAAATTTTTCCATCAATCGGTAAACAAAAGGCATCTTCATAACAGAATTATCTCACTGTCCAATGGGAACCACACCACCTTGAATCCATCTGAAGTTCAGAACCTTTTTGTTGATCATTTTCGGGAGCTCTTGGCATATTCTCCTCCAGTTGCTCGGCCCTCTTTGGAAGAGATGCGTGCGGTTTTGAGTCACACCCTCGATGAGGATCAGGTGCGTTTCATTTCTAGCCCCGTTACTGATACTGAGATTAGAGACACTCTCTTCTCTCTTGTGGTGGGTAAAGCCCTTGGCCCCAATGGATATAATGTGGAGTTATTTAAGCATTCTTGGGAAATAGTTGGACCCTCGGTTATTTTGGCAGTTAAAGATTTCTTTACTTCAGACGAGTTGTTGCGGGAGATAAATACGACCATCTTGGCCTTGGTTCCCAAAGTCCTTAATGCCTCTAATGTTAATGACTTTCGGCCAATTGCTTGTTGTAGCACCATCTACAAGTGTATCATCAAGCTTATTGCCAACCGGCTCTCTCATGTGCCTCCCTCTATTATTAGCTTACCCCAAAATGCTTTTGTTAAAGGTAGGCACATAAGTGACAATATTTTGCTTTCTCAAGAACTCTTTTGTGGTTTCCACCATGATCCTTACCGGCCTAAATGCGCGATAAAGGTTGACTTTAAGAAGGCTTATGATACGGTGGATTGGAATTTCATTGATCTTTGTTTGCAAGCTTTTGGCTTCCCCTCGGAGTTTATTGCCTGGATTATGGTCTGCATTCGTACCCCCAAATTCTTGGTTTCTATAAATGGGGAGCTCCATGGTTTTTTCTCGAGTGGTAGGGGTATTCGACAAGGTGACCCGATGTCTCCCTACATCTTTACTCTTGTGATGGAAATATTTACCGGCCTCCTGGATATCCAAACTAGGCATCCTGATTTTCGATTCTTCTGGCGTTGCAAGCCCTCGAGACTCTCTCATCTCTTCTTTGCTGATGATGTATTACTCTTTGCTGAAGCTAGCTTGCCGTCCATTGAATTGCTTAAGGATGGGATTGACAAATTTTCTAATTGGAGTGGGCTTGTTCCGAATCTTAGAAAGAGTGAAGTTTTTCTCTCTGGGGGCTCCTCTGACCTTCGGCAGAACATATTAAATAAACTGGGCTTCCAGTTGGGCAATCTTCCTTTTCGCTACCTTGGAGTTCCGGTTATCTCTGCAAGATTGAGTAAGGCAGATTATGTCTCTTTGGTAAATTCAATCATGGCACGTCTCCAGTCTTGGACTCATAGATTCCTCTCCTTTGCGGGATGCCTTCAACTTATAAGGTCGGTACTCCACTCTATCCAAGTCTTTTGGGCCAACGTTTTCTTTTTACCTCGTTCGGTCCTTAACCGTATTGAACAAATGTTTCGACAATTCTTGTGGAAAGGCCCGGCGATGGGCTCTGGAGGTGCTAAGGTCTCTTGGTGTGATGTTTGTCTTCCAAAAAAGGAAGGAGGTTTGGGTATTAGAACTCTTCGGGAGAATAATATCGCTTCTATGCTTAAGCACATTTGGATTCTCTTCTCCGATAAGGAATCCCTTTGGTGCAAATGGATCCATTCTACTTTTTTAAAGCAGAAAAACTTTTGGGTTGTCCCGTTCCTACTCATTGCTCTTGGGTGTGGAAAAAGATATTAAACTTGTGAGAACAATTCCAGCAATACTTCAAGTGGAATATTGGGAATGGACGCTCGGTTCATTTTGGTTCGACCCTTGGCACCTGAATGGCCCTTTATACAGGATCTTCTCCAACCAAGATATTTACCGTTCTGGTATCTCCCGACTAGCGTCGTTTGCAGAAGGCTTTGCCACTCCCATGGGCTGGTACGTGATTAACATTTTGGCTAATTGGTGGAATCCTCTCTCGGTGTTAAATCAAGAAGATGATCGCTTTCATTGGCTGCCTCACCCCTCTGGTCGTTTCTCCTCCGCCTCTGCTTGGGAGTTGATTCGGCCAAAGGGAAATGCTGTCACTTGGGCCTCCTTTATTTGGAGCACTTCCTTGCCTCCAAGATATCAAACTCATCTTTGGCTTATCACTCGCAACCGGCTGCCGACTTAGGTGTTGCTTATTACTTATGGTAGAATTTTGCATACCAATTGCCCCTTTTGCTGGTGTAGACCAGATTCGGTGGATCATTTGTTCTTTGCTTGTCACATTTCGAGTGCTCTTGCTTCTTTTTGGGCAGCAAAGTTTAACCTTGTTTGGCAAAACAAGCCGTGGATGGAGAATCTTGCATGGGCATCCAAGCGGTTGGTGGGTAAAAGTTTTTATCAAACTATGGCTCACTTTAGTTTTGGTGCGATGTGCTACATCATATGGAAAGAACGTAACAATGTGCTTTTTCGCAATCAAAACCTTTTCCTTCCGGCGTTGAAGATGCACCTCCAGAAGGCGATTAAAGATAAAGCTGTGACCTTTAAGCAAGTTGTTGACATTCCCAAGAATAGAAGACTTCAATAGAGCTGGGATCTTCATCCTTCTATCTTTGATTGATGGAGGTTCTTTAGTTTTGTTTTTAGTCTTTCTTTCTTTCTATCGTTGTTTGTTTTGTTTGTTGAGAACCACGGTACCCCTACACGCGCTTAGACTCTTGTCTTTTTGAGTGTCTGTTTTTGTTGGTGTTGGGCCTCCCCCCTTTGTATTCTTCTTCGCAAAATCAATACTATACTTACCTTTACCAAAAAAAAAAAAACAACTGTGAAAGCAAACCACCGCCCGTGGTGGCCGCGATGGTTAGAGCTTCTCCCCTCACCGAGAGGGGAGGGGTTCGAAACCTCGCGTCCCCATTGCGTGACTCACTTGCGGCTGGGTCTGTGGTGGCTGCTTAGTTCACCCTGGGTTTACCTCGCCGGCTGCAGGCTGCTCAGGGGTTCCTGGGTCACCAAAAAAAAAAAAAACAATTGCGGAAGCAATGCCCTTTCGGCCTTTTGGATGGCGAAGTTTAATCTACCATGGAGAAACCAGTCTTGGAAGGACAACTTATTGTGGGTTGTTAAGCACTTTTACGATATAGGTTTCCACCATTCGATGGCTCGGTTTGCCTTTGGAGCCTTAGGTTATCTTGTCTGGAAAGAGAGGAATAATATTATCTTCCGCAATCAAAAGCTCTTCCTCCCGGCTTTAAAAGCACACTTAATCAAAGCTGTTAAAGATAAGGCACTTACATTCTCCAAGGTCCCGGATACCCCCGCAACAGACGTCTCCAACTTAGCTGGGGTATCCACCCTTCTATTTTTGAGTGAGTGTCTTCGGCCTGCTACTGTAAAGGTTCTCTTGCCCCTTCATTGTTGTCTCGTATTTTAGAAGCCTTCCTAGCATTAGAGTTGCCCGTGGGCCACCCCCTCTTCTCCTTTTGCCTCGGAGCTTTCCTCCTGCCTCGTTTGCTTTGGGCTGCCGATTTGCTGGAGTTGCTTGTTCCTGGGTTGGTTCGGCCACTGCTTTGGATTTGGTTGTGTCTTGTCTTCTTCAGTTGGGTTGTATTTTGGCCATTTCCTTTCCGGTTCTTCCTTTTATTTGTGCGGCCACGTTGTTCATTGGCTTTTCTCTTGTTGCTTGTTTTCTCTAGTGATGCATCCTTTCCTACAGCTTGGCCCGGCACCCTTCCACTCGTTTGGTCTTTCTCTGACTTTCTGAGTGCAAGTTTTTTGGTGCCGGCTTCCTTTTGTTGTACTGCTGTATAGCTTCTTGGTTCAAAAGTCTATATAATACTTACCTTTTACCAAAAAAAGAAAACAATTGCGAAAGAAAACCACCCCATTCGGTGGCTGCGTTGGTATGCGCTCAGACCCTCTTTGCGGAAGGGCGAGAGTTCGAATCCCCAGGTTTGCATACTACGCAGTTTATTAGTGGTCTTAAGTGCGGCGTTGGTGGTTCCTACGCTAGTGTCGCTCCCGGGTTTACGTCGCCGGCTGCCGGCCTGTACGTCGATTCCTAGGTATCAAAAAAAAAAAAAAAAAGCAAGCTGAGGATTGAGGAGGGATTTCAGGTCATACTTTATTTGGGAAGTGGGTGATGGTTGCTCTGTTTCTCTATGGTTCGATAACTGGCATAAAGAAGGCCCCTTGTGTTTTTTTATTCTGGCTTCTCTTATGGAGGGCTCTGGCCTCTCGAAGCTTGCGACTGTGGCAGACCTCACTTCTCCGGCGGGGTGGGTCTTTAGGTCGCTCTTAGAGTGTTGGGATTTTTCCATCCCGGTTCCTACTCGAGTGCTTGACTGGTTCTCTTGGTGCGGTTCCTCTTTTGGTATTTTCTCGGTGGCCTCTGCTTGGGATGCCATAAGAAGCAAAAAGAATTGGGTCCCTCGGGCTAAGTTTATCTGGAACAATGCCATTGCTCCTAGATGTCAATTCCACATTTGGTTAATCACCAGGAATCACCTACCAACGCAGGCTTTCCTCCTATCTTATGGTAGAATTGGCTATGAAGTATGCGCTTTTTGTAATGTCACTCCAGACTCTATCGACCATCTCTTCTTTACTTGTCTCGTCTCGGCGACTCTTGCTTTTTTTTGGGCCAGTAGATGTAATCTTCCATGGCCTAATAAATCTTGGGCGGAAAATCTCTTTTGAGCTTTGAATTTCCTGATTGGTAAGAATTTCTTCCATTCCATTGCTCGGTTTTCTTTTGGAGCCATGTGCTATTTAATTTGGAAGAAAATAAATAGCATCATTTTCCGGGGTGAAACGCTTGAGGTTTCGGCTTTGAAGAATCAACTTGTCAAAGTTGTTAAAGATAAAGTGTTGACCTTCAGCAACGTGCCGGACAACTTTCATAATAGGCGTCTTCAACGAGGGTGGGGCTTTGACTCTTCTGTTTTTGTTGGCGGGCTTGCCCATTCTCCTTAGTGGTGCTTCTTCTGCTAGGGTTGGTCAATTGGTGCTGTTACGTCTAGGTTTGCGGCCTTGTTGCTGTGTTGTGCTGCCTTGTTGACAATTTTTTTTTGTTTGCTTGGTGGCAGTTTTCTTTTGTTTGCCGGTCTATTTTGGCTTTCCTTGTTTTTCGTTGTTTTTTTTTTCTTTTACATCGGCTCCCTCTCGCTCTTTTTTGCTCATGCATTATGAGTGAAAGTTTTTGGCGCCGGTTTTTTGTATAGTTGGCTTTTGCTCTATATATTCTTACCTTACCAAAAAAAAAAAAAAAAAACAACTTCGAAAGCACAACCCACCCCGATGTGGGCGCGTTGGTTTGGGCTTTTCCCTCTTTAATTGCGGAAGGGGGGAGGTTCGAGTCACCACGTGCACATATAGCGCGACTTAAGCGAAGCATCATGGGAGGTGGGTCTCCGCACCAGTGCTCCCCGGGGGTTTACGCTAAGTGCTCGCTGTGAGGCGGTTCCTCCAGTTCCAAAAAAAAAAACAAACAATTGCGAAAGCATTATTTTTTTTTTGTCATTCTTCGCTTTCTCGGGTACTGTTCACTTTTCTCTCCATTCGGGCGACTCAGCTACTGTTCTCACCGGCCAGTCTTCGGCTTGGTGCGGGTGATTTAGCCGTCCATCTGCGTTGCTTTTTGGAGGATTAACTCGTCCTACCCTCCACATCAGCCCCACCGAAGCGTTTTACCTATCTCTCCTTGATTGAGTAAGAATGGCTGCTTTGGATTAGGGTTTTTTTCTAGGTTTTCGCCATGGATGCCCCTGAGCAAAGCTTGGCCCCTATTCCTTGTGCCGTTGGAGGCCGCTCGGCCTCGGGTAAGGCCCATATGCTCGCTGAAAGTAGCCAAGCTCAAAGCCAAAGCAGACCTTCCTCTGCTTAGCCCCGAAGCAAAGCTTCCCCTGCTTGACCCCCCGTTCAAGTGGGTTCGGGCGAAGGCCCTCAAGCCACTGTGACTCACAGAGGACGCAACAGAGTTAGGCGACCTGGTTTTCGCCCTCAGACCTAGGAGCATCCTCCCAAGGGCCCTAATCCGCACCCCGTGCATTCTTGGGTGAATGTGGCAAGGCTTGCGATCAAAGGGTATAATCTTTCATACATACCCCCTTCTGTTATTGATTATAGAACTATGGTTGAATTGTCTGAGGAGATATTGGAAGTTGTAGACCCGATTTGGCATGAGTGCCTTGTTGGCTTCTTTGTTGGTAGTAAGCTTCCTTTCAAGCTTATTGAAACTACTCTTAAGAAATTGTAGGGTGATAAACTCGCTGAGGTATTGGCAAATGATGACGGATTTAACTTGCTCCATGTCTCGGACCCGGATTTTAGAAGGAAAATATTGGAGGATGGGCCTTGGACTGTGGCCCAAGTCTCGTTGGTTCTTCAGCAATGGCACCCGTTTATAGATTTGAAAAAGGAGCTACAAGCTTCTTTCCCTATGTGGGTTAGATTGAAAAATCTCCCATTTTCCTTTTGGTCAGTCCATGGCATCAGCGTGGTGGTGAGCTCTATTGGGAAGCCACTCTATGTGGATCGGAGAACAGAGCAAAGGAATAACTATCTCCTTTGCACGTGTTTGTGTATAGATCTTTGCCAAGATGCCGAGCTGTGAGTCTGTGTAGATCATCTGCAATGGGGAGCCCTATTTGGTGAAGGTTGAATATGAGTGGAAGCCTATCTCCTGCTCAACCTATGGTTGCTTTGGCCACAAATGCCCGGAGGTGGAAGCTCCCCCATCCCAGCTGTGACCCCTCTTACTGCTCCTGGGATCGTTGTCTCTGAGCCTGTCCGTGTTGTGGAACCGATTGCTACTACTGATGGGGAAGGTTGGGTGCAGGCTCGAAGTAAAAAGAAGGAGAAAGGCTCTGAGCCTAAGGACGCTGGCCCCTCTCAGTCTGCGCCTGTAAGTTGTGCTAATCCCTGTCCTTCTATGCCCCCTATGATGGAACAATTGGATCAGGGTCCTTCTCAGCCCCCTCCCGCCTTGGTTTCCTCTCTGCCTAATGCCTCTCGCCCTTTGGATTCGTCCCCCTCTTCCACCTCATCTAGCTCGGATGATGACCTGGAAGATGAGCAAGGTAGCTCGAACGAGGAAGATCGACTGCTAAAGAGCTCCTCTGCCTTGTTGGACACCCCAAAGCAGTTGAAGCTTGAGGGGCCTTTAATTGCCTCTCTGCAGATCAGCCACTCGAAGCATCCTGACCCTGATTTAGCTCCTCTGGTTCCTAAGTCTTCTGCTCCTCCTAAGTCGGTCCCAAGCCGACGAAGGTCAAGCAGTCAATGGTGATTCTCTACCCCTTCTCTTCTTATAAATATAGGAGTATGGAATACTATGGGTATTATAGACCCCATTAAGCAAGCGGAAGTTAAGAATTTTATTAGTTCTAATAATATTTGTTGTGTGGGTATTCTGGAGACGAAAGTTCCTGAACCCTGTTTAGCTTCCATCTCCTCGGGTCTTGCTTCGGGATGGAATTGGCTAGCAAACTGTGAATATTCCCATCGTGGGAGAGTTTGGGTAGATTGGAATCCCCGCTTAGTGGATTTTCTTGAGTTGTCCTCTAATGCCCAAGCGCTCAATGGCAAGCTGAAGTCCTTGGATACTGGGGTCGAATTCAATCTTTTTGTAGTCTATGCTGAACATTCGTTCATTTTGCGTCGTCCGTTATGGGATGACCTTTCTCTTCTTGGCATTAGCCTTTTGGATAGTCCTTGGCTGGTGGCTAGCGACTTCAATCCCATTCGGGACCCGACGGATCGGGTTGATGGCTCTGACTTTTGGCTTCCATCTTTTGATGAGTTTGGATAGTGCCTAGCTCGAGCAGAGTTAGATGATCTCAGATATGTGGGTTTCCGCTTCACTTGGTCGGTCTCTTCGAGTGCCAACCGTAAAATGAGGAAGATCAACAGAGTTCTGGTTAATCCTAAATGGTGCTTGGAGTTCTCCTTCTCGGAAGCATCCTTCTTGGCTCCAGGTATCTCTGACCACTCTCCAATGGTTGTTAGAGTTTTGCCTGTCTCTACTGTTAAAAAGCCATTCAAGTTTTTTAACTACTAGACGAAGCACCCGGAGTTCCACAATGTTGTTTCACAGGTGTGGGATAATCCGGTTGTTGGGTCTCCTTTATTCAGACTCGCTTGTAAGTTGAAAGCTCTTAAGATTCGACTCAAGCAGCTTAATAGAGAGGCCTTCTCTGATATTTCGGTAAGGACAGTTAATGCTCGAAATGATCTCTTGTGCACTCAAGATGCTCTTCAGCATGACCCCGGCAATGTCTAGCTTGCAGAATTAGAGAGGGAACACCTTAGGACCTTCTCGAAACTCCGACTCCAGGAGGAGTCCTTTTTCAGGCAGAAGTCCCGAATTAGGTGGATTAAGGAGGGGGACCAGAACACTAAAATTTTCCACCACATTGTCAATAGAAGACATTTGACCAATAAAATTCTTTCGGTGGAGGATTCTCAAGGCTCTCTGGTTTCTGATCCTGATGGTGTGCATCGGATGTTTGTCTCCCATTTCCAGGATCTTCTTTCGTCGAGAGATCCTCTTTTGCGGCCTGGTGTGCAGGAGCTCGTGCGGTTCTTCAGCATTCCCTTGGTCCCGACTAGGTTAGTAGCCTTGCTCGTCCATTTTTTGACTTGGAAATTCATGATAAGTTATTCTCTCTTGCAGGGGGAAGGCTCCCGGTCCGGATGGCTTCAATGCTGAATTTTTCAAGTTTAGTTGGAATGTGGTGGGACCTTTGGTCACTGAAGCTGTTAAGGATTTCTTTAATACCAGAAGCTTGTTGCGTGAGACTAACAACACAATCTTGGTCTTGGTGCCTAAAATTCCTAATGCGACTTCAATCAATGATTATAGACCTATTGCGTGTTGCAGCACAATCTACAAGTGCATCACGAAGCTTATTGCTAATCGTTTGGCGGTGGTGCTACCCTCCATCATTAGCTTGCCCCAGAATGCTTTTGTGAAGGGATGGAGAATTAGTGATAAATATCTTGTTGGCCCAGGAGTTATTTAGTGGGTTCCACGTTGACCCGTATTTGTCAAAATGTGACATTAATGTAGATTTTCAAAAGGCCTATGATACTATTGACTAGGGTTTCTTAAAACTAACCCTTATTGCATTTGGTTTTCCTGACCATTTGATTGGGCTCATTATGTCTTGTGTCCGATCCCCCAAATTTTCTGTCTCTATCAATGGAGCGCTTCATGGATTCTTTTCTAGCGGGAGGGGCTTCGCCAAGGCGATCCCATGTCCCCTTATCTCTTTACCATGGCTATGGAGGTATTATATGAGATTCTTCTTCTCAAGTCCAAGCAACTAGGTTTCAAGTATTTTTGGAGATGCAAGTCGACCTCCTGTTATCACACCTTTTTTTCGCGAACGATGTTTTCCTTTTTTGTGAGGGAAACATGCTCTCAGTCGCCCTCCTCAAGGAGGGGTTGGACTTGTTCTCTTCATGGAGCGGGCTTCGTCCCAATTTGAGGAAGAGCGAAGTCTTCTTAGCTGGTAGGACTGATGATTTGCGAGTGGTATCATCCAGACTCTCGGCTTTCAGGAAGGTGTGCTGCGTGTCCGTTACCTTGGGGTACCTATCATTTCCTCCTGGCTTGGCAAAGCTGATTGCAATGCCTTGGTCAATCTTATTACTACAACAGTTCAATCGTGGGCCCAGCGATTCCTCTCGTTTGGGGGTCACCTCTAGCTTATCAGGTTGGTTCTCCATTCCATCTAAGTCTTTTGGGCGGGTATATTTATGATTCGTAGAGCGGTCTTGGATCGCATTGAACAAATCTTCAGGCAATTTCTGTGGAAAGGCATTGTACTAGGTAGCAGGGGTGCAAAAGTTGCTTGGGATGAAGTTTACCTCCCTAAGAAGGAGGGAGGACTTGGGATTCGGTCCCTTCGGGATTGTAACACGGCTGCTATGCTGAAACATCTTTGGATTCTATTCACCGATAGAGAAAGAACTTCTGGGTTGTGCTGAAGCCTACGATTTGCTCTTGGGCTTGGAGGAAACTCCTTGCATTGAGGAATGAGTTCCAACGATTCTTTTTATGGCGAGTGGGGGATGGCCGAACGATTTCCCTTTGGTTTGACCCCTAGCTCCCACAAGGCCCCCTTAATTTGGTCTTCCCTAACACTTACATCTACCGGTCAGGTCTGTGTAGATAGGCTTCATTGCTGATTTATTTTCCGCTTTAGGCCTAGCAACCAAGCTCATTGTTGAAGCGTAGGGACACCCTCTGCCTTTGTTGTCCCAATCCCTGGATCGGTTTACATGGCTCGAGAGCTCCTCGGGTGTTTTTTCCATTACTTTGGCTTGGGAAGCTATCCGTTCAAAGCGTAATGTGGTGCCTTGGTTCCCCTTCGTCTGGAGCAAATCTATTACCCCGAGGCACCAATTCCATTTGTGGCTTATCACGAGGAACCGTCTTCCCACTCAGGTCCTTCTTCTCTCCTTCGATAGAATTGTTAATGGCTCTTGTGTTTTTTGTGATACTAGACCGGACTCCATAGATCATCTCTTCTTTGGCTGCCGGATTACTGCGGGGTTGGTGTCGTTTTGGCTTCAAAATGCAACTTAATTTGGCATGGTACAAAACCGTGGCAAGATACCATTTCCTAGGCCCTTAAATTTCTATCGGGCGATGACTTTTCTCAATCGATCGCAAGGTTTTCCTTCGCGGCTCTTTGCCATCTTATTTAGAAAACTAGGAATGGCATTTTGTTTCCGTGCCTGCCATGAAGAACCACCTTCTTAAGGTTGTGAGGGACAAAGCTATTTCCTTTAGCCAGGTGGCAGATACTCCAAGAAATAGAAGATCTCAACGTATGTGGGGACTGGACCCGGCTATGTTTGCGTCTTAGCCTCCCGGGTGCTATGGCCTTACCGCTGTTCGGTGCCTTCCTTGGCGTACAAGTTCTTCAAGCTGCTTCTTTAGAGGGTTGGTGCTGAGACTGCTGGTGGACCACGGTGGCCCTAGTTCTCCACTTCCTATCCTTTTGTTGCTTCCGCTGCTCGGCTGGTTGTTGTTGCTTTTTGCTTGTCCCTTTGTTTGGCTTGTTGGTGGTTGCCGTTTGGCTTCCTTGTTGCTACCTTGGTAGCTTTTAGACTCTTTTTCCTGGCATCCTTCCACTCGATTTGGCTTGTTTGCCTTTCTGAGTGTAAGTTTTTGATGCCAGTTTCCCGAGTTGTATAGTTTGGTTTTAAGTCAATATATTCTTACCTTACCAAAAAAAAAAAACAACTACAAAAGCATTTCACCAAAAAAAAACAATTGCAAAAGCATAATATACTGTTCCGTGGGCAGACTTGGGTCGTGCCAGTTTTAAAGTATCACCTTACCAAAGTTGTTAAGGACAAGGCTCTCACTTTCAAGCATGTGGTGGACACTTCAAGGAATAGAAGATTACAAAGAAGTTGGGGACTGGATCCCTCTCTTTTTTCTTCATAGGTGTCAGTTTTTGTTTATTCTTGAGAGGGTTACTGTTCCTTTAGTCCTCCCTCTTTATTTTACTCTTGGCGCCCTTCCACTCACGGTGACCTGTTGTCATTGTAAGTGTAAGTTTTTGGTGCTGAGTCTTACTTTTTGTAAAGTTCTTTTGGTAAAAGTTAATATACATCTTATCTTACCAAAAAACCAACTGCAAAAGCATATAAATTTTGCCTATTTCTCCCTCCTCCGGGTACTGTTCACAAAATCCTCTTTAGCTCGTGCGCGCGTTCGCCCCTCTTCTGAGCAGATCTTTTGCTCGTTTTGGGAGCTTCGATGCTCCGTTGGTGGATGAATTTCTCCAAGCCCCTTCTACATCTCCAGCAAAGCGTTTCAATTGGCTCGCCTTTTTGGGGTAATAATGTTCACTTTGTGTTAGGGTTTTGTGGGTTTATGCTATCTACTAGTTTTGCTGGGCTTTGTACCCAACTAGACTATGGATACACCTACAAATGAGAATGAGACTTCGCTGGTGGCCCAGCAAGCTAGGCGGCGGGGCCGTAGTTGAGGAAGAAAATCCCGTCCACCGATGGATAAGGGAAATTCCGTTGCTTCTGATGCTGAGCCCTCTTTCCCTTCGGCCCGTGCGTCGGATAAAACTGGTGCTGCTGCACAAGTAGATATAGCCCAGCTCGAACCTAGTTGTTTGCAACAGAACCCTCAAGGGCGGGTTCCTTTTGGTGTCGCAACAGTCCCTGCTTTTGATGCCACCAGGCCGCCTGTCTGCTCTTGGGTAAACGTGGCTAAATCAGCCACCAAAGGATATGATCTCACCTTTATGCCCCCAGATATCATTGATAGCAAACCTATGGTGCGCATTTCATCGGAAATTTTGGAAGCCAGAAACCCTAAGTGGCGGGAATGTTTGGTTGGCTACTATGTTGGAAAAAAAACTGCCTTTTAAGTTAACAGAGGCTGCTTTGAAGCATGTTTGGGGTCCCCACCTATTGGAAGTTATGGCCAATGACGACGTCTTTTACTTCTTTCACATCCCAAATCAAGAGTTCCGTGGAGAGTTCCATGGAAAGACCCTTGATGGTGGCCCACTTACAGTGGCAAAGGTTCCTCTCATCCTTTAGCAGTGGCATCCCATGATGGAACTTAAGAGAGACCTCCACAAAACAGTCCCGGTCTAGGTTCGATTAAGGAATATCCCTTACTCTCTTTGGTCGGCTATGGGTATTAGCGCCATTGCTAGCAGTATTGGCAGGTCCCTCTATGTAGACTAACCGACGGAACTCATGAAAATGATCTCTTATGTGCGCGTATTTGTGGAGATCAATGCGGACCACGCCCCTTGTGATTCAATTCCCGTAGATCTGAATGGTGTGACCCGTTTAATGGCTGCTGAATATGAGTGGAAGCCCGTTGTTTGCCACTCTTGTGGATCTTTTGGCCATAGATGTGATCCTCCTAGGGCCAATCTTGGTGTTGGAAATATTCTTGCCACTAACCCCAAGCCGATTGCTGCTGCTGGAAGTATTCTTATGGTTGTGAATCAGGCTCCAGGTACTCGATCCAGTCATGAGTGGAATGAAGTAAGGGGAAAATAGGCCAACCTACGTGCAGGCCCCTCCGCTGCTATCCCTGTTCCTTCTTCACCAGCAGTGTTGAAGGCACAAGTTCCTATAGTTGTACAGGATCCTACACCGAAGAAGAGTGGTCTTTAAAAGGTACTTTACCTGTAGCTCACTCAACTTGCCCCTCCGTGGCTATTAATCTGCCTGCTCCCCATTTGCGTTTGGCAACTTCCTCAATCTCTGAGGAAGAATCGGATAAAGGAGTCAGTGATGCTGGATCTGAAGTTGAAGAAGATGGCCCACTTGTTGCCTCTTCTTTCCCGAAAGAATTGTATCCCCCGCTTGAACAGGTGCGGCCGGTGGATCCCTCCCAGCAACTTAGTGTTGTACATGCCACGAGCTCTGGTAGCAGCTCCCCGGAAAGCCCTAAGTCGAAGGCTACCTCGAAAAAGAAAAAAACAAGGTAAAAAGTAATTACCTCCCCCATCTTGTACATATGTATGTAGTTGCATGGAATATTATGGGACTTGTTGACCCCATAAGGCAGGCTGAGATCAGAAGCCTTATTAGAGTTAATAGCCTTTGTTGCTTAGGCATCTTGGAAACGAAGACCCCTTTTACTTTGTTCTCTACTATATCTGATGGTCTTGCTCCTGACTGGATCTGGGTTGCTAACTATGATCATTCCCATAGAGGGAGAATTTGGATTGGTTGGAACTCGAGGATTGTGGATTTTGTTGTTCATTCTTCATTCTCTCAAATTATCCATGGACACTTAAAATGCTTATCCACAGACAAATCTTTCCATCTCTCGGTCATTTATGCCGAACACACCTTTATGCTTAGATGCCCTCTTTGGCAAGCTATCATCCAATCTAGCTTCATGCTTGTTGAAAGTCCTTGGCTGATTGCGGGTGATTTCAATGCCATTAGGCATCCTTCTGATCGGCTTGGCAGCTCGTCTACATGGTTACCATCCTATGAGGAGTTTGGACAATGCATTAGGCGGAACTTGATGATCTTAGATATATTGGTTGTAGGTACACTTAGGCCACCTCCTCAGGAGAAAATCGGAAACAAAGGAAAATTGACAAAGTTCTTGTTAAATCTTCTTGGAGCAGTGTTTTCTCATTTTCTAAGACATCCTTTCTTTTGTCTGGAATTTCTTATTACTTCCCCATGGTCATCAAAATTTTCCCTATTCCAAACACAAGGAAGCCTTTCAAATTCTTCAACTTCTATATGAAGCACCCATCTTTCAACCTGATTGTTCGGCTTGGGACACTTCGGTGACTGAATCGGCTATGTTCATCCTCTATTACAAGCTGAAGCTGTTGAAAGCTAGGCTTAAGCGACTCAATAAAAGACTCTTTCTCCGACATTTCAGCCAGGATCGCTGAAACTAGAAAGGCCTTAGCATCCATTCATGATGCCCTTCAACTTGACCTATTTAACCAGGGCTTGGCTGAGAGAGAGAGAGAGAGAGAGAGAGAGAGAGAGAGAGAGAGAGAGAGACCATCTTCGAGCATTCTCGGACCTTCGTCTCCAGGAAGAAAGTTTCTACAAACAGAAGTCCAGAATTCAATGGTTGAAGGAGGGAGACCTCAATACCAAGTTCTTCCATCATTCTGTCAACAGAAGGCAACTTCATAATAGAATCCTATCGGTGATGGATGAAGCTAGAAATATGGTCCACAACCCACCTTTAATTCATCAGCAGTTTGTCTCCCATTTTGAAGAACTCTTGGTGCCTTCTAATCTGTCTACCATTCTCTCGGTTCAGGAAATCAAATTGGTGTTGGATCATTCCCTTAATGATAATCAGGTGCGCCTTTTCTCTCACACTTGATTGAGCTTGTTATGATTTGCATTCGGACACCTAAATTCTCTATCTCCCTTAATGGTGAGCTTCATGGCTTCTTTTCCAGTGGAAGAGGAATCAGGCAAGGTGATCCCATGTCACCCTACCTTTTTACTCTAGTGATGGAGGTATTTACAGGTATTCTTAACCTACAAACCAACTAGCCTACTTTTAAGTCTTTTTGGAGATGCAAAACTTCTCGGCCATCCCATTTATTCTTTGCGGATGACATCCTGCTCTTTGCTGAAGCAAATATGCCTCCCTTATCTCTACTCAACGTGAGTATTAATAGGTTCTCCCATTAGTGTGGCCTAGTTCCAAACTTGCACAAAAGTGAGATCTTCTTCTCTGGAGTCTCCCTTGAATCTCGCAACCTCTTTAAGGAGTTCCTTGGTTATTAGGAAGGCTCGTTGCCATTTTGATATTTGGGAGTGCCTATTATTGCATCTAGGCTACGAAAGGGCGGCTGCTCTACATTGGTAAATACAATCACATCGAGGGTGCAGCTGTGGACACAACTTTTCTCTCCTTTGCGGGCCGGCTGTAACTAATTAGGTTAGTGCTTCACTCGATCTAGGTCTATTGGGCAAACGTCTTTATTTTGCCGAGGTCGATACTTGATAAAATTGAACGGATCCTGTGGCAATTCCTTTGGAAGGGTCCAGATTTAGGTACGGGAGGTGCCAAAGTCACTTGCAATGATGTGTGCCTGCCGAAGGATGAAGGGGGCTTGGGTAATAGAAGATTGCACGAAAGCAACAAGTTAGCCATGCTCAAACACATATGGTTTTTATTCACGGATAAGGAATCCTTGTGGTGCGAATGGATTCACTCTACCTTTCTGAAGAATAAGAACTTCTGGTTTGTTGCTAAACCAACCTTTTGCTCCTGGTCATGGAAGAAATTGCTTGACCTTCGGTAGGACTTTTGCCAGTTTTTCTATTGGTGCATGGGAAATGGTCACTCTATACTCTTTTAGTTTGACAATTGGCACCCGAGAGGGCCTCTCAATCTTTTCTTCTCTGACTTAGACATCTATCGCTCTGGATTACCTAGGCAAGCTTTAGTCGCTGATTTCTTGTCCTTTTTGGGTGCGGCATCCGTAGTTCTAGAAGAGATGGCTTCTTGGAATGAGCCTTTACTTGTTCTTAATCATGACCCAGACCACTTCTATTGGCTGGGCCACCCATCTGGAGTCTTCTATGTCGCTTTGGCCTGGGATGTCATTCGGTAAGAGGGAGGTCCAGGCCTTGGGCTCCTCTTATTTGGAATGGCTCGCTAATCCCCCGGTACCAATTTCTTTTGTGGCCGATCACCAGAAATAGACTGCCCACTCAGGTTATGCTTCTTACTTATGATAGAATCTCGGATGCAATTTGTGCTTTTTGTTCATGTCGTCCTAATTCCGTTGATCACATTTTCTTTGGGTGTCGTACTACTAATGGGTTTCTAGATGTAATCTTGCTTGGCGTAATAGTTCGTGGATGGATAACCTACAATGGGCCATCAAGTACTTATCTGGAGATTCCTTCCATCTCACTTCCTCTCGTTTTGCTTTTGGAGCCTTATGCAATATTATTTGGAAGGAAAGGAATAATATCATTTTTCGTGATCGGACTCTTTTCTTGCCGGCAATGAAGAAACGCCTTGACAAGGTTGTTTGGGATAAGGTTTTGACCTTCCATCAAGTGACGGATACCCCTACCAATAGGAGATTGCAGTAGAGCTCAGCCCGTCTATTTTCTCAGATTGAGCCATGCCCTTGTTTCTGTTTTGTTGTGCAATGGACAACTGCTACAGTTTTTTTTTTTTTGGGTAAAAGTAATATATGTATTAACTTTAACCCAAAATGGAGCTATACGAAAGGAAGGAGACCCAACACCAATAGAAGGACCTTGCACCCATGATGACATTAGGAAATGTCAGTAGGAGTGCAAGGGTGTCATGGTAACCAAAATGAAAAACAGGAGGCTAACAAACCTCAGCAAAATAAAGAGAAAAAAAAAAAAACAAAGCCAAAGCCAAAGCTCAAATTGAAAAGATAGATTGTGACATCCCAAATTTCTGATTCTGTTTTCAATTAAATAAGTCGGGCTTTTCATCAATGAGCCTATAGTTCAATTCTCCGAGCTGATTACTCACGAGATAACTAGTCTATCAGGTGAAGCCATTAAGAGATTTTAACACAATAGACTTGAGAATTCGAACATGAATCGACTACTCGACCGTGCAAATCTGCAAGGGTCATTACGGCACAGACCGATTAGAGACCAGAGATAGGTCGACTCGACAGAGCCATGTGATTAAGTGTGGGTGAGTCCATCTAATTGCACAATTTTTATCAATCGGCACTAGACCGATTTCTCTGTCGTTATGGTACCCTGTGTTCGTATCTGAAACCTTGAGATTTCCACGATAACTGAGAGTAGCCAATGTGTCGAAAATGCACTTTGTGGCTCCAACAGTCGACCACAGGTCAAAAGCGTTAAAAGTTCCTAAAAGCTACCCGGTAGATTAGGAAGCGCTAAAATTGCGCCAGATTGAAATTAACCGTGAAATTGAACCCGATTTCAGAAATTGGAAGTTTTGTCATTTCATAAGTCATTTTAGGAACGTCGACTCATCCTCATAAGATTTTTCTACAAACCGATATTTTTGGCGAAAAATCAAAGTAAGGTCGTTTTTGATTGGGAAAGTTCGAGGGACAGTTTTTTAGCACACCCATGGCCGTTAAGTTGGTTCAATTGATGAGGAAAAATCATGGTTTAAGTGTGGACACCATGGATGGATTGTTTAGACTTCAATTGATTGGAATTGAAGAGGAATTAAGTGAAATTGAATGAAATTGAAGGAACAAATGGTGTGTTGAGGAAGCTTTGAGGAGAGAGAAAGGGCTGAAGTGGTGGGGCAACCACTTAAGTGCAAAAGCTAAGTGTTGAAGGCTTAGAAGGCCAATTGGGGTCCCCCCTCTCCATCAACCATCTTCTTCCTCTATCCCCCTCCTTTCTCCATTGCTGAGGTAATTGGAAAGCTCAAGAGAACCAAAAAAACCGAGCCAGCCCATCCCCCTTGCCCGTCGACCTCTTTTTCCCCCTGTTTTCTCCTCGTTCCAATTTCTGCTCCAGCTGACCTTTCGTCAAAAACTCAAGTTAAAAATGGTCTTTCCATGAGAATCAGCCCACGCTCCACCCACCATCGTCTTCAGCACGTCTAGACCGTATCGGGGCACCCCGCCGCTCGCCGAAACGATCTACCGGCAAGAAGGAACCGGCCGCAATATCACCTGGGTCTGCTTGTTTCGCGTTTTCATCCTGTTGCTCCTCATTCTAACCCTTCCTTTGCTCGTTCCATCCACCAGCAAGACCACATTGACCCCCAGGAGCCACTGGTTGCAGATCACCCGCTCGCCGGAGCTCCGATCGGCCCTTTTCCTCGCCGTTCAATCGCTGGTTCTCTCTCTGCAGTTCAGCCCAGAACAAAAGCAGAAACCAGCAAGGCATGAGGTCTTTGTGGCCCGTTTCTGAGCCCCTCCTAGCCTCGCTTGGTGTTGCCGCTAGGAAGATTTCCGTTCACTTCCGTGTCGCCGTCGCCGTGGACTCGCCGGAATGCTAAATCGGTGAGTTACTCACTAATCTCCGCTTAGGGAGCTAATGATGCTTAAGTGGTGATTAGATTAGCCTAATGATGGTTTAGGTGGTTAGATTAGCTTAGTTAATTGTTAATTAGATTAGATGAATGATTAGTTTAGTGGATGGATTAATTAGTCTAATTGCAATTAGATTAAGGTAAGCATGATTAGACTTTTAATTAATTATTTATTTTAAGTATTATTAAATATTATTTAAATTATATTAATTACTATTTAAATTAAATTAATTTTCGGAATTTATTTAATTATTAATTAATTAATATTTTTCGAAAATTATGCCAGGAAAGCCGCTGGATAGAATTTTGAGCTAATCGCCGTGGTATGGCTGGATTATGTAATTGAGTACTGGATTGGTTAATTGATGATGAGTTGGGAGATAGCGTGGCAGTTGCGAATTGGTTAGAATATGCAATTGATGGTTGGTTTATATAATTGATTGATGAGTTATGAAATTGTGTGTTGATTGTGATTTGTAAAGCAATTGGGTATAACATCCGGCTAAACTAGAGAACCGCCTAACTTGGAATAGGTTGTGCCCATGTCGCCGTGATCAACCGCCGAAGTATGGCTGTACTCATTAAGTCGTGATTACCGCCTAACATAGGCTGTGCCCACCGGGCCGTGATTTACCACCGAACATTTAGTAGGCTGTGTCATTGGGCCGTGATTAACCTAGTTGCACCAGAAGATCGCCTAACATGGAGTAGGTCGTGCCCGTGTGTGGCCGTGATTAATAGTTGAATCGAGTGATTGATTGAGATATAGTATGATGCGTTCCAATTGTTGAGTGATGATTGCGTATATGAGATATGAATTGTGCTAACATGCAGGAAGGAACTGAGGCGAGGTAAGTACTCTATGGTTATGTGGTTAGGCCACTCTTAGGCGTACTTTCTTCCTAATAGGGGTGTAGGGGTGAACTTGCTGAGACATTGTCTCACCCCATTGTGGGCTAAATTTTCAGGTCTTTAGATGACAGTGGTGGAGAACCCGAAGCCCTGGAGTCTGTAGAGGTGGAGTCTAAAGGATCGACGTTTGTGTCCGACGAGTAGGTCATAGGACAGCTTCTTTTTGAGAGTTGACCTTTTTGTAGACTTTTGACCAGGCTCCAGTTGTTATAAAAGTTAGCTTTTGTGAAATGTGCCTTGCTTTCCTATCCCATGTTGTTTGTTGTCGGGGATTATTGTTTCGCTTCCGCATGCGTAATAAAATGAATGGGTCGGTGACACGTCCTGGGATGTTGCATATCTATCGACCACCGAGGGATGGGCACGCGCTTGAGGAGCGGGGCGTGACATGGATGGGCTACAACTCCAGCTTTGTTGCATCCTCCTATTGGTTAAGGTATCCGGCACCTGTTGGAAGGTCATAGCCTTGTCCCTGATGACCTTGTCTAGGCGTTTCTTCAAAATCAGCAAAAAAAGTTTATGATCACGAAAAATGATATTGTTCATTTCCTTCCAAATAATATTGCATAAGGCTCCACAGGCGAATCGAGCAAGAGTGTGATGGAAGGAATTTCTAGATAATGCTTGATAGCCCAGTGTAGGTTATCCAACCGCGAACTATTATGCCAAGCAAGGTTACATCTAGTAGCCCAAAAGGAAGCGAGAGCACCAGTACTATGAGACCCAAATAATAGGTGATCAACATAATCAAGTCGACAAGCACAAAAAGCACAGTTAGCATCCGGGATTCTGCCATAAGTAAGTAACATTACCTGTATGGGCAGTCTATTCCTAGTGATTAGCCACAGATGAAATTGGAAACAGGGGATTAGCGTGCGATTCCAAATAAAAAAGGCCCAAGGCATGGATTGCCCTCTTGGCTGAATGATGTTCCAAGCCGAGGCGGCAAAAAAAACTCTAGACGGGTGACTCAGCGACCAAAGGCAGTCGGTGTTGTGGTTGAGTACAGGAAGAGGCTTGTGCCAGGAAGCGATTGTGGCCAGGACTCTAGACGTCGCACTAGAGTAAGAGAGGAAGTTAGCGACTGTAGCTTGCCAAGGCATACCTGAGCGATATATGTCCGGGTCTGAGAGGATCATGTTTAGAGGGCCTCTCGAGTGCCAATTATCAAACCAAAAAGAAATCGAGCGACCATTTCCCATGCGCCAACTGAATAATTGGCGAAATTCCTGACAGATGTCAAGCAACTTCTTCCACGACCAAGAGCAAAAGGTCAGTTTAACAGTTATCCAAAAGTTCTTTTTCTTCAGAAAAGTAGAGTGAATCCATTTGCACCATAAGGACTCCTTATCCGTGAATAAATTCCATAGGTGTTTTAGCATGGCTACCTTGTTGCATTCGTGCAATCTTTGAATACCTAGGCCTCCTTCATCCTTTGGAAGGCACATATCGTTTCAGGCAACTTTCTCACCTCTAGTTCCTAGATCCGGGCATTTCTAGAAGAATTGCCTAAGGACCTGCTTAATAGTATCGAGAACCGACCTAGGTAGAATAAAGACACTTGCTTAATAAACCTGGATCAAGTGAAGCACTAACCTGATCAGCTGCAGGCGTCTCGCAAAAGAGAGGAATCGTTGCATTCACGACTGCACCCTCGACGTGATTGCATTTACCAATGAAGTAGAGTCGGCCTTGCGTAGCCTAGATGCAATAATAGGGCACTTCCAAATACTGAATCGGCAAAGAACCTTCCTGAAAACCAAGGAAGTCTTTAATGTGGTTACGAATTCAGGCGGGACTCTAGAAAAGAAGATCTCACTCTTGTCCAAGTTTGGGATTAGGCCACACTAGTGAGAGAACTGAGTAATACTAGCCTTGAGCAGAGATAGGGAGGGCATATTTGCCTCAGCAAAGAGAAAAACACCGTCAGCAAAATATAGATGGGACAACCGAGTTGTTTTGCATCTCCAAAAAAACTTGAAATCAGGCTGCTTGGTTTGTAGATTGAGAATACCTGTAAATACCTCCATCGCCAGTATGAATAGGTAGGGTGACATGGGATCCCCTTATCGGATTCCTTTTCCCCTAGAAAAAAAAAATCATGGAGCTCTCCATTTAGAGAAATAGAGAATTTAGGCGTCCGAATACAAATCATAATGAGCTTAATCAAGTGCGAGGGAAACCCAAAAGCTTGCAGCGCTAATTCCATGAAATCCCAGTTAATTGTATCATATGCCTTTCGAAAATCTACCTTAATAACACATTTAGGCGGATGGGGGTGAAGATGAAAGCCTAAGAAAAGCTCCTGAGCTAGTAGGATATTGTCACTGATGCGACGTCCTTTAACGAAAGCATTATGCAGAGGACTGACAATAGACGGCAGAACAGATGCCAACCGATTAGCCAGAATCTTTGCAATGCATTTCTAGACGGTATTGCAGCAAGCAATGGGTCTATAGTCATTAGCAGAAGTCGCATTAGGACGTTTTGATACAAGGACTAAGATAGTATTATTGATCTCCCGAGGGATTTTGCCTGAACTAAAGAAATCCTTGACTGCCAAAATAACCGATGGGCCAACTATATCCCAACTATGCTTGAAGAACTGAACACTGAAACCACTTGGACCAAAGCCTTTTCGGACGCTAATGAAAGCATCGTGTCATGAATTTCCATATTCGAAACAGGCCTAGAAAGAAAACGCACCTGATCGTCATTAAGGGAGTGCTTTAACACCAATCTGATGTCTTGGACCGATGGTAGGGTAGCGAGATTAGTAGGAGCTAGAATTTCTTCAAAATGGGAAACGAACTGTTGTTGCACAAGAGTTAGGTTAGAGACAAGATTCACAGCATCATCCATCATCGAAATGATTCTATTTTGGAGGGGCTGTTTGTTGACGGAATGATGGAAGAACTTGGTATTGAGGTCTCCTTCCTTTAGCCATTGAACTCTGGACTTTTGTTTATAAAACAATTCCTACTGGAGTCGGAGATCCAGAAAGCCTGGAGCTAGTCTCTCTCCCTATCGGCCAAGACCTGGTTGAATGGGTCCAGGTGAAGGGCATCCTGAATGGATGCTAAGGCACTCCTAGCTTTTGCGGTCCTGGAAGAAATATTGGAGAAGGAGTCCTTATTGAGTTGTTTAAGCCTAGCTTTCAACAGCTTTAGCTTGTTGTATAGGATGAACATAGCCGAACCAGTCAACTAGGTGTCCCAAGTTTGCCGAACTATCATAGTGAAGGACAGGTGATTCATCTAGAAGTTGAAGAATTTGAACGGCTTCCTTGAGTTTGGAGCATGTAAGATTCTGATGACCATAGGAGAGTGGTCAAATATTCCGGAGGGGAGGAAGGAGGCTTTAGAAAAGGAGAAGATACTACTCCAATGTGTATTGACAAGGACTGTTAATTTTTCTCAATTTCTGATTTTTTCCTGAGGATGTGGCCCAAGTGAATATGCAAGCAACATATCTAAGGTCATCAAGTTCCACTTGTTGAAGGTATTGTCCAAACTCCTCAAAGGATGGCATCCAAGTAGAAGAGCTGCCAATACGATCAGAAGGATGCCTGATGGCATTGAAATCACCCGCAATCAACCATGGAAGTTCAACAAGCATGGAGCTGGTTTTGATGATATCTAACCAAAGGGGACGTCTAAGAACAAACGTGTGCTCAGCATAGACGACCGAGAGATGGAATGTTTTATCCGTGGATAGGCACTTTAAGTGTCCATGAATAACCTGAGAGGATGATGAGTATGCAGCAAACTCCATTAGCCTGGAGTTCCAACTGATCCATATTCTCCCTCTATGGGAATAATCGTAGTTAGCATATCAGGTCTAGCTAGGAGCTAGACCAGCAGAAATAGTAGAAAACAGAGCAGATGAGGTCTTCGTTTCCAAGATGCCAATTCAGCTTAGGTTATTAGCTCTAATAAGATTTCTAATCTCAACTTGTATAATGGGGTCAACAAGACCCATAATCTTCCAAACAACAATATACATATGTACAAGAAGGGGAAAGTTGCCACTTTTTACCTCTTTTTTTTTTTGGAGGTAGCTTTGGGTTTGGGACTTTCTGAGGAGTTGCTGTCAAAGCCAGTGGCCTGCACAACATTTAATTGCTGGGGGGTCCAATGGTTGTACCTGATCATGAGGAAGGTCCACTTCCTCCGGGATAGTAGAGGCAACCTGAGGGCCATCCTCTTTAAATTCACAACCGACATCACTAGCCTCTTTATTCGAATCTTCCTCAGAGATTGAGAAAGTCATTGACCGAGATCGAGGTATAGCCGGATTAAGTGCAGGGAGGGAACACACTATGGGGGGTACATGCGAGGATCCCTTTAACGTCCCACGCATATTTGGTGCAGGGTCCTACATAACAATAGAAGTTTGTGCCTTTGTATTGACAAGTGAAGGAGGAATAGGGATAACAACAGAAGGGATTGCTCGATGCTTGCTCTATTTTCCTTGTACTTCCTTCCAACCATCCTCGGGATGAGCATCTGAAGTCTGAATTATAGCCATTAGAGCATTTCCAGAAGTAGTAGCTGGCTTGAGATTAATTGAAGGAGCATTTCCAGAAGCAAGATTGACAATGGTAAGAGCACATTTATGTCCAAATGTTCCGCAAGAGAGGCAAACATTCAGTTTCCATTCATATTCGACAGACACCAATCGGGTTTCAACATTCAGCTCTACAGGTATTGATTCACAAGTGGCCTGCTTCGCATTAATCTCCACACAGACACGAGCATAGGAGATCATCTTCATAAGCTCCATTTGGTGGTCTACATATAACGGCTTGCCTAAAGCGCTAGCCACAACGCTAATATTTCTCAACCGAACCCAGACATGAACGATCTCATGAAGGCCTCTTTTAAGCTTCATTAGGGGATGCCATTGCTAGAGGATGAGAGGGACCTTCGCCACTATAATTGGCCCTCCATCCAGGATCTTCCTTCAGTACTCATGATCCAAAATGTGGAAAAAATAGAAGCCATCATCATTGGCCATGACTTCCAACAGTTGAGGGCCCCAAATATGCTTTAAGGCAGCCTCAGTTAATTTAAATGGCATTTTCTTACCAACATAATAACCAACCAAGCACTCTCGCCAATTTGGAGTTGCTGGCTTCAAGAATCTCCTTTGAAATTTGTACAACTAGTTTGATAGCAGGGGGCATGTAGGTAAGGTCATACCCCTTAGTGGCAGATTTAGCCACATTTGCCCATGAGCGGTAGGTTGGTCGGCTTGCACCGAGGGAGGACTGGTTCAAGGGTTGTAATAGGTCTATCGTGACACCAATAGGATTCCGCCCAAGACCACTTTGTTGTAGAACAAATGCAGAACGACTGGGTTCGGGAGGAATTTTCAGCTGTTTGGGCAAAGACACCAAATTTTCCCTTCGCAGGGGCAGAAATGACCAGGGGAATCGAGGCCCCAGCATTGGACGCAACGGAGTTGCCCCTTTCCTTAGGTGGATGGGATTTCCTCCCACGACTTCGGCCCCGTCGCCCAGTCGCTTGAGCAGGGAGAGTACCTCTTATCGACAAATCTCGCCTAGAAGGTTTGTGTAGGCATTAAAAGGTTCAGCAGGAGTCACCTCTTCACCTACATTCTACTGGGGCACCAGCGAATTCGCAACACTATTTTGATTCACCATAGACAACGTCTGATTCACTCAGACCTAGCAAAAAATAGCAACAAAAAATTTTAGAAAACCTAACCTAGATCTGTCATATGAACGTTCAGAGAACTTACTACGCGGATCCAAGTGGTGAAATGGGTAAGAATGCTGGGGCGCTTCACAGGTTACAGAATCTGCCCTGATCGACGGCTGGATTTCCCGGTGGCACCGAAGCTCGAACTGGAGCAGAAGAGGGGACGCCCACGAATGGGAAAATTCGATGAATGGGAGGAATCGGTGAACACAGCTCAAATTGAAAAGATAGAAGGACTAAGATTCAGCATTGTTGCAACCTCCTATTGATAGGGGTATCCAGGACCTGTTGGAAGGTCATAGCTTTGTCCCTAACGACCTTGTCTAGGCGCTTCTTCAGAGTTGACAAAAAAGGTTTGCGATCACGGAATATGATATTATTCATTTCCTTCCAGATAATATTACATTAGGCTCCAAATGCGAATCGAGCAAGAGATTGGTGGAAGGAATCTCTTGAAAGGTATTTGATGACCCATTCAAGGTTTTCCAACCACGAATTGTTACGTCAGGCAAGGTTGCATCTAGTAGCCCAGAAGATAGTCAGAGCACGAGAGATGCGACACCCAAAGAAGAGGTGATCAACAGAATCAGGCCAACATTCACAAAAAAACACAACTAGCATCCGAAATTCTGCCATAGGTAAGAAATAAGACCTGGGTGGGTAGTCTATTTCTAGTAATTAGCCACGAATGGAATTGGAATCGAGGGACCAACGCTTGATTCCAGATAAAGGAGGCCTAAGGCACGGACCGCCCTCTTGGCCAAATATTGTCCTAAGCGGAGGCGACTGTAAAAACTTCAGATTGGTGTCCGAGCCACTGGAAGCAGTCAGGGTCTTGGCTTAAAATAGGAAGAGGCTCATGCCAAGGAGCTAACGTGTCAAGGACTCTAGACGCCAAGGCAGATTAAGAAAAGAAGTCAGCAACTTTAGCTTGCCTAGGGATACCTGAGCGATAAATGTCCGGGTCAGAGAAAAACAAGCTCAAAGGACCTCTAAGGTGCCAATTATCAAACCAGAACGAAATAGAGCAATCATTTCCCACTCGCCACTTGAACAAGTGGTGAAAGTCCTACCGGAGGTTTAGTATCTTTTTCCACGACCAAGAACAAAAGGTTAGTTTACCTGCTATCCAAAAATTATTTTTCTTCAAGAAATTAGAGTGTATCCATTTACACCACAATGACTCCTTATCCGTAAATAAGTTCCATATGTGTTTTAGCATGGCTGCCTTGTTGCACTCACGCAATCTACGAATACCTAGGCCATCTTCATCCTTTGGAAGGCACACATCGATCCAGGCAACTTTCGCACCTCTAGATCCAAGCTCCGGACCCTTCCAAAGGAATTTCCTAAAGGCCTGCTCTATAGTATCAAAAACCGACCTAGGTAGAATAAAAACGTTTGCCTAGTATACCTGGATCAAGTGAAGAACTTATCTGATCAGCTGGAGGCGTCCTGCAAAAGAGAGGAAACGTTGGGTCCACGATTGCGCCCTCGACGTGATTGCATTAATCAATGCTGTATAGTCAACCTTACATAACCTTGATGCAATAATAGGCACTCCAAAATACTGAAAATGCAGAGAACCTTCTTGGAAACCAAGGAGGTTCTTGATGCTGCTCCGAGAATCAGATGGGACGCTAGAGAAGAAAATCTCACTCTTGTCCAGGTTCGGGACTAGGCCACACCATTGAGAGAACTGAGTAATACCATCCTTGAGCAGGGATAACGAGGGCATATATGTCTTAGAAAAGAGGAGAACATCATCAGCAAAAAATAAATGGGACAGCCGAGTGGGCTTGCATTGCCAGAAGAATTTGAACTTAGGCCACCGGGTTTGGAGATTGAGAATCCCTGTGAATATGTCCATCACCAACATGAAAAGGTAGGGAGACATGGGATCCCCCTGTCGGAGTCCCCTACCACTCGGGAAGAAACTATGAAGCTCTCCATTTAGAGAGACAGAAAATTTAGGCGTTCAAACACACATCATCATGAGTTTAACCAAGTGCTCAGGAATCTCAAAGGCTTGCAATGTTAGTTTCAAGAAGTCCCAATTAACTGTATTATAAGTCTTATGGAAATCTACCTTAATAACATATATGGGTAAGATAGGGGTGTAGATGAAAGCCAGCAAACAGCTCTTGAGTTAGCAAAATATTGTCACTAATGCGACGTCCCTTGATAGAAGCATTCTGTGGAGGACTGATAATAGTAGGCAAAACAGAAGACAACCGATCAGCCAAAATTTTCGTGATGCATTTATAGATAGTATTGCAGCAATCAATTGGCCTATAGTCGTTTACGAATGTCACGTTGGAATGTTTTGGTACAAGGGATAAGATAGTGTTGTTAATCTCCCTAAGGATTTTACCTGTATTGAAGAAGTCCTTGATCGCCAAAATCATCGAGGGGTCGATGACATCCCAGCTTTGTTTGAAAAACTCGGCACCAAAACCATTCGGACCAGGGGTCTTTCCTGCCGCTAGCGAGAATATCGAGTCGTGAATTTCCTCATCCGTAACAGGCCTTGCCATAGATCGCACCTGATCCTCAATAAGAACGTGGTCCAACACCGAATTGATGTCCTGGACCGAAGGTATGGTTGTTGGGGTTTCATGAATCATGTATTGGTAAAAATAACAAAAGAACGCAGCGAAATAAAGATGATACATTTTATACATGATTCTCCGAAGGCGTTGTTCATGCGTTTTAATCAAAATTTGAATATAAAAAGGGAGTTAAATGAATTACCTCTCGAAGCGCGCTTTATACTAATTGGTTCGGATGTTCTACAGTTCAAGCCCGACAAACGTCGGACCTGTAGTTCAGACACACCAACAATAGACGTCGAATGGAAGAGAGAACTTTCGGATATTCACTACTATGATCATGCTAGCAATCTCGTGGAGACAATCCGCCGTATCCTTGATGTTTTAGTCACGACTCGGATGAGAGAAAATCCTTTTCTTTCTTGCGTTTCGAAGACAACACAAGAACACATACGTCTCTCTCTATTTTCAGCAGCCCTGTATTTTATGTTCTCAAAACAACATTTTAAAATAAAAATTGCTTGAATCAGCAACCGTTGTTGATCGTCCTCTAAATGCACGATCTTGTGCATGTGCACGATTCGTGCACATGCACGAAGCTTCATTTTCATTTTTCTTTTTAATTTTCATTATTAAAAGGAAACAAACATAGATTAATTAATAAAATAATAATTAATCAATCCATTCATATATATATTTATATATATATATATATGACATAATCTTTATGTGTGCAATTAGGGGTACATTAACATATACTTACATTGGGCATACGTGTGCATCATATGCAAGTAGGCTCGTGACTTTAATACAAATTAAATTAAATCTCATTTAATTTAATTTCAAATCGACTCAATTCAATTACAGTAATTACAAACACATTTGCAAAATCATTTCTCTCTTGTTCCACGTTATCCTAATTGTTTATGGTGTGTGACATCTATAGGTTCATCACTAAGCCGGTAGTAAGACTTGTACTAACACATTAGTACTCCCAAAAGAATTAATTGTCCCGGTTAATCTTTGGGTCCTACAAGCCATGATTGACATCTAGCAATATCTCATGACTACCCAGATAGTGTGAATGCTTTAAGAACATAATGAACCTGTCAGTTTTGGTTATAGTATAATTCAATCCTTCTATCTTACTATGTCCTGATCAAACAAAGACCATGGAATATTTGTCAAGTCACTAATTAGATCATATGCACAAATCTAATTAACATGCATTTTATTCGAGACATCAACAATTTATTCTCGATTACAACCCTAGCCGAGGATATCAATGCAGTGTCATAATTAGATCGCATAGGACATCATTATTATACCTTGCATGTAACAAGGAGATAGATTCCATATTACGCACACGTGTAACTTCGTATATGAACAAAATATGACCATCTAGTACAAAGACGGATCAACGACCCGGCATTACGTGCACCTGTGAACCAAAGTTATTTGACACACAAGTTAATACTATGCCTCAGGTCTAAGGATTATTTACACAAGACCAAAGCATGAACAATTAGACATTGACCACGCTAAACGCTTCCATGTTGCTAATTGTTCCATATGTGTCACGTTCAGTGAACTTGTCTAATACAAACACTCGTGTTCTTAACTCAGGCATCACAATACCCAATGACTTGTGACTCATCATTTCTTTAAGTATCCAACACTTAATGAAGAAGTTAAGAACACATCGGTCTCAACAGGATTATTAATATCCACTCAATAATCCATCAACCGGGAACGATTTAAAGATTCAGTCTAACTATGAACCCGTCACATATATTCTTGACGTCTCAAGAATAGGTATAGTTGCAACTGATCTTATGGAATCATTCATAAATATAAAATAATTAGACATATGAATGAATACGTCATTGCTATTAATTAAATAATAATAATAATAATGATAGTACAATTGAAATCCCTAATATGTAACTATTACATAGTAGCTTTAGGGCATATATCCAGCAATGGTATCAAGGGAAGAAAGCACTAATAGATCTTTGAAGTAAGAAACAAATTTCTATCTCACAATGGTGGGTCTGAAATCAGAGTCCCTTCGTCATCCATCACCGAAATGATTCTGTTTTGAAGGTGCCTCTTGTCAACAGAATGATGGAAGAACTTGGTATTAAGGTCTCCCTCCTTGAGCCACCGAACTTTGGATTTCTGCTTATAGAACAATTCCTCCTGGAGTCGGAAATCCGAGAAAGCCCAGATTTGGTCACGCTCCCTGTCGGCCAAGGCCTAGTTGTAAGGGTCCATAAGAAGGGCATCTTGGATGGAATCTAGAGTACTCCTAGCTTCCGCTGTCCTAGACGAGATATCAGAGAATGAGTCTTTATTGAGATGTTTAAGCCTCATTTTTAGCATTTTGAGTTTGTTGTACAAGGTAAACATAGGCGATCCCATCACCAGGGAGTCCCATGTTTGCCGAACTATCAACTTAAAGGATGGGTGAGTCATCTAAAAGTTGAAAAATTTAAACGGCTTTCTTGAGTTTGGAGCATGTAGTATTCTGATGACCATAGGAGAATGGTTAGATTTCCAGATGGCAAGAAGGATGCCTCAGAAAAGGAGAAAACCCTACTCCACTGTGTGTTGACAAGGACTTTGTCAATTTTCCTTTGTTTCCGGTTGTCGCCTGAGGATGTGGCCCAAGTGCATCTACAGCCAACATACCTCAAATCATCTAGTTCCGCCTAACAAAGGCAGTTTCCAAACTCATCATAGGATGTCAGCCAAGAAAAAAGAGCTACCAATACGATCAAACGGATACCTGATGGCATTGAAATCACTTGCAATCAACCAAGGGAGATCGACAAGCAAGGAGCTATAGTGGATGATATCTAGCCATAGGGGACGTCTGAGAACAAAGGTGTGTTCAGCATATACTACCGAAAGATGAAAAGTTGTACTCGTACGAAGGCACTTTAAACTTTCATGGATGACCTGAGAGGATGATGAGTAAGTATCAAACTCCACCAGCCTAGGGTTCCATCCAATACATATTCTTCCTTTAAGAGAAAAAATCATAGTTAGCCTTCCAGCTCCAGCTAGGAGCTAACCTAGCCGAAATAATAGGAAACATTGCAGTTGAGAACTTCATTTCCAAAAGGCCAATGCAACAAAGGTTATTGGCTCTAATGAGATTTTTCATCTCAGCTTATTTAATGGGGTCACCAATACCCCTAACATTCCACAGAGCTAAATATATATATGTACAATAAGGGTAAGGGCTACCACTGTTTACCTCTTTTCTTCTTCTTTGAAGTGGCTTTGGGCTAAGGACTTTTGGAAGAGCTGTTGTCAGATCCTGCGACCTGCATAACACTCGGCTGCTGGGGGGTTCCAATGGCTATAATTGTACATGAGGAGGGGGCACATTCTCCAGGGAAGCAGAGGGACCGTGAGCTCCATCCTTCTCAGATTTAGAGCCAGGATCACTAGCCTCTTTGTCATAATCATCCTTCGAGATTGAGGAAGTCATCGATTGCGGTCTAGGAGCCGTCGAATTAGGTGCAGGGAGAGATCACTCTAGAGGAGTACCCGACATGGATCTCTCAAAAGTCCCGTGTCTAATTGGTGTAGTGCCCTGCACAGCAAGGGAGGTTTAGGCCTTAAACTTATCCAGGGAAGGGGGGCATGAGTAGAAGAAGAGAAAGCTCGATGCTTGCTCTACTTTCTCCAGACTTCCTGCCATCCATCCTCTGGCTGAGCTTCTAAAGGCTAACCGACAGCCATAGGAGCCTTCCCAGTAGCAGAAGAAGACTTTAAATCAACGGAGGGAGCAATTCCAGAGGGAGGGTCAGTATTGGAAGGAGCGCACTTATGTCCAAAAGTACCACATGAGGGACATACATTTGGCTTACATTCATATTCGACCAAGACTAGCCTGGTTTCGCCATTTAGCTCAACCAGAATAAACTCACAAGCGGCGTGCTTCGCATTGATTTCCACGCAAACACGGGTGTAGGAGATCATCTTCATGAGCTCCGTTTTTTTATTAACATACAGCGGCTTACCAAGCATTGCCGACCAGAGGGAGTACAGGATATTTCTCAATCGCACCCAAATAGGGACAGTCTCATAGAGGCCTCTCTTGACTTCCATCAACAGGTGCCACTGTTGGAGGATAAGAGGAACTTTGGCCACCGTGATAGGCCCTCCATCCAGTATCTTTCTCCGAAACTCAAGGTCTGGTATATGGAAGAAGTAAAAGCCATCATTGTTGGCCATGACTTCCAGCAAGTGAGGTCCCCAAATATGCTTTAGGGCCGCCTCTGTTAGCTTAAAAGGCATTTTCTTCCCAACGTAATAGCCCACTAAGCATTCCCTCCACTTGGGGTTTCTGGCTTTAAGGATCTCATCCGATATACGCACAACCGGCCTATTGTTTAATAAGTCAGGTGGCATGTAGGTGAGGTCGTACCCCTTAGTGGCTAATTTTGCCACTTTAGCCCAAGACCGGACTACTCACTAGCTTGCCTTAAGGCCAGACTTATTCAGAGATTGTGATGGGTCCGTCGCACCACGAACTAAACTCCATCCAGGACCACTTGGAAGCCAAGAAGAAAGATTGGGTTTAGGAGGAGCTACAATTGATTGTGCAAGGACAACAGGTGGCCCAGCATTTGGGGTACCCGACTTACTCCTTTTCTGAGGAGGGCGGGAATTCCTTCCCCTGCTTCGGCCCCTTCGCCTAGCCGCATGAGCAGGGGGCACCACTTGGGACAAAAGGTATGTTCGGAGTTACCAACGCACCTACATTGTGCTGGGCCCCCACCGAATTCTGCAAAAGCATTTATTCGTCTTTTACAAATCCAAGAATTTCACCTCTAACTATGAAATATGAATTGCGGTCATAGGTGAAATTCTTATATACTTTTTCCCAAGCCCTTACTATGTTCACCAAATGCTCCCGTTCATGGGCATCCCCTCTTCTGCTCCAATTCGAGCTTCAGTGTTGCCGGGAAATCCAGCCGTCGGTTAGGGCAAATTCTGTAACCTATGAAGCGCCCCAGCATTCCTGCCCATTTCACCACTTGGATCTGCGTAGTAAGTTCTCTAAATCTGCCACTAAGGGGTATGACCTTACTTATATGCCCCCTGCTATCATAGACAGCAAACTAGTTGTGCAAATTTCAGAGGAGATTCTTGAAGCCAGCAACCCCAAATTGGCGGGAGTGATTGGTTGGCTATTATGTTGGTAAGAAAAATGCCATTTAAATTAACTGAGGCTGCCTTAAAGCATATTTAGGGCCCTCAACTGCTGAAAGTCATGGCCAATGATGATGGCTTCTATTTTTTCCACATTCCGGATCATGAGTACCGAATGAAGATCCTAGATGGAGGGCCAATTACAGCAGCTAAGGTGCCTCTCATCCTCCAGCAATGGCATCCCCTGATAGAGCTCAAAAGAGGCCTTCATGAGACCATTCCTGTCTGGGTTCGGCTGAGAAATATTCTATATTCCCTATGGTCGGTTATGGGAATCAGCGCTATGGCTAGCGCTTTAGGCAAGCCGCTATATGTAGACCACTAGACGGAGCTCATGAAGATGATCTCCTACGCTCGTGTCTGTGTGGAGATTAATGCGAAGCAGGCCACTTGTGAATCAATACCTGTAGAGCTGAATGGTGAAACCCAGTTGGTGTTTGTCAAATATGAATAGAAGCTGAATGTTTGCCCCTCTTACGGAACATATGGACATAAATGTGCTCCTACCATTACCAATCATGCTTCTGGAAATGCTCTAATGGCTATAATTCATACTTTAGATGCTCATCCTGTGGATGGTTGGAAGGAAGTGTGGGGAAAATAGAGCAGGCATGGAGCAATCCCTTCTATTGCTATCCCTGCTCCTCCTTCACCTGTTAATACAAAGGCACAAACTTCTCTTGTTGTGCAAAACCCTGCACCAAATAAGCGCGGGATGTTAAAGGGATCCTCGCCTGTACCCCCCATAGTGTGTTCCCTCCCTGCACTTAATCCGGCTGCACCCCGATCACAGTCAATGACTTCTTCAATCTCTGAGGAAGATTCGGATAAAAAGGCCAGTGATGTCCGTTGTGAATTTGAAGAGGATGGCCCTCAGGTTGCCTCTACTATCCTGGAGGAAGTGGACCCCCCTCATGATCAGGTACAGCCGTTGGACCCCCCAGCAGCTAAATGTTGTGCAGGCCACTAGCTCTGATAACAGCTCCTCAGAAAGTCCCAAACCCAAAGCTACCTCAAAAAAGAAAAAAAACGAGGTAAAAAGTGGTAGCTTTCCCCTTCTTATACGTATGTATATTGCTGTTTGGAATATTAGAGGTCTTGTTGACCCCATTAGACAAGCTGAGATTAGAAATCTTATTAGAGCTAATAACCTTTGCTACATTGGCATCTTGGAAACGAAGACCTCGTCTGCTCTGTTTTCTACTAATTCTGCTAGTCTAGCTCCTGGCTGGACCTGGTATGCTAACTACGATTATTCCCATAGAGGGAGAATATGGATCGGTTGGAACTCCAAGTTGGTGGAGTTTGCTGCATACTCATCATCCTCTCAGGTTATTCATGGACACTTTCCACGAATAAAACATTCCATCTCTCGGTCGTATATGATGAGCACACGTTTGTTCTCAGACGTCCCATTTGGTTAGATATAATCCAAACCAGCTCCATGCTTGTTGAACTTCCATGGTTGATTGCAGGTGATTTCAATGTCATCAGGCATCCTTCTGATCATATTGGTAGCTTTTCTACTTGGATGCCATCCTTTGAGGAGTTTGGACAATGCCTTCAATAGGCGGAACTTGATGACCTTAGATATGTTAGTTGCAGATTCACTTGGGCCACGAGGCAGCCATGCTAAAACACCTATGGAATTTATTCACGGATAAGTAGTCTTTGTGGTGCAAATGGATTCACTCTACTTTTTTGAAGAAAAAGAACTTTTGGATAGCTGTTAAACCGACCTTTTGCTCTTAGTCGTGGAAGAAGTTGCTTGACCCACCAATAGGGAACGTGAGCTGGGTTTAGACCGTCGTGAGAGAGGTTAGTTTTACCTTACTAATGATAGTGTCACAATAGTAATTCAACCTAGTACGAGAGGAACTGTTGGTCATCACGCTTGGTTGAAAAGCCAGTGGCGCTAAGTTACCATGTGCTGGATTATGACTGAACGCCTCTAAGTCAGAATCCGAGCTAGAAGTGATGCATAAGCTCATCGCTCGATTGCCGACCTGCGGTAGGGGACTTGTTCTCCTAAGGGCGCGTGTTGTTGGTGAAGTCCTCGTGATGGACGAACCGTGTGGGCGGCCTTGAAGCACAATTCTTATTGAGCGACGAGTAGAATCTTTTGTAGACGACTTAAATATGGTCGACGCTCCATGACTTGAGTGGAAATGGAAATGCTCCGGGTATGAGCATGTGACTTGGTTCGGCCGACATGCCACGACTTAAGTCATGTATAAGTGGCATGAGCGGAAGTGGTCGACTCCGAGTATTGTGTGTGCACGCCCATGACTTGTGCTAGGCCGACTTTCCATGACTTGAGAGTGCATACACCAACCCCCGTTCCATGACTTCAGCATGTAAGGGCCTATTTGTTTGTGTTCTTTTTTTGTTCCCCGGAACACAATTTATGTTCTTTTGTTCCAGGGAACAAAAAAAGAACAGAAATGCGTTTGTTTACACTTTTAATCCCGGAAACAAATTTCGAAGATTTTTCTTGTTCCCGGGAACACTTCCGAGAAACAATTTTTTTCTCTCCCATTTTTTCCTTCTCCTTCTTTTCTTCTTCTTTTTTCTTTGGCCAATCACCGGCCTCGGCCATGGCCAGTGACCAGCCGTCGAGGGCCGGTGACCTCGCCGGAGCGTTGCCGACCCCCGGCAAGGCTCGACCTCGCCTTGGCTAGGCGAGCTCGGCCTCGCCGGGCCACCGCCAGGAAAAATAAAAATAAAAAAACAATAAAAAAGAAAAAAATTAAAAAAAATTAAAAAATTAAATGAAACAAAAAAATTATACAAGTTTACCAAACGTGTTTTTGTTCCTTTTATATTCTAGGAACAGAAATTTTGTGTAGTTACCCAACGCATTCTTCTGTTAAAAAATTGTTCCCCATAACAGAAATAGTTTTTTCTGTTTCTGTTCCCTTGAATAATTTTTTAATAGAAACGTTACCAAACACAGCCTAACTTGCCAAGGCCAACCTACCGTGACTTGAGCGCAAATGACTACTAGTGAATGCCGATCGATCTTGCATCGTGTTGATCGATCCTTGAAAAATGCGGATCAATCCCCTCACCATGCAAATCGATTGTGGTCGAGGGCCTTGGTCATGTGGATCCCTTGGTCATGATGATCAATCGTGGACCGATCCTGGTCAGTCGAGATCGATCATGGTCGAGGGCCTTGGACATGTGGATCGATCCCGGTCGAGGGCCTTGGACGCGTGGATCAATCCACGCATCGTCCGGATTGATCCTGGTTGACCCATGCACCATACGGATCGATCGTGCATCGATCCTTGCATCGCGCGGATCGATCGTGGATGGATCCATGCACAGTGCAGGTCGATCATGGATCGATCCATGCATCGTGTGGATCGATGCCGGTTGAGCGAGGATCAATCCCTGAAGTGGATTGATCCATGCACCATGCGGATCGATCCCGGTTGAGCAGGATCAGTCCTTGTACCATGCGAATCGATCGTGGATCGATCCATGCATCGTGCGGATCAACCCTGCACCATGTAGATCGATCCATGCACCATGTGGATCGATCCTAGTGGAGCAGGCTAGTCGAGCGAGATCAGTCCTTGCACCATGCGGATCGATCCGGGTCGAGCGGGATCACTCCCTGCACCATGCGAATGGATCCCGGTCAAGCGGGATCGATCCCTGCACCGTGCATATTGATCCCCGGTCGAGCGAGATCAATCCGTGCATGTGGCATCCCAAAATTCATGGCAACCTCCAGATACATTAAGGCCTATGAATAGGTGATGGAAGTACCATCAAGTTGTATTGTAGCCATTTGATCCATGATTTGCAATAAGATTTATGGCCAAGCTTTTAATGGATAATTATTTGATAGGAAAGAAAATTCTATTCTTGGCTATGTGGTTTATAGGCCGGAATTTATTTATTTATGTTGCAAGCTTTATGGCCAAGTGAATAAGTGTAATTAGGTAATTATATGATGGGTAATTAGTTGATGATTAAAGGGAAAAATTAGAAGAGTGGGTTGAATTTAATTGACCCAAGATCAGCCCCACCATTCAGCCCTTTTGGCCGGCCCCGAAGCCCAAAGGAAAGGGCCTGTCCGACCGGCCCAAGGAGCCCAATGGGCTGTCGACCGAAGGGGAGAGGCTGGCCCAACCAGCCCATCCTCTTGCATGGCAACTAACAAGTGGCTTAGGGGACTTACCAAGTGTCATCTGCATGCAAAGAAATGATTACATGCTAATCATGAGGGGGAAGAAAAGAAGAAGGGGCGGATTGAGCAAGGGGGGGTGTCGCACGAAGAGAAAGGGAGAAAGAGAGAGAGAGTGACCGTCCGAGAGAAAGAGAGAAGAGAGAAAGAGAGAGAGCGAGCAAGCGAGAGAAGAAGGGAAGAGGGAGGCCGTTCGCTGCCGTTCGTCGCCGCCGTCAAGCCGCCGAGTCCCGCCTTGCCCCGCCATCTTTGCTTGTTGTGTTGTGCTCGGATTAGAGGCAAGTGGAGTCCGTTTCTCTACCCTTTTGCTAGCTGTGATGTGTGTATGTTGGATGGTGAATGTCGGATGTGGTAGAGGTAAGGAGATTTCGAAGCAATGGGGAGAAGTCTGTTGGCTGTGCATGCTGTTTCTAGAGAAATCAGTCCGACCCTCCGTGAGATTGTGAGCTGCATGCGACTTTTTAGTGGGAATCTCACTTCAACTTCTTAACAAAAGTGGTAGAGGACTTCTTGAAGTATAACATATCAAAAATTGAGAGGAAATGAACAAGTATAGGTTGGTGAAATCGTCTTTCCTTGAAGAAACCGGATCTGGAAAAACGTCACCTCAACCTAGCATGATTCTGTGATTTTTATAAAATCGTACAGTTGAAATTTGATCTTGTGCCCTTAGTAAAAGTTATAGATGACCTTCTGAGGAACAACATACTGAAAATTGAGATGAAATGTACATGAGTAGGTTGGTGAATCGAATTTTCTTTGAAAGGACTTAATCTGGAAAAAAAAAAGTACCGAGAATAGGAAGAACTAAATCGTCCATAGTTATTAATCTAGAACGAATGGGATTCAGATTTCTTCATGAGATATTTACCTCTAGGTGTTGTCTACAACTTATCAACTTTTCAGAATTTTTGGAGTTCGTTCGGATATTTAATCAAAATTATTTTCGAAACTACGCAAACTGTGATGCTGAGATATTGAAAGCTGTGATACTTGGACCGTACTGAATTGTGTGAAGTTCTTTTAGTACAATGTTCTTCATGAGATATTTACCTCTAGTGTTGTCTATAACTTATCAAATTTTCAGAATTTTTGGAGTTCGTTCGGATATTTAATCGAAATTATTTTCGATACTACGCAAACCGTGATGCTGAGATATTGAAAGCTGTGATGCTTGGACCGTACTGAATTGTGTGAAGTTCTTTTAGTACAATGTTCTTCATGAGATATTTACCTTTAGGTGTTTTTTATAACCTATCAAAATCTCATAATTTTTGGAGTTCGTTTGGGTATTTAATTAGAATTATTTTCAGAACCGTGTAAACTGTAATGCTAAATTTCAAAAGCTGTGATGCATGGACCGTACCGAATTATGTAAAGTTCTTTTGGTATAGTGTTCTTCATGAGGTATTTACCTTTAAGTGTTGTTTGTAACATATCAAAATCTCATAATCTTTGGAGTCCGTTTGGGTATTTAATCGAAATTATCTTCGAACTGTGCATACTGTTTCACCCGAATATTGATGTATTTTCAAAAATAAAAGGATTGGTTCTATGTGATGTCTTGAGTGATGGATTATGTTGCATTTGTGGTGTCATATGGCATGGTACATATTGTCAAAAGTTGAGATAGACCTTTGTTACTATCACATCGTACATCATGTGGAAATGTGGTGCATATATGAAAATAAATTATGATGATGAGTATACCGTCGGAGGTGTGAGCCGACGATGCCTCGAGAGTGTCGAGATGCTCGGAGTGTGGGTGCCGGATGCTCGGAGGTGTGTGCCAGATGTCCTCGGGAGTTTCGAGATGCCCGGAAGTGTGTGCCAGAGGTTCCTCGCGATGCCAGGTTGGGTGCGAGCGATAAATGAGGGATGCAAATATTGATCCCTGGGAAGAAAGAATTAATGAGATCCCCTGAAATTTGAAAATTGAATCATGTGCATGGGTATGTGCATGTGGCATGGTAATATATGCATGATTGAACGGGGATGCTTGCATGACTGTATGGTGATGTATGCTCGAAAGCATGGATGATATGCATTATGCTTGTGACATCTTGATTGTTTCGCTTCGTTTGACCTTTGTGTAGATTAATGGATCTTTACTGTTGAGTAGTTGAACTCACCCCTTTTGGGGATTAACATTTCAGATAAAAAGATGCCTTTGCCACCGGTTGCGCGTGGTACCTTCTACGGTATACCTTCTGACGTTGAGGTTGAGTGCGTGGAGCACATCTGTGTGAGTGTTCCTGGTTTGGTGTTTCTTCGAGTCCATGTGCTGGTTATGTATGACGTAGGCCTGGCTGGGGGTCCTGTTGTCCAAGAGTTTCTATCTGTCCACGTTCAACATGATGGGGTGAATGTAGGGATGCTACCGCCGCCACCATCCGATGCACCGGATTGGGTATGATGGCACGTATGACTGGTGGGAGCTGATACTTTTTGGGATGGCCGACACTAGCCGATGGATAGATGTACATGTCTGATGTATAGTCGGGTTCTCTTTTGGGTTTAGCTGAGCTTACTTAAAGTCTTGGCCTTTTGTTATACCGACTTGTGAAATCCATCTTAGTTATGTAAATAAAAGTGGTTCGGCCCTATGATGCTTATTTATATGAAAGGACGTAATTGGTGTGCATTGCATTATTTCAGTTTGTGTTAGGGTTAGAGAGATGTTGAGTATCATTGTTATTGGTGCAAGGGAAGGTGAAACTCGTTCATGCTTCTGTTAGTGAGCTGCGCTAAAACCCTTTTAAATAAAAAAAAAAAAAGTATTAAACCGGTATGCAGTAGGATAGGTGATAGGCACCTGTGGCGACCCTAGTGGATCGGGGGAAAGGGGTGCCACAACGGTTTTGGTATCAGAGCCAAAGGTTTATATGTGGAGAGACTCATTTGGGAATTGAGGAAGATAATGACAATACACACCATAGGATGCTGACTAAGAGTGGTTGATTAACTTTGAACAACGGGTGATGGGTATTCACTCGTAGACCCCTAGTTTGTTTTATGAGTTGCTTTTAGGTGCCAGTAACACGTTCATGTTACTTATTTTATAGTTACAGTTACTTTAAATGGAGGCATTGAGTCACAGATTATTCCTGAGGCAAATGCTTGGAAACTGCAGGAAAATCATGGTACGATTTGGAGGTCGTCATCCATCGAGGGCTGAAGCCTCTGCATCAAGGGCTGAACCCCGAATGGAAGATATCCTGCAGGCATTGGCCAATATAGGAAATCTAATGGAAAGACAAGCACAGCAACAACCCGGAGCAGAACGCTGTACTCAAGGACTGGTGGAGCAATTCTTGAAGTTGAAACCACCTAAGTTCAGTGGAATGGGAAGTCCTGAGGAGGCGGAGCATTGAATTGATGGGATGGAACAAATTTTCCGGGTGTTGGACTGCAGTGATACTGAGAAGATAACTTTGGCAAAGTACCAGCTAGAGGGAAATGCAAAGTTTTGGTGGAGAGCTTCGAGGGACACGATCTTTCCACCAGGTACTGATGTAAATTAGGATGAGTTTGTCAGAGCTTTCAATAGAAAGCATTTCTCTGATTGTGCTAGGGATAAGAAGATTACATAATTTGTTCAGTTAGAAAAAAAGGAGCTGACAGTGGATCAATATGAGGCGAAATTTTCTGAACTGTCTAGATACGCTCCTAGGTTGATTGAAGATTGAGAAGAAAAAGCTAAGAGATTCCTGAAGGGATTAAGAACTAATATCCGGAGGCAACTGGTGCCTTTGAATATAAGAGATTATAATGAGATTTATGAAAGGGCACAGTTGATGGAGCAGGAGTTGGTAAGAGAGCAATCAGAGTACAAGAGGCAGCCGACTTTTGGTGATAACAGACGGGGTAAGAGACCCTATACAGGTCAAGGTCAGACCTGGGAATCTAAGAAGAAGAGCAATTTCAGGAATTTTGGAAAAGTCAGGGATGGCCTGAATTTGGGAAAAGCATCTTATCGGAATGAAGAATGTCGAAGGTGTGATGGGCGACATGGCCCAGGACCCTGTAATGGACGGCTGAAATGCTATGGTTGTGGACAGGTAGGTCACCTTAAGAAAGATTGTCCACGAGAGAGATCATAGTTGAGCGCCGGCTCGGTACGGCAAGTGCCACAAAGAAGTGCCGAACCAAATTTGTCAAGGAATTTGCAGAGACCACCAGCACAAGGGAAAGTGTATGCGATCACCCAAGAGGAAGCAGAAGCTTCCAAAAATGTTATCTCAGGTACGATCCTTATAAATGGTAAAAAGGCATATGCATTGTTTGATACGGGAGCTACTCATTCATTTGTATCTGAAATATATGGACAATTAAACAAGTTAGAAACTGCGTCTCTTGAAATACCTCTTTGTGTTGCTACGCCTTTAAAGAACATGGTATTGTCTACATTGGTATGTGGAAAGTGTAAGATAACAATAGAGGGAAGGGATATGGAAATAGACCTAGTTGTGATGGCTATGTATGATTTTGATGTTATCATAGGAATGGATTGGCTTCATAAGTATCGGACCAAAATGGATTGTTATGGAAAAGTGATCCAATTTGTTTCGCCTGATCGGTCTAGTTGTGAATTTTTGGGAGGTCAGACCGGCCTATCTATAGCGCTTATTTCAGCAATAGAGGCCTGTGCATTACTTGACGAGGGATGTCAAGGGTATCTAGCGATGGTTAAAGATTATGCTAAGGAAGAGCCTAAGATCGATGAAATTCGAGTAGTCAATGAATTTCAAGATGTATTTCCTAAGGAGTTGCTTGGATTACCGCCAGAACGAGAAATTGAGTTTGAAATTGAATTAATGCCAGGAACAGGACCAATATCGAAAGCCCCGTATAGGATGGCCTTAATGGAACTAAAGGAATTGAAAGTGCAACTGCAGGAGTTGCTTGATAAAGAATTCATTAGGCCCAATGCTTCACCTTGGGGTGCACCAGTCTTGTTTGTGAAAAAGAAGGATGGGTCGATGCGTTTATGTATTGACTATAGGCAACTGAATCAAGTGACCATTAAAAATAAATATCCCTTGCCAAGAATTGATGATCTATTCGACCAACTACAGGGAAGTTCGGTCTATTCTAAGATTGATTTGAGATCGAGATACCATCAGTTAAGGATTAAGAAAGAAGATGTTCCTAAGACTGCATTTAGAACTCGCTATGGACACTACGAGTTCCTCGTCATGCCTTTTGGATTGACGAATGCACCGGCTGCATTTATGGATCTAATGAATAGGGTATTTACGCCTTATTTAGATCGGTTTGTGATCGTTTTCATTGATGATATCCTAATTTATTCTAGAGGGCCTGAAGAGCACAAGCAACACTTGAGGATAGTTTTGCAAACTCTGAGAGATCATAAGCTGTATGCCAAATTCAGCAAGTGTGAATTTTGGCTGGATCGGATAATATTTTTGGGACACGTGGTGTCAGGAGGAGGAATTGCGGTGGATCCGGCAAAAGTTGAGATGGAAATAAATTGGCCGAGACCGACAACACCCACTGAAATACGGAGTTTCTTAGGACTGGCTGGTTATTATAGAAGATTTATTGAAGAGTTTTCGCGATTGGCAGGCCCCTTAACAAAATTGACTCGAAAGAATGTGAAATTTGAATGGAGTGGTGAATGTGAAAGGAGCTTTCAAGAACTTAAAAGAAAATTGACCTTGGCTCCAATCCTGACCATACCGTCCGATCTGATGGTTTTACAATGTACAGTGATGCGTCTCACAAAGAATTGGGATGCGTTTTGATGCAACATGGCAAGGTCATAGCCTATGCATCCAGACAATTAAAACCTCATGAACTGCACTACCCAACTCATGATTTAGAATTGGCAGCTATAGTGTTTGCTTTAAAAATATTGAGGCACTATTTGTATGGAGAGAAGTTTGAAATCTATACAGATCATAAGAGCCTCAAGTATTTGTTTTCACAAAAGGAGTTGAACATGAGACAAAGGAGGTGGATGGAGTTGTTGAAAGATTATGATTGTGAGATACGGTACCATCCAGGGAAGGCGAATAAGGTGGCGGATGCCCTTAGTCGTAAGTCGGCTACAGAGATGGCCAGTTTAAGAACGGCAAAATGGAACCTATTAAAGTCTGTAGCAGACTCGAAGTTTGAATTGAAAGTGGATCGCCTTACCGGTATGCTTACTGCCTTAAGAATTGAACCCGAAATTATACAGAAAGTTAAGATCCTGCAAGAGTCTGACCCGAAAATTATGAAAGTAAAGAATGCAGTGTCTTTAGGAAAAAAAGACCAGAATTTCAAATCTCTGAAGATGGAGTGGTAAAATGCCAAGGACGACTCTGTGTTCCCAACAATGAAGAAGTAAAGAGGGAAGTTCTGTCGGAGCACATAGGAGTAATTATAGTGTTCATTTGGGTAGTACAAAGATGTACAGGAATTTGCGTCAGCAATTTTGGTGGAATGGCATGAAAGCAGATACGGCTAAATACGTTTCTCAATGTTTAACGTGCCAACAAGTGAAGGCGGAACATCGCAAACCTACAGGACTATTGAGACCGTTATACATACCGGAATGGAAATGGGAGCATGTAACGATGGACTTTGTGCAAGGACTGCCAAGGACATCAAAGGGTCACGATTCAATTTGGGTGATAGTGGATCGCTTAACTAAATCTGCCCATTTCCTAGCGGTCTGCATAAACTATTCAATGAGTAAACTAGCTGAAATGTATGTAAGCCAGGTAATACGCCTACATGGTATTCCTGTAACGATCACCTCTGATCAAGACTCTAGGTTTACTTCGAATTTTTGGCGGAGTCTCCAAAACGCCTTAGGGACAAAGCTTCAATTTAGTACTGCCTTCCATCCTCAAACAGATGGTCAATCAGAAAGAGTGATCCAAACTCTAGAAGATATGCTAAGAGCCTGTGTTATCGACTTTAGAGGAAACTGGGATGAAAACTTACATCTGATAGAGTTCGCCTATAACAATAGTTTTCAGAAAAGTATAGGCATGGCTCCATATGAAGCATTATATGGAAGGAGATGCAGAACCCCTATCTATTGGAATGAAGTAGGTGAAAGAAAACTGACAAGACCTGAGTTAGTGCAAGTTACTACCGAAGATGTTGAGATTATCAAGAAAAGACTTAAAACAGCCCAGAGTAGACAGAAAGACTACGCAGATAGGCGTAGGAGGCCTTGGGAGTTTAGTCTGGGAGATCACGTATTTCTTAAAGTATCTCCAATGAAAGGAATATCTCAATTTGGAATGAAAGGGAAGTTAGGTCCCATATTTGTTGGACCCTTTGAGATACTCGAGAGAATAGGAGACGCAGCTTATCGTTTGGCACTGCCTCCAAAATTGGGAAATTTACATGATGTGTTTCATGTGTCGATGCTGAGAAAGTACCAGCCGGATCCTGGTCACATACTCGATCATGAAGCCATCAAAGTAGATGAGAAAGTGAGGTACATCGAAGAGCCTGTGCAAGTGCTGGATTGAAAGGAGCAAATTCTTAGGACCAAGAAAATCCCGTTGGTAAAGATATTATGGCGACATCACGATGTGGACGAAGCCACATGGGAAAGTGAGGAATCGATGAAGGAAAAGTACCCCTACTTGTTTAAAGAGGCATAAGCGATGTCTAATTTCGTGGACGAAATTCTCTAAGGAGGGGCGAATTGTGGCATCCAAAATTCATGGCAACCTCCAGATACATTAAGGCCTATGAATAGGTGATGGAAGTACCATCAAGTTGTATTGTTGCCATTTGATCCATGATTTGCAATAAGATTTATGGCCAAGCTTTTAATGGATAATTATTTGATAGGAAAGAAAATTCTATTCTTGGCTATGTGGTTTATAGGCTGGAATTTATTTATTTATGTTGCAAGCTTTATGGCCAAGTGAATAAGTGTAATTAGGTAATTATATGATGGGTAATTAGGTGATGATTAAAGGGAAAAATTAGAAGAGTGGGTTGAATTTAATTGACCCAAGATCAGCCCCACCATTCGGCCCTTTTGGCCTGGCCCGCGAAGCCCAAAGGAAAGGGCTGATGTCCGACCGGCCCAAGGAGCCCAATGGGCTATCGACCGAAGGGGAGAGGTCGGCCCAACCAGCCCATCCTCTTGCATGGCAACTAACAAGTGGCTTAGGGGACTTACCAAGTGTCATCTGCATGCAAAGAAATGATTACAAGATAATCATGAGGGGGAAGAAAAAAGAAGAAGGGGGCAGATTGAGCAAGGGGGTGTCGCACGAAGAGAAAGGGGGAAAGAGAGAGAGAGTGACCGTCCGAGAGAAAGAAAGGAAAGAGAGAAAGAGAAAGGAGAGAGCGAGCGTGCGAGAGAAGAAGGGAAGAGGGAGGCCATTCGCTGCCGTTCGTCGCCGCCGTCAAGCCGCCGAGTCCCGCCTTGCCCCGCCATCTTTGCTTGCTGTGTTGTGTTCGGATTAGAGGCAAGTGGAGTCCGTTTCTCTACCCTTTTGCTAGCTGTGATGTGTGTATGTTGGATGGTGAATGTCGGATGTGGTAGAGGTAAGGAGATTTCGAAGCAATGGGGAGAAGTTTGTTGGCTGTGCATGCTGTTTCTAGAGAAATCAGTCCGACCCTCCGTGAGATTGTGAGCTGCATGCGACTTTTTAGTGGGAATCTCACTTCGACTTCTTAACAAAAGTGGTAGAGGACTTCTTGAAGTATAACATTTAAAAAATTGAGAGGAAATGAACAAGTATAGGTTGGTGAAATCGTCTTTCCTTGAAGAAACCGGATCTGGAAAAACGTCACCTCGACCTAGCATGATTCTGTGATTTTTATAAAATCGTACAGTTGAAATTTGATCTTGTGCCCTTAATAAAAGTTATAGATGACATTCTGAGGAACAACATACTGAAAATTGAGATGAAATGGACATGAGTAGGTTGGTGAATCGAATTTTCTTTGAAAGGACTTAATCTGGAAAAAAAAAAAGTACCGAGAATAGGAAGAACTAAATCGTCCATAGTTATTAATCTAGAACGAATGGGATTCAGATTTCTTCATGAGATATTTAACTCTAGGTGTTGTTTACAACCTATCAACTTTTCAGAATTTTTGGAGTTCGTTCGGATATTTAATCAAAATTATTTTCGAAACTACGCAAACTGTGATGCTGAGATATTGAAAGCTGTGATGCTTGGACCGTACTGAATTGTGTGAAGTTCTTTTAGTACAATGTTCTTCATGAGATATTTACCTCTAGTGTTGTCTATAACTTATCAAATTTTCAGAATTTTTGGAGTTCGTTCGGATATTTAATCGAAATTATTTTCGATACTACGCAAACCGTGATGCTGAGATATTGAAAGCTGTGATGCTTGGACCGTACTGAATTGTGTGAAGTTCTTTTAGTACAATGTTCTTCATGAGATATTTACCTTTAGGTGTTTTTTATAACCTATCAAAATCTCATAATTTTTGGAGTTCGTTTGGGTATTTAATTAGAATTATTTTCAGAACCGTGTAAACTGTAATGCCAAATTTCGAAAGCTGTGATGCATGGACCGTACCGAATTATGTAAAGTTCTTTTGGTATAGTGTTCTTCATGAGGTATTTACCTTTAAGTGTTGTTTGTAACATATCAAAATCTCATAATCTTTGGAGTCCGTTTGGGTATTTAATCGAAATTATCTTCGGAACTGTGCATACTGTTTCACCCGAATATTGATGTATTTTCAAAAATAAAAGGATTGGTTCTATGTGATGTCTTGAGTGATGGATTATGTTGCATTTGTGGTGTCATATGGCATGGTACATATTGTCAAAAGTTGAGATAGACCTTTGTTACTATCACATCGTACATCATGTGGAAATGTGGTGCATATGTGAAAATAAATTATGATGATGAGTATACCGTCGGAGGTGTGAGCCGACGATGCCTCGGGAGTGTTGAGATGCTCGGAGTGTGGGTGCCGGATGCCCGGAGGTGTGTGCCGGATGTCCTCGGGAGTTTCGAGATGCCCGGAGGTGTATGTTGGATGCCCGGAGGTGTGTGCCGGAGGTTCCTCGTGATGCCAGGTTGGGTGCGAGCGATAAATGAGGGATGCAAATATTGATCCCTAGGAAGAAAGAATTAAATGAGATCCCCCGAAATTTGAAAATTGAATCATGTGCATGGGTATGTGCATGTGGCATGGTAATATATGCATGATTGAAGTGCATGGGGTTGCTTGCATGATGGCTAGTTGTATGGTGATGTATGGTCGAATGCAGCGTGGATGATATGCACTATAATTGTGACATCTTGATTGTTTCTGTTTGCTTGCATTGTGTAGATTAATGGATCTTTACTGCTGAGTAGTTTAACTCACCCCTTTTGAGGATTAACATTTCAGATTAAAAGATGCCTTTGCCACCGGTTGCGCATGGTACCTTCTACAGTATACCTTCTGACGTTGAGGTTGAGTGCGTGGAGCACATCTATGTCTGTGTTCCTAGTTTGGTCTTTCTTCGAGTCTGTGTGCTGGTTATGTATGACGTAGGCCTAGCTGGGGGTCCTGTTGTCCAAGAGTTTCTATCTGTTCATGTTCAACGTGATGGGGTGAATGTAGGGATGTTGCTGCCGCCACCGCCCGATGCGCCGGATTGGATATGATGGCACGTATGACTGGTGGGAGCTGATACTTTTTGGGATGGCCAACACTAGCCGATGGATAGATGTACATGTCTGATGTATAGTCGGGTTCTCTTATGGGTTTAGCTGAGCTTACTTAAAGTCTTGGCCTTTTGTTATACCGACTTGTGAAATCCATCTTAGTTACGTAAATAAAGGTGGTTCGGCCCTATGATGCATATTTATATGAAAGGTCGTAGTCGGTGTGCATTGCATTATTTCAGTATGTGTTAGGGTTAGAGAGATGTTGAGTATCATTATTATTGGTGCAAGGGGAGGTGAAACTCGTTCATGCTTTCGTTAGTGAGCTGCGCTAAAACCCTTTTAAATAAAATAAAAAAAGTATTAAACTGGTATGCAGTAGGATAGGTGATAGGCACCTGTGGCGACCCTAGTGGATTGGGGGAAAGGGGTGCCACAGTGCACCATGCGGATCGATACTGATCGAGTGGGATCGGTCCTTACTTCGTGCGGATCGATCCCTGCACCGTGCGAGTCGATTGTGGATTGATCCCAGTTGAGCAACATCGATCATGGTTGAGGGCCTCGGCCGTGCGGATCGATCCCTACAACATGCGGATTGATTGTGGATCAATCCATGCATCATGCAGATTGATACTGGATCAATCCTAGTCGAGCGGGATCGATCGTGGTCGAGAGCCTCGGCCATGTAGAACGATCCCTGCACCGTGAACAAATCGATCCTAGATCGATCCATGCACCATGCGGATCCATCATGGATCGATCCATGCACCATGCGGATCAATCCCGATCGAGTGGGATCTATCCCTACACCATGCAGGTCGATCCGGGATCGATCTGGGCCAATTGACCATGGTCCGGTTGCAACTCCACCGATCATTTCTTGTCTGATTGAATCCATCCTTCTTCCTAAAATTTATTTTGTGTCATAAAATAGCCTCCCCAATGGTTTTCCTACGTCCCAACTACTCTTTTTTTTTTTCTAATTTTTCGAATTTTCTCAATTTTTGAAATACCAAAAATAAAAAATAAAAATTCCGGTCGTCAAAATTTTTTTTTGACTTTTCCAAAATTTAGATCACATTTTTCTAAGCATCTCTGTGAAAAATCTCATCAAAATTTTCTACAATTTTTTAGAGTTGGTGCCTACTCAAACATGGTGAATGTCTCCTCCTGATGGGGGCAAAAATGCCCCTAAAGCTCTTTAGGGGTTAGTGGAGCTCGCAAGCTACGGGCAACCTATGGTCGATCATCGGGCGATGCATGACCCATGTCACAGGCGCTGGAATGAGTCATAATAACGTTCAATGATCCCCGAAATAGGTCCCGACCGATCGAAAAGAGTGCCCCTAGACAAAGATGGATGCATCGTGTGGCTCTCCTCACACAGACATCATGGCCGAGCGCATGAGTCGTTTTCGAGCCAAGTGGCCATAGAGAATGAATCAATGACCGAGTTACTTAGGAATTGACAAATCTATGAGTCCTTTTGGTAAGACGAGCTCGTGCCTCGGGCATGAATGAACGAGCCACGCGCTATCGACCCACGACCCGAACAAGACATTGGTGTTCTCGCATCTAGCGGTGCGGATGCGACCTCGTTCGATGACTCCGTGTGTTCCTCGAGTTCTCGTGCTTGAGGAGCTACGGATTAGTCGACTTGGTTCGTTTTCAGTGTACGCAATGGTGAGTGAGAGACGATAAGAATGTGTGCGTAGGCAAGCTCTGTGCTGGTACTGTTCACGGGCTTACTCTCTACCAATTTCCCGAGTTACTGTTCATCAGTCTGGTGCATAGGCAAGCTCTAACAATCATGGGGGAGTGATCAGAGATACCCGGGTACAGGAAGGAGGCCTCCGAGAAGGAAAAATCCATATTCCATTTAGTATTAACCAATACCTGATCAATTTTCCTTATTTTTCTAGAAGCTCCAGCTGAGGTAGACCAAGTGAAACGAAGACCAACATACCTGAGGTCCTCTAACTCTGTCTGAGCTAAGCAAAGGCCAAACTCATCGAAGTAAGGGATCCAAGTGTTGGAGCTTCCGAACCGGTCTGAAGGGTCTTCAATGGATTTAAAATCCCCGACTACTAACCAAGCCAAATCTTGCAGAAGATTGTTCATACGAAGAAGGTCCTCCCAAACAGGCTGACGGTGGATAAAGGAATGTTCTCCATATATGACAGAAACACAACAATCTAGACAAGACAAGGTAAGCTTTAGGCGGCCATGCACAACCTGATCGTTAATAGTCAAAGTTCCATAACTTACGCACTCCGGGTTCCATCCAACCCAAATTTTGCCCCGAGGGGATAAATCATAATTAGCAACCCCTTTCCAATCATTCAGCAAGAAGGAGGACATATAGTCAAAAGAAGACTCTAGAACTTTCGTCTCAATGAGGCCAACAAAACATAGATTGTGAGTGGAGACAAGTCTTCTAACTTCAGCCCACCTAACGGGGTCAAGGCCTTTAATATTCCAAATACTTATATACATATTTACATTAGAAAAGAAGAAGGATTACCTCTTCTTTGTGGTCTTCCTTCGACCAGTAGCCGAAGTGAGAACCACAGAAGGGAGAGGATCCGAGCATAACAACAATAATTTGTCTTGCATGGCCTCAACCGATGCATTCGTGGGTGGATCTTTCAGAGAAGGGCACGCAACTAAAAGCAAATCATCCTCATCCGAGCATGCATGGATACTGGAGCTGCCTATTTCATCCGAGCAATCAGGACGCACCAAAGAAGGAGGAATAGCCTTCGCCTTAACCAGGGAAGACGAGCCTTCAATGGCCTTAGAAGAGGTTAGAGAACTCCCAGCATTTTTGCGAGCTAATGCTGCAGGACCAGCTTTCACAGGGACAGAGCTCTTCAGTTTCAAAGATTGCCCCCTTCACTAGGTGGGGCTAATCTAAACGACGCAACCTCCTTACTCATCGGGGGCTTTTTCTTTTTTCCTTTGACTTGCTTCCATCCGGGATCAGCAACTATAGGAGGGATATTGGCAGAATTCGTAACCAGAACCAGCTCTTGAACACCTCCAGAACCAGAGGCCATAGCACCAGACGTAAGGGTGAGCGCGGTTCCCGGGTAGAACCGGGAACCGAAGAACCACACTGGAGGGTCAGGTTTGGTTCCCAGTTCTTAAGAGACCGGTTCCGATTCCCGGTTCCTTTTTTCTTGGAACCGAAACCGTTACGGAACCGAAATCGAAACCGGCTTGGTAGGAAAAGTTCTCGAGAAACACAGAAAGGTAAGAAAACCTGCTGAGGAAAAACAATAAAAGAAAAGGGGAGGTCGGCAAAAAGACGGTTGCGGAGAGAAAGTGACGTGAGAGCAAAGGGAAAAAAAGTAAAAAGCGAAAGCGAGAAGCAGAGAGAGACTGTTCATCTTCGTCGTGCTCCGCCTCGCGGCCGCTTGAGGGCTCCGCTAAGCCGGCCGCCACACGGCGTTGCGCTCGTCCACAAGCACCGTGCCGCATCTTCGTGCCAAGTTTCACCGCGGGCAGCCTAGCCGCCGGCCACCGCCGCTGCTAGTCTGTTGCTTCCCTCTACCGGACCTCCTCACGAGCACCCTTCCGTGACGCCAGAACTAGTCGCTGAGCCACCGCGCTCCTCCGCCTCGGCTCTGACGCCCAGCAGCCCTTACTTGTGCTGCTCTCCGTCTGAAGTTCTGCCCCGTCTCCGTGTAGCCCTGCCGACGCCACTCCACTAGCAACCTGCGCCCGCCCGATGCCACGCAGCTCGCCTCTGTCGCCGGCACCCCTATCTCAGAACCTCTGCACGCTAGACACCACGTCATTGCCACACCAGCACCACAGCTCGATGACCCGAAGCCCCTTCTGCCCGAGCATCTCACCATCTCGCCACACCAACCTCACCTGCGCTGCCCTCCCTTTTTGTGTTTCTTTTTTCCACAAGAACAAAGGAAAAACGAGGTACCAGCTAGTTTTCATATTCTCTTCCTAAATGTTTGTCGTGTGATTTTAATGTTAGCTGTAGTAGAGATTTCAAGACCATTCTTTTATGGGCAATTTATTTTTTATGGGTCATGACCAATTTCTTTGCTAGTGCTATTTGTTACTACGTAAAATGCTTGGATTTGCATTTTCATTCTATTGTACCCTTTTTTGTATGTGGACAATGTCATCTAGATACACATACTATAGAATTTGTTTGGGCTGATGTCAACATCATCCTCTAGGTTAATGTACAATGTTAAAGATTTTGCAACTTTACTAATCTTGATTGGTTGTTGTATAGTTCAAATATTATTGTTGGAACCTGGAACCGACCCTGGAACCTGTGATAGGGTAGGTTTTAGGTTCTTGGATCTGACAAGTAGGTTCCAGGTTCCAAAAAATGAGGAACCTGTACCGAGGATAGGTTCTAAGTTCCAGACGGAACCGAACCGAAACCTGGAACCCGTCACCCTAACCATACCTTGATAAATTATCAGCATCAAGACCAGCAGACTTATGCAAATCCAAGAAGTTCTCACCAGCTGAAAGGCATCCAGTAGAAGGCCTGTTAACAAACAGGGGATTGTCTATCGTCCTATTCACAACTTGCATTTGTTGATCCTAAGAACCTGTTGGAGCAGATAGAGCAGGGGACGAGGGCGCACCATGAGGAACATGGGATCCAACGACTAGGGGCTAATGAACAAACTCAGCAGGAGGTTGAGCAGTAACAGAGCTACATTTGTGGCCGAAGATGCCACACCCAGAGCAAGCTACGGGTCTCCATTCATATTCCACTTCAACCAAGCATGATTCACCATTATGAACCAATTCAACGGACTCGCAGGTAGGCTGTTTCACTGTAATCTCTACACAAACTCTAGCGAAGACCAGCTTTTTCATATGTTCTTTTCTCAAGTCCATGTATAACAGCTTTCCCACTGCACTCACAACTTTGCTAATAGATTTGGAAGAACAAAATGCAAGAGGGAGATTCCTCAGCCTCACCCACACAGGCACAATCAAGTGGGTATCATTTCTAAGCTCCAAGGCTGGTTTCCATTGCTGCAAGACGAGAGGCATTCTTGCAACCGTAATAGGCCCCCCTCAAGGACCTTTTTTCGAAAGTGTTTATCCGAAACATGGAAGAAGAAAAAGCATTTCCCATTGGACATTACCTCAGCTAAATTTGGACCCCATGCCTTGTTAAAGGCATCTTCAGTGACCTTAAAGGGTATTCTGCTACCGATATAGTAACCCATAAGACACTCTTATAGCTTAGGGTCAGCAGCTTTAAGATCTACATCAGTCATCTCAACAATCGGCCTATTATTAACATAGGATGGAAGGTAGTACCCCAAGTCGTAGCCCTTAGTAGCTACTTTGGCCCACACTTGCCCATGTACATACATTTGGGTTAATCGAACCCCTTCTCTGAGGGTTTTTAGATCTCGATCTACCTCTGTTCCTACCTCGTGGCCCTTCAGGAACGCAAGTAATTCGAACTTGCTCAGTACCTTCCTTCGAAACAGCAAGGGCCGAAGCATTACGACCCAAGTCCTCTTTCAAGGATCCACCCAGAGTAGAAGGGCCATGAACGGGAGGGGGAGGGCTTCATGCACTAGTCCATGTCCCCTCATTGTGGGCCAGAGTCGACTCGAAATCCATCGCAGCACAGAGTCGCGAAATAACAGCACAGAGGCGATAAAAACCTTGACCGGACTCAGTCATAACAGCCCAAAGAAAAGACGTACCAGGGCTAGCTTATGCTTTTACCATTTTCACACGTCGCGGGTACTGTTCACGGGCTTACTCTCTACTGGTTTCCCGATCATTCTGGTGTGATGTTGATTCCCGAAACTCTAGCCGTCGGAATGGGCTGATTTTTGGAGGGAAGATCCCTCTCACCCTCCTTTACATCTCCACAGAAGGATTTTGCTAGAGCTAGTCTACATCTCAAGATATTTCATGGCCTAGGGCTGGTCGTTCTGCAATTTCAGAACTGGTTTTTCTTTTGGTTTTCTTCTATTTCTAGGAGTTGCAACAGTTATAATGGGCTAATTTTTGGGAGGTAGTCTCCTCTTACCTCCATCTTCATCCCCACCGAAGTATTTCCGTTGGGCTGGCCTAAATTTCGAGATCCATACGGATCCAAGCATGCGAGCAGATCGATCGTCTAAAATGGCTAGTGCGGGTTGAGGGGGTTCCGACCAGTGGTTTGGCCTCATCTTCAAAGGCTGAGGTCGTATAGGCTATATACGTCGTTCCTCCATTCGGCGACCTCCTAGGTGACCAACTTCCTCAGTTCTCGTACTCTCAACTCTGCTCCTGTGTGCTACTACTGCGTTTCTTCTGGATTCGTTTTTCTCTTGGAGCTCCACTGTGCGTGTTGGGCTGGTTAAGGCTCCTGCATTACCAAGCTGTGGAGGAAGCTAGTTCGGGTAAATCCCCTTCATTCAATGGTTTTTCATTTGCTGTGATCGGGGTGCGGACCAAGTGTTTGTGAAAATGTCTACAGCTATTGTTGAGGCTGGAGACGGCACTCGTGATGCTCGACCTACGGCTAGTACCTCAAAAGGGCATCCAAACCCCTCTCCTACTGTTGGTTCACCTTTGAAGTAGCCTAGTATGGCCTTAAATTCCTTGTCCGGCCAAGCCGAATTGAAGAACAAGCAGCAAGTCCTACAGGAGCTCCCTACTTGCCCCCACTGGTCTAGAGGCCGGAGCCGCAAGCGGTCTGCATCCAAGCGTCCTATGCCTCACCCAACTAGACAACAGAATGCTCCGACTCGTTCATGGGCAAATGTGGCCCATCTGGCGGTGAAAGGCTCGGAATTGTCTTACATTCCTCCTACGTTTGTAGATGGCAAAGCTGTGGTTAATTTGGTGGATGAAGTTCTTAATGCGGTGGACCCAAAGTGGCATCAATGTTTAGTGAGATACCTGGTAGGGAGGAGGAAGCTTCCGTTCAGCCTCTTGGAGGATTCTCTAAAAAACGCTTGGGGTTCCAAGCTTGTAGAAGTCCTGGCCAATGATCAAGGCTTCATCTTCCTCCACATTCCAGACCCGGTATTTCAAATGAAGATTCTAGAAGATGACCAACCACGGTTGCTAGAGTGCCTCTCATTCTTCGTCAATGGAAGCCACTCATGGACCTTAAGAGGGAGAACCACTCCTCTATCCTGGTTTGGATTCGCTTGAAGAACTTACCGCTTGATTGTTGGATGGTGCCAGCGATGAGTGCTATCGCTAGTGTGGTGGGTAAGCCATTTTAAGTGGACCAACAAACGGACCAACAGAAAAGGGTTTCGTTTGCGAGATTATGTGTGGAGATCAAGACAAATCAGCCAAGATGCAGGACCACTGAAGTGGTCTTGAAGGGGGTTTCTCGGTCGATAACCATCCAATACAAATGGATGCCGGCTGAATGCCTGGGTTGTGGAACGTTTGGCCACAATTGTCAAGCCCCCCCTCACGTGCACAACCCTGCCGGACGGACTAGAGCTCCAAAGCAGCCTCTGGCCAATCCTGCTCCTCCGATTGCTGAAGATTCAATTCTGAAGCAGGCCCCCAACCCCTTTTCGGTTGCTAAAGCGACGGTTCCACAACAGGCACAAACCTCTCTCCCAATTCTACCATACAACATAAGTAGGGCTTGTGGCCGAACGTTCCACAATCCAGGCATTCAGCCGGCATCCATTTGTATTGGATGGTTTTCGATCAAGAAACCCCCTTCAAGACCACTTCAGTGGTCCTCATTTGTCTTGATCTCCACATATATTCTAACAAACAAAACCCTTTTCTATTGGTCCATTTGTTGGTCCACATAAAGTGGCTTACCCACCACACTAGCGATAGCACTCATCGCTGGCACCGTCCAACAATCAAGCAGTAAGTTCTTCAAGCGAATCCAAATCGGGATAGAGGAATGGTTCTCCCTCTTAAGGTCCATGAGTGGAAGCAACCCTTTTCTATTGGTCCATTTGTTGGTCCACATAAAGTGGCTTACCCACCACACTAGCGATAGCACTCATCGCTGGCACCGTCCAACAATCAAGCAGTAAGTTCTTCAAGCGAATCCAAATCGGGATAGAGGAATGGTTCTCCCTCTTAAGGTCCATGAGTGGCTTCCATTGACGAAGAATGAGAGGCACTCTAGCAACCGTGGTTGGTCCATCTTCTAGAATCTTCCTTCGAAATACCGGGTCTGGAATGTGGGGGAAGATGAAGCCTTGATCATTGACCAGGACTTCTACAAGCTTGGAACCCCAAGCTTTTTTCAAAGAATCCTCCAAGAGGCCGAACGGAAGCTTCCTCCTCCCTACCAGGTATCCCACTAAACATTGATGCCATTTTGCGTCCACTGCATTAAGAACTTCATCCGCCAAATTAACCACAGCTTTACCATCTACAAACGTAGGAGGAATGTAAGACAATTCCGAGCCTTTCACCGCCAGACGGGCCACATTTGCCCATGAACAAGTCGGGGCATTCTGTTGTCTAGTTAGGTAAGGCATAGGACGCTTGGATGTAGACTACTTGCGACTCCGACCTTTAGACCAGTGGGGGACAGCAGGGAGCTCCTATAGGACTTGCTGCTTGTTCTTCGATCCGGCTTGGCCGGACGAGGAATTCAAGGCCATACTAGCCAGCTTCGAAGGTGAACCAACAGCAGGAGAGGGGTTTGGATGCCCCTTTGAGGTACCGGCCGCAAGTCGGGCATCACGAGTGCTGTCTCCAACCTCAACAGTAGTTGAAGACATTTTCACAAACACTTGGTCTGCACCCCGATCACAGCCAATGAAAAACCATTGAATGAATGGGACTTACCCGAACTAGCTTCCACAGCTTAGGAATGCATGAGCCTTAACCAGCTTAGCACGCACAGCGGAACTCCAAGAGAAAAACGAATCCAGAAGAAACGAAGTAGTAGCACACAGTAGCAGAGTTGAGACTACGGGAACTGAGGAATCTAGTCACTTGGGAGGTCGCCGAATGGAGGAACGACGTACAGAGCCTATACGACCTCAGCCTCTGAAGATAAGGCCAAACCACCGGTCGGAACCCCCTCAACCCGCACCAACCATTCCAGACGATCGATCTGCTTGCACGCTTGGATCCGTATGGATCTCGAAATCGAGGCCAGCCCAACGGAAATGCTTCGGTGGGGATGAAAATGGAGGTAAGAGGAGACTTCCTACCAAAAATCACCTATTCCAACCGTTGTAACTCCCAGAAATAGAAGAAAACCAAAAAAAAAAAAAAACCAGTTCTGAAACTGCAGAACGACCAGCCCTAGGGCAGTGAATATCTTGAAATGTAGAACAGCTCTAGCAAAATCCTTCGGTGGAGATGTAAAGGAGGTTGAGAGGGATCTTCCCTCCAAAAATCAACCCATTCCGACGGCTAGAGCTTCGAGAATCAACATCACATCAGAATGATGAACAATAACTCGAGAAACCAGTAAAGAGTAAGCCCGTGAATAGTACCCCCGAGGTGTGAAAATGGCAAAAGCATAAGCTAGCCCTGGTACGTCTCTTCTTTAGGCCGTTATGACTGAGATCGGTTAGGGTTTTTATCGCCTCTGTGCTATTATTTCGCGACTCTGTGCTTCGACGGATTTTGAGTCCACTCCGGCCCACAACGAGGGGACAGGGACTAGTGCATTAAGCCCTCCCCCTCCCGTTCATGGCACTTCTACTCTGGGTGGATCCTCGAAGGAAGACTTGGGTCATAATGCTTCGGCCCCTACTGTTTCGAATGAAGGTATTGAGCAAGTTCGAATTACTCGCGTTCCCGAAGGGCCGCAAGGTAGGAACAGAGGTAGATCGAGATCTAAAAACCCTCAGAGAAGGGGTTCGATTAACCCAAATGTATGTACATGGGAAAGTTTGGCCAAAGTAGCTACCAAGGGGCTACGACTTGGAGTACTACCTTCCGTCCTATGTTAATAATTGGCCGATTGTTGAAATGACTGATGTAGATCTTGAAGCTGCTGACCCTAAGCTACAAGAGTGTCTTGTGGATTACTATATCGGTAGCAGAATACCCTATAAAGTCACTAAAGATGCCTTTAAAAAGGCCTGGGGTCCGAATTTAGCTGAGGTAATATCCAATGGGAAAGGCTTTTTCTTCTTCCATGTTCTGAATAAAGACTTTCGAAGAAAGGTCCTTGAGGGGGAGCCTATTACAATTGCAAGAATGCCTCTCGTCTTGCAGCAATGGAAACCGACCTTGGAGCTTAGAAAGGATACCCACCTGATCGTGCATGTGTGGGTGAGGCTGAGGAATCTCCCTCTTGCATTTTGGTCTTCCAAATCTATTAGCAAAGTTGCGAGTGCAATGAGAAAGCCGTTATACATGGACTTGAGAACAGAACATATGAAAATACTGGCCTTCGCTAGAGTTTGTGTAGAGATTACAACGAAACAGCCTACCTGCAAGTCCGTTGAAGTGGTTCATAATGGTGAATCATGCTTGGTTGAAATGGAATATGAATGGAGATCCGTAGCTTGCTCTGCATGTGGCATCTTCGGCCACAAATGTAGCTCTGTTACTGCTCGACCTCCTGCTGAGTTTGTTCATCAGCCCCAAGTCGTTGGATCCCATGTTCATCAGCCCCAAGTCGTCCCCTGCTCTGTTTGCTCCAACAGGTTCTCAGGATCAGTAAATGCAAGTTGTGAATAAGACAATAGACAATCCCCTATTTGTTAAGAGGCCGTCTACTGGATGCCTTTTAGCTGGTGACAACTTCTCGAATTTGCATAAGTCTGCAAGTTGTGAATAAGACAATAGACAATCCCCTATTTGTTAAGAGGCCGTCTACTGGATGCCTTTCAGCTGGTGACAACTTCTCGAATTTGCATAAGTCTACAGGTCCTGATGCTGATAATTTACCAATTACTAGCACGTCTGGTGTTGTGGCCTGTGGTTCTGGAGGTGTTCAACAGCTAGTTCTAGTTACGGATTCTGCCAATATCCCTCCTACAATTGCTGATCCGAGATGGAAGCAAGTCAAAGGAAAAAAGAAAAAGTCCTGGATGAGTAAGGAGGTTGCGTCGTTTAAATTAGCCCCACCTAGTGAAGGGGGGCAATCTTTGAAACTTAAGGTCTCTGTCCCTGTGAAAGCTGGTCCTGCAGCATCGGCTCGCAAAAATGCTGGGAGTTCTCTAACCTCTTCTAAGGCCATTGAAGGCTCTTCTTCCCTGGTTAAGGCGAAGGCTATTCCTCCTTCGGTGCGTCCTGATTGCTCAGAAGAAATTGGCAGCTTCAGTATCCATGCAGGCTGGGATGAGGATGATTTGCTTTTAGTTGGATGCCCTTCTCCGGAAAATCCACCCACGAATGCACCGGTTGAGACCATGCAAGACAAATTATTGTTGTTATGCCCGGATCCTCTCCCTTCTGTGGTTCCCACTTCGGCTACTAGTCGGAGGAAGACCACAAAGAAAAGGTAATCCTTCTCCTTCTCCAATGTAAATATGTATAGAGGTATTTGAAATATTAGAGACCTTCTTAACCCCGTTAGGCAGGCTGAAATTAGAAAACTTATCTCCACTCACAATCTATGTTTTATTGGCCTCATTGAGACGAAAGTTTCGGAGTCTTATAGCTTTGGCCATTTCATTTCTTATCGAGTACTATTCATTGATGCTCTCAAATTTGGCGGTCGAAGCACTATTCCTGCGGTTTCTTGCGCGGTTGATTCCGGGTGGTTTGACCGTTCATTGAGGCTACCATTTGGTAGGGAAGAGCGCCTGGTGTCACTCCACAAACCCCCAAAGCTTTGCCCTGGTACATAACTCCTTTTGGGCAGACAATGGATGAATCTAGTTAGGGTTTCATCGCGCCCTGTTTTGCATTTTCGTGTTCTTGTGCTGCTATGGATCCCGAGTCCTTTTCAGCTCATAATGAGAGGGTAGGGACTGGTGTTCGAAACCCTCTCCTTCCTATTCTCGGCCCGTCTTCTATTGGCAGTGGTGTGAATGAGATTATGGCTAGTAACGCTCAAGCTCCTGCTATTTCGAGAGATGCTACTCTTTATGCTCGAACTAATCAAGCTCCTACTATATCGAGAGGTAGGAGTAGAGGAAGATCGAGATCAACGCCCTCAGCGCGCAGTGTCGAGGAGTTCTAATGTGCACACTTGGGCTAGTGTGGCTGTGGCTAAAGTGGCCACCAAAGGTTATGATTTAGAGTTTTGCCCTCCAACCTATGTCAAAAATAGAGCGATTGTCGAAATGACCGATGAAGATCTTGATGTGGCTAACTCAAAACTCAAAAAGTGTCTTGTTGGCTATTATATTGGCAAGCGTATACCTTTTAAAGTAACTGAAGCGGCTTTCAAGAAGGCTTGGGGCCCGAACTTAGCCAAAGTAATGTCTAATGGAAATGGATTTTTCTTTTTCGATATCCCGGAAAGAGATTTCCGTCAAAAGGTCCTATAGGGGGGCCTATTACCGTCTCAAAGGTGCCTCTTGTGCTGTAGCAATGGATGCCAGCTTTGGAGCTTCGAAAGGATGCTCACTTATCTATACTCGTGTGGGTCAAGCTTAAAAATCTCCTTATTGCTTTTTGGTCTTCACAGGCAATTAGCAAAGTTACAAGCGCCGTCAGAAAGTTGCTATATGTCGACTTAGGAATGGAACAATTGAAAATGCTGGATTTTGCGAGAGTATGTGTGGAGATCACAGCGAAGCAGCATGCCTGTGAGTTTGTAGAGGTGGTTCATCATGGCGAATCTTGCTCGGTAGAAATCGAATACGAATGGAGACCCACGGCTTGTGCTAGTTGTGGCATTTTTGGCCATAAATGCAATTCTCCAACTGCTCAACCTACAGTTAAGAATGCCCAACAAACTTTGGTCGCTAGTACCCCTGCTCCTCAAAGTGAATCCTCTTCTCTTGTTCCTGTTTCTCAGCCTGCACTTCACTCGCCTCCAATGCAGCAAGTGAAGAAGGGCCTTCGATGGATTTTGACGAGGCTAGGGAGCTCCCAGCGATCTTACAAGGCACCAGTGGAGGACCAGCTTTCATATGGCCAGTACCTTTTAATTTTAACGATTGCCCACCTTCACTGGGCGGGGCTAGGCTAAAAGAAGCTGCCTCCTTGCTCACCTAGGCTTTTTTCTTTTTACCCTTTACTTGCTTCCTAGTCAAATCTACCACAGAAGAAGGATCAATAGTAGGTTCTGAAAGCGGAGCAAGCTCCTGGCCTTTCTCAGGAGCAACCATAGCGTCAGGCATGCTAATAATCTGCGAGTTAACAGCAGCAGAATCAACATACTTGTTTGGTTCGAATGGTTCCTCAACAGCCAGAGTACGAACAGCATCAAGCCTGTTAATAAACAAAGGGTTGTTTCTCGTTCTGTCTACGTCATGCACTTGCTACAGTTGAGGCGAGTGAACTGCAAGCTGAGGAGTAAGGACAGGAGATGAGGATTCACCTTGCGAAGCAAGGGTACTAGCGACCAAGTTTTGTTGGGCATTCTTAGTTGTATGTTAAGCAGTTTGAGGACTGCATTTATGGCCAAAAATGTCACAACCAACACAAGTCGTGGGTCTCCATTCGTGTTCGACTTCAACCAAGCAAGATTTGCCATGATGGACCACCTCCACAAACTCACAAGCATACTGCTTTGCTGTGATCTCTACACACACTTTCGCAAAAGCCAGCATTTCCATTTGTTCCGTTTTTAAGTCGACATATAGCGACTTCTCGAAGACACTTGCAACTTTGCTAATTGCCTGTGAAGACCAAAAAGCAATAGGAAGATTTTTAAGCCTTACCCACACGGGTACAGATAAGTGAGCATCCTTTCGAAGCTCCAAAGCTAGCCTCCATTGCTGCAGCACAAGAGGTACCTTTAAGACGGTAATAAGCCCCCCTTTAAGACCTTTCGACGGAAATCTCAATCCGAGATATAGAAAAAGAAAAGTCCCTTTTCATTAGACATTACTTTGGCTAAGTTCGGGCCCCATGCCTTCTTAAAGGCCGCTTCAGTTGCTTTAAAAGGTATACGTCTGTCAATATAATAGCCAATAAGACACTCTTGGATTATTAGGTCAGTCGCATCAAGATTCTCATCGGTCATTTCGACAATCGCTCTATTTCCGACATAAGTTAGAGGGCAAAACTCCAAATCATAACCTTTGGTGGCACTTTAGCCACATCCACACTAGCCCAAGTGCGTATATTTGAACTCCTCGACATCGCACGCTGAGGGTGTTCTGATCGTGATCTTCCTCTACTTTTACCTCTCGGTACAGCAGGCGTTCGAGCAGTTCGAGCATGAACAGTAGCATCTCTCGAAACAGCAGGGGGTTGAGCGTTATTTTCCATAATCTCATTCACACCACCACCAATAGAGGACGGGCCAAGAACAGGGGGGGAGGGCTTCGAACACCAGTCCCTATCCCCTCATTATGGGCCGAAGAGGATTCGGGATCCATTGTAGCACAGGAACACAAAAATGCAAAACATGGCGCGATGAAACCCTAACCAGATTCATCCATTGTCGACCCAAAAGGAATTCTGTACCAGGGCAAAGCTTTGGGGGGTTTGTGGAGTGACACCAAGCGCTCCTCCCCACCAAATGGCAGCCTCAACGAACGGTTAAAACACCTGCAATCAACCAGGCAAGAATTCGCAGGAACAGTGCTTCGGCTGCTAGTTTTAAGAGCATCAATGAACAATACCCGAGAGGAAACAAAATGGCCAAAGCTTATGCTTTCGCAGTTATTCGTCTTTCATAAATCCAAGAATTTCACCTCTGACTATTGAATACAAATGTCCCCGACTGTCCCTGTTAATCATTACTCCGATCCCAAAGGCTAACACAATAGGACCGGAATCCTATGATGTTATCCCATGCTAATGTATATAGAGCGTAGGTTTGCTTTCAGCACTCTAATTTCTTCAAAATAACAACACCGGAGGCACGACCCGACCAATTAAGGCTAGGAACGTATCGCCGATAGAAAGGACGAGCCAATCGGTGCACACCGTGAGGCGGACCGATCGACCTAATCCAAGGTCCAACTAAGAGCTTTTTAACTGCAACTTAAATATACGTTATTAGAGCTGGAATTACCGCGGCTGTTGGCGCCAGACTTGCCCTCCAATAGATCCTCATTAAGGGATTTAGATTGTACTCATTCCAATTACCAGACTCAAAGAGCCCGATGTTGTTACTTATTGTCGCTACCTCCCCATGTCAGGATTGGGTTATTGCACGCCTGCTGCCTTCCTCGGATGTGATAGTCATTTCTCAGGCTCCCTCTCCAGAATCGAACCCTAATTCTCCATCACCCGTCACATCCATAGTAGACCACTATCATACCATTAAAATTTGATAGGGCAAAAATTTGAATGATGCGTCGCCAGCACGATAGCCGTGCGATTCGTCAAATTATCATGAATCATCAAAGTAACGAGCAAAGCCCGCGTCAGCCTTTTATCTAATAAATGCATCCCTTGCAAAAGTCGAGATTTGTTGCACATATTAGCTCCAAAATTACTACGATTATTCAAGTAGCAAATACCATCAAACAAACTATAACTGATTTAATGAGTCATTCACAGTTTCACAATCTGAATTAGTTCATACTTACACATGCATGGCTTCATCTTTGAGACAAACATATGACTACTAGCAGGATCAACCCGGTAGCATTCCTTCACGACGTCCGCCGTGTATGATCCATTGCAATGCTCGAGGGCTTTACGTGATCAAGGGCAAGGTAAAATCATCATTGCGGTGAAGCGATAAACGCTTAACGATTAGGAAACAAGGGCCAATGACCCCACACCCATTAAGAGAGTTCTGCATCCAAGAGAACGAGTAGGCACTCGTGATCCATCCGAACGATTGAACGAGACAACGTTCGTGGAACATGAGCCTCACTATCCACTCCAACCGAGCATCCGAGAGGACGCTGTGATGGAAGGGACGATCGAACGTACACATTTCCATCGCAATAGGTATGCAACACAGGAACCCACGTCTTACATCCAACATTTAGCTCATGAAGCAACATAATCGAAAGTGAGGGAAGCAGTTCGATGCACCAACACGGAGCCTTCCTACGCACACATTCTTATCATCTCTCACGCGCCATCGCGTACATTGGAAACGAACCAAGCCGACTCATCCATAATTCCTCAAGCACAAGAACTCGAGGAACACGCGGAGTCATCGAACAAGATCGCATCCGCACTGCTAGATATGAGAACACCAATGTCTTGTTCAAGTCATGGATCGATAGCGTGTGGCTCGTTCATTTATGCCCGAGGCACGAGAGTCGTCTTATCGAAGGGACTCATAGATTCATCAATTTCCAAGTAACTTGATCACCGATTCATTCTCTATGGCCGCTTGGCTCAAAAACGACCCATGTGCTCCATGATATCTTCGAGGGGAGCCACGCAATGCATCCATCTTTGTCTAGAGGCGCTCTTTTTGATCGGCCAAGACCTATTTCGAGGTTCATCAAACATTATTATGACTCATTCTTAACTTATTCCTATGCCCATGACATGGGTCATGCATCGCCCGATGATCGTCCATAGGCTGCCCGTGGCCTACGAGCACCACTACTCACCTAAAGAGCTTTAGGAGCATTTTTGCCCTCAGCAGGAGGAGACATTCACCATATTTGAGTATGCACCACCCCTTTAAAAATTGTAGAAATTGAATTTTGATGAGATATTTTGCAAAGATATTGAGAAAAATGTGATTTAAATTATGGAAAAGTAAAAAAAAAAATCAACAATCAAAATTTTTTTATTTTTGGTTTTTAAAAAATTGAAAAATTTTGGAAAATTAGAAAAATAATAGTTAGGACGTGGGAAAACCATTGAGAGCCTATTTTATGACAAACAAATTTTAGGAAGAATAATGGATTCAATCGAACAAGAAATGATCGGTGGAGTTACAACTGGACCATGGTCGGTCGACCCCGATCAATCCGTATGGTGCAAGGATCGATCCCGCTCGATCACAATCAATCCACACAATGCATGGATCGATCCACGATCGATCCGCATGGTGCATGGATTGATCCGCACAGCCGAGGCCCTCGACCACGATTGATCTCGCTCGATTGGGATGGATTGCATGGTGCATGGATCGATCCACGATCGATCCGTATGGTGCAGGGATTGATCCCGCTTAACTGGAATCGATCCACAATCGATCCGCATGATGCGGGGATCGATCCGAACAATGCGGGATCGATCCGCACGGCCAAGGCCCTCAACCACGATCGATTCCGCTCGACCGGGATGGATCGATCCACGGTCGATTCGCACGGTGCAGGGATCAATCCACACAGTGCATGGATCGATCCACACGGCCGAGGCCCTCAACCACGATCAATCCGCATGGTGCATGGATCGATTGACAATCAATTCGCAAGGTGCATGGATCGATCCACACGGCCGAGATCCTCGATCATGATCAATCCCGCTCGACCGAGATTGATCCATGATCGATCCGCATGAGGTGCATCGATTGATTCACGATCGATCCACATGATACATGGATCGATCCACACGGCTGAGGCCCTCGACCACAATCAATCCCGCTCGATCGGGGATCGATCCACGATCGATCCGCATGGTGCATTGATCAATCCACGATCAGCTGATCCGATCCGCATGATGCATGGATCGATCCGCACGGTTGAGGCCCTCGACCACAATCAATCCCGCTCGACCGGGGATTGATCCACGATCGATCCGCATGGTGCATTGATCGATCCATGATCAATCGATCCGCACGGTGGAGGGACCGATCCCACTCGACCGGCATAGATCCGCACAGTGCAAGGATCGATCCTGCTCGATCAGGATCGATCAGTACGGTGCAAATAGTAAGCAACACAGACTATATTACCATAGTATAATTGCATACTATGAAAACTAACACACTTAAAGAATAAAATTTATGAACTTATGGGCAGTAATCAGAAATCAAGCTATGACGGCCAGCAATACTATCCAGAGCATTGCTTTTACTATCACGATCACTCACGTATAAACTAAAATCCACTCACATCATACAACAATTTGCAAAAGATATATATCGTACTTAGAAATGGCTTCAATTTCTATCTTGGGCTAAATGTTTCAAACATATATTTGACTAGTTAAAACAATGACTTGTCACAAATTGAAATTAAAACAGATAAGATTATATATCATCAACTATTGATGCGACACTTACTGAGTAATATGGAGCTGCAAACACCACACTAAAGGGTTCGGATGCATTATTTTCTGTGAAAGCATATAAAGCAACTAGAAATAGCTGTGAAGAACCTGTTCGAACCACAATGTGACGACCCTCTGTTATTGCATTACCAACCAGTTTATGGAGCTGAGAAATCTCCTTCGCAAGCTCAAGCTCCAAAAACCAGCAGAGGTTCCCAACATCTGAGAAGTAACTGGTGAACTGCCAGCCTAGTATCACCACCGTGGTTTTGTCAACCAATTTTTGCCAATATCTCTCATACATTGTAGGATCACCATTGCATGAAGGAATGTTGAGCTTAGGATCATGAGACCCGTGGCATGTGCTTTTATATAATATGTCCACAAAAAAATGGCTCACCTTTTTAACTTATGAGGACATAGAACAAAGACAACTAGAAGAGGAATGATGCAACAAAAAAAAAGCTCTATGGCAAAAGCTATCAATTTGTGACAAGTAGTGAACTTATCCGTCCGTAAAATTATTCGACCTCCTTGATATTTCTGCCTCCTAATTGCCCAATATTTTGTCCGTCAGACTAACAAAAGAGAAAATAGGCCTGACAATATTAGTCCTGTCCAATTCAAAAAAATATTTCCTACGCGCAGGCAAGAAGGCCATGGTAATCCTAGTAAAAGTTTCCTTATAGTGAAAAATAGATGCAAAATTTGTATCCCACGGTGGCATTTATATTCAAGTAAGAAATATTTCAGGGCTTACATCATGTATCAAACTAATATACCTCACAATCCATAAACGAAATTGCAATTCTATATTAAAACAGTTTCATCCTATGTAGTCACGTGACAAAAGTACTTGTTCCCACACAATCTTTCACCATCTTACCAGCATAAATTTTTCAGATCCTCTAATTTCTTTTCAGAAGTGGATTTGTTAGAGATAATCATCCAGTTATCTTTATCTTCTAGATATCAATATGATTAATACGACACTCATACCATGCTCAACACCATGCTCATATCAGTCGCTTAATAGCATGCATGGCGACCCTAGTACATACAAAAAGACATGGCAACAAATGGGTGACAAAATCACAATCCTAGGCCCTAACTAGCAATTTCAAAATTACCTCTAATAAAAACAACATGAAGTGGAAGTCGTTACTTAGGATTTTTTTTTTTTTTTACCACATTACTTGGAGTTAAAAGAAATTTTCCTTGTCAATTCCATGCAGGCAGCAAGTAGATTACCAAGATCCCTACTAAACCCAATACATTAAATTTTAACAGTGGTTTGCTAAGTTATGTATTAGCATTGAAGGATCTTATGACTAGCACATCACAGTATGTATAGAAATAGAAATGTTTAGGCTTACTGGTCAAGATTGATCACATTTCTCCCATCATCTGCATCTCCCCCATTTACAGCCAATGGTGAAGGTGTTGGGTGCATGTTTTGAATGGAACTGGCTTCAATTTAGGACTCTTCAGCAATCTGAGCATCTTTTGGCTTCTCCATGGAAACTCTGCTTACTTTCTCTCTCATATGCTTTCTTTGTCGACTAATTTTGAGCACTAAGCTCACATTAAGTGCAACGGATAGCACTAACATGTGTCTAGGTGAAAATAGAGACCGAAGATTGGCCATTTGGCTCGAGAAACAAGATCTGAAACCAAAAATATGGAGATGAGAGTATTACTAACTGAAATAAGCAGAAAATGCAGTATCAAGTATACATAGACAGAAGGAAAAGAAGTACAAAAGAAACAGCAAATAGATGCTGGGGAAAGGAAAAAGGTTTATAGATGCAATCTTCATCAAATTATTCAGAAAGTTAAAAAGGCTGGCAGTTCATAGGCTGCTTGATAGATAGTGGATGCTGGCAAAGAATTAAAGAAACAGTTAATGGATGCAATCTTATCAGATGAAGCAAGAAGCAAAAAGCTTAAAGGAGTCAAAAAGCTTTATCCTTATAAAGTGATTCTCCATTAACATGCCAAACATACTGGGATATAAATATGCACTACTTAAAAGTATATTACGAGCCAAAACTAGTTCGGCACTCAACGACATGATAAAAAGGACCAGCGATTAGCAAAATATACGTTCTTGAGGAGAGGCACTTTCACTTAGCAAAACTCTATTATGGGACTGAGCCCCAAGCAATTAAATGCTTAGCCAAGAATGCTCCGCTTCCTCCTTACCCATAGAACTAGTAAAGTGAGCTTTGGATGAGATAGCCACCTTAGCAATAACTTGACTATAGACAATAAAATTCAGGAGCAATGTCAACATATGGTCTTGGCACTTTATGTATGGAGAGAGGTGGGACTTATCATACAACTGAAGAGTAGTAGAACGGATTTGGAAAGAACAGGCCACGTAATTTAAATTGTGCCATCTTGTACTTCAGTGAACTTGTATATCTTTGTTGGTTATGAGGACCATCAAACGAAGTACCACCAGTACAATGCAACTTTAAAATTAGAGCATACATTCATACCGTATTACAGAAAAATCTACAGTCGAACTAGGAACCGGGACTTTAACTGCATGATGAGAGATGACCCATCTGAAAGTTCACAAAAGCTTCCATCTACCAAACAGAGAATCGATAATCAAGTTACTCGAGCCAGCTTCTTTCTCACAAATAGCACAATTGAGGGAGAGAAGGAGAGACGGAACGAGATTATCCATATTTAGTACCAAAATCTAACTATTGTGCAAATTTTATTCTTGATTGCCAAAGTCAATCCATTTTCTAACACTTAAAACTTCTGCAGAGACCATTAAGTCACATAACATCATCCGAGAGCTCGGGTGCAAGTTCAACTCCCAAAATCTCTCCTTTCTTTAATGGGCATGTTTCTTCCATCATTATGCTCCTGCTCTCCGATTGTCCGGTCAATGCGGTTCCACTCGCATCGAGCATTAGAGAAAAACTACTCCCACCTCTCAACAATTCGAACTTTCAACGAAATCGTTCCGGAACAGTAATTATGCAAAAGCCTTTCCATAAATTCACCTAAAAGAATCCACACATGCAAGGCAACTCTCATCCACGCCCAGTTGCCGTCCCGCTTCACTCATATCAGTGCCAGCGTCCGAGTTAAAACGATCTCCATCGCTGCAAATTCCTTCCACCACCAACCAAACATACACGAAAACGACACGAGGAGAGACAAAAACGCCACCAGCAGTTACTCGCTCCATCATCCTTGCATGTAGTGTTCTACCGCCGCGAAAAACCAAAGCAAAAGCAGAAAAAACCACTAAGCAAGCCTGAGCAAACCCCTCGACAGTCCAACGGGAAAAAAGGAAAAGCAAAACCACACACGACCCGTCGCTTAAAACGAGAAGTACTCGCCCCGCAGCGCACGCGAGAGCAGAGGGGTAGCCCTCGAGCCGAGGAGGAAATGCGCCACGGCGAGAAACCGCTAAGACGCCGAGCGAAGCCGCTCGACGCTCATTGACAGCTCACGAAAAGCGGAAGAAAGGGAAACGGCTCGCTCGAGGGCCGCCCGCGACCCTTCACGCGGCGTGGCCACCGCCCTGGTTCTGGACGGCGGGCCTGGCCGGCGAGGCAAAGCGGCGGAAGGAAGGAAGGAGGGAATGAGAACAGATTCGCCGTCCCGCCAAGAATCAGCAGCCAACCAGGTGGTCCCGGGAGGAGGGGGAGCTACGGAGGCGTAGGGCGGCCGGAGAGGCGGATGAGGGGGGGCGGGGACGCGGCGGAGGCGGCCACTCGTCGTACGGACGGCGGAGAGTGCGGAGCTGGCCGTAGGGAGGCGAAGGAGGAAGGAGGAAGGAGAAAAGTCTCCGCCTTTTGGCGTTGCCCGCCTCGATTTGTGTCTTCGTTTGAAATCATCTCCCGCGATTTCGTCTTGTTCTGCAGAAAATATTTTGGTACAAAAAATAGTTTGATTCCCTGAAAAGTTTGATTCTTGTAATAAATGTCCTGCATTTGTCTTCCATTTTTAATAATGCCCCGCAAGTGAATACACGGATCTTCAATTAATTCTCTTGAAAATGCTGTTGGTTAATGCTTTATTAAAAGGATTATTCTCTGAAAAATTTCTAATTAATATATTTATGATAAATTTATTTTAAATTAATAGTAGAAAAAATAGAACATATAGACTCTTCTTTTTCCTTACTAAATTTGATGACAATCATGCAATCTTTCTTCTTAGTGAATTGAGACTCCATGGATTGGATCGGTCTAGAGTTTTGGTAGATTTTTCATAGTTAGTTATCAACATATCTTGGAATAACTTAACTAATTGATCTCGAGGGATCTGTTTGAGAACATGGATAAAGGTGTTTTGATCATTACCACCAAGATGAACTGAGTATCTTTAGAATCAGGAAAGTGGAGGTCAATGGCATGATTTTGGACCCATAAACCATTTAGTAATGTAAAGTAGCAGCAATAGAATCTAGAGTTTGAGGTGCTCTAGTAATCTATAGCTGAACTTTAAGGGCTGAGAGAAGTCGTGGATCCCAAAGAACCATATTAAAATTTGAAAAAGTGTAACATATATTGTTCGTGGTTGAGGGTGATTTGGATGGTACTAATATAAGCATGTTAGTGATCCAAGAAATAGGTATCTAAAAGGGCCATTCAAGTAATTCTAATGGCATCAAAGTGAAGGTATGTATAGCCTTATTGTATCCACTGGCGTTGAAAGTTAGAAGGGATTTAGAGAGTAACAAAGTATTCATACTAAGTAGTTAGAATAGGATGCTTGTCAAATTTTAAGGACTGAATATACTCTTTAATTTCTTTAAGGATATGCTTAATAAATTGCTTAATAGAATGGATAAGAGAGAAAAAAAATGATTTAACAAAAGTAGAATATGGATTTATCAATGAAAGATGAGTTTAAGAGATTTTACTATCTTTCATTGAAGTAAGAAACCTTGTAAAGATAGTTAATCTAGGAGACATAGGAAGCGTGGAGGTCAAGAGGAGGATTAAGAGAAACACGAGCATTTACAGTGAAGGGTGTAGAAATTTCGAAAGATTCAATCATGGCGTGAAAATTCTCCCCCTTTCTACATTGAATAATCAACTTCAAACTAGAATATTTTTTTGTTCCATATTAATATTTTCTTTGAGTTTCATTTAGTCGATTTGACTCCACAATTAGTCCACACTATATCAATACGTGAGATAGAGATAAAAGCACCAAAGGCAATTTCAAAAGAGTTTTCCATTGCCCATCCATTTTCGACTAGTGAGTTGGATTCGCCTCGTGATAATATTAATCGGGCGTGCAATCGGAACTGAGTGGTTTAGAACGGAATAAGAAGAAGAAAAACATTTTTAGCCTCATGACACTAATAAAAAAAACACAAAAGACAGAAGAAAAGAAAACACGATCACAAGATACGAGGGACAAGACAGACAGACATCCCACCTTGTCGTGTCCTGTATAATTTATAATCATTTAGCTATGGTCAAAAGAGTAGTACGGTCGCTCGTCTCTTTCCTCTCATCCATCACTTTCCGGAAGAACACTTTCGTTCACCTCGTAAACTCAATTCTTTCTTTCAAGTTTCGAGGACTTCAGGACAGGTCACTGAGAAAGGAAGTGAGCTGACCAGGCAACTCTCGATTTGTGTCTTCGTTTGAAATCGTCTCCCACAATTTCGTCTTGTTGTGCAGAAAATATTTTGGTACAAAAAATAGGTTGATTCCCTGAAAAGTTTTACTCTTGTAATAAATGTCCTGCATCGGTCTTCCATTTTTAATAATGCCCCGCAAGTGAATACACGGATCTTCAATTAATTCTCTTGAAAATGCTGTTGGTTAATGCTTTATTAAAAGGATTATTCTCTGAAAAATCTCTAATTAATAGATTTATGATAAATTAATTTTAAATTAATTTTTAGATGATCAAAAATTTTAAATCGGTACATCTTTAATAAGTTTACCCCAAACTAATATACTCGTAACAAGTTTACTCTCTATTAATTTTCGTTAAATTTTACCTTTAAATTATTAAGTTGGATAACATGTGACAGTGAATTAGTGTACTAGTTTGAGATTTCACTATATATTTCACACAGTTATGTTATATATTAATTTCTTTATGGCGGATTGAATACGGGCAAAATCAATTAGTTACAAAGTATTATCAATGATTATTAATATAATTTCCTCTCGACTTGTTTCATTTCCTTTGAGATTGTAAATTAGGTTAGGCTTCATAATGAGTAAACATCAATTAGGTTAGGCTTCTCTTCTTACTTAACACATCTTCTTCACCATGGTAATTACTTCGCTCCATTTTGTCATTCCTTTGTTTCATCAGACGTAAACGCTAAAGAGCCCTTCGATTTTCCGGAGCAATTAAATGAAAACGTCTGGCAATCAATTAATTCATTTTTATTTCAAGAAATTGGAAAAAAAAAACTGTCCTTTTTTTTTGGACTTTTCGTTATTAAAATATTTACATTATAAAGTTTTAGGGAAAAAGCCGGTCTGGAGGATGAGACTTTGGTACGACTTGACCTCTTTCCTATGCTACTGCTACTGTTACTGAGAGAGCGACTTCTTTGTCCGCTTTGCTTGCTTCACCTACCAATTGATCTTTGCATTAGGATTCCGTACAATTTCGACACTCCAAATTCAGATCCCTATGCCAAAAAAAATGGTGGAAAGAAATAAATCTTTAGTTTCTAAGACTAGCGATTAAAAAGCTCCCAAATTTTAAACCTCCCACCTCTCTATCATTAGACTAACTAAAATTTATTTATTTAGTTATTATTTGGCAGAGTAATATTAGTGGTTGATGTGCAAGTCGGACCATTGTTCCATACCATTATTTCCCTATCAATCGCAACGCATGGGATTTTAAGTAATTTGATTTGAAGACGATGTAGTCAGTTTATTCCCATGAAATGGCAAAAAATCCCAACAATGGAGATGTGACCGATATCCTATCTAGTCTATTTTGTTGTACTTTTCATTCTTGATCATGAATTGGGCTTTTTATTTTCGTGTTGTAATAAACACCCAACATTAAATTGAGTTTTTAGTTGAAATTACTCATTTTGATATTTATATTTTTGCATTATTTCTGCCTAAAAAATATTGGCCTGTGTCCTCGCAGTGATCGTTAGTATAATCACGGTGAACATCGATTGTTCGAAGAATAAGAAATGGTTTCTTGTCCCAATAAAATAAGAAATGATGCCTTCTGGATCATATTTCACTTCCATACATTTCAATGTACTTTTTTTTTGTGCTTTGATCCGTCAGATCTACCTAGGTGACAGATGGGATATTGGGAAGAAGCCTTCTAAGAATGTCCATAAACACTTTTACAACGATAGCTTCATTTCACTTTTTATTTTCATAAAGGTCAGAAAGGTTAGTCTGAATAGTTCAGAGGTACCTATCACGCATGGCATTTCCCTTTCTATAATAAAATCTATTTATTTTTTATGGGAAGTTGGACAGCTAGAAGTACTAGAGTTTGTGATGATTATCACCCAGTGATTCCGTAGACCGGTATCACATGACTAATTCGAACAAACATAAGTTTCTTCTTCCATTTGTCTTCAAAAAATATAAAGAAGCACTCTTTACTCGTGTAGGTCATACCATTCTTGCGAAATTCGATCATTCAACTCGCCTTCGTCACTCTAAATCTTCACAAATTCCGACTTATTCGACTCCTTCCCGATATTCACATCACTACTATCCTAAAGTTGACTTCTTTATATATTATTATCAAGTGAAATTTTTCAACAGATAACTGGTCGAGGCGATCTATAATTAGATTAAGTATAAAAATTAAGAAATATTGTTTCTCGAAAGGAAATGAAGGACCACAATACATAAAAGAAGTTATACAATATGATGGATTGCATTGATCAAGAATTGCTTGTGAGAGTAATTTTTTTCCTACCAAAAAAAAGTCAAGACTCGTGGTGCCAGCAATTTTGTTACTTCCCCCAAAATCGAAGCTAAAGGCTTCTATGTCCAATGATGTAGGGAACCATATTGATGATATCTTGGAAATTGACTTGAGCGGAGAGCATTTGGAGAGAGCTGGGATTGCTGGATGAGTAAAGAAAGCCGCGTTGAAAGAAAGTTAGAATGAGCTACACCTTATTGAGATGTGGGTAGTGGTATGGAGATGTCGATTGATTGAACATAAGATCAATCTCATAAAGTCGATATGCTCAGAAGTAAGTTATGGTCTCCATCCCGGTGAGTCGCTTGCTATTTACTAATGTTTTGTCTACATTTAATTTGAGCAGTGACCCTTTATCTTTGTGGTATGTAAGTGTTGCATTTGTGAAAATATGGGAGATAACTTCTTTATATATGGATAATGTGTATCGTCTTCTTTATGAATCTACAGCTTATTTCACTAGAAAATAGATTCCCAAGTCATGTTAGAGAGAATTTCTTCATGTGTGGATAACGCATATAGGCATCCTTACGTATCTAAAGCTTGTTTTACTAGAAAAATAGATACCCAAGGCTTGAGGTCTTTAGAATATTGTGTTCTGTGGTTTTTCTTTATACTGTCAACTGTTATATCTGCAAACAGTAACAATACACTGTTACTCCTTGATGCTTGTGGCTTTGCCACAATCTGAAATGCTTCTTGCCATAACTATTTGCAAAACTGGGATTCATTAAGGATTGCAAATATCATAATTATAAATAGACAAAATGGTGGTATTATTTGAGAACTTAATTATTGCATATTGAAGGTGGGATGGTGCAGAAACAGACTATTGTAAAGGTGGTGGGGATTTTTCCAAAGAAAGAGGTATTCTTTCCTAAATTGTCAAGGAAGAGTATAGTGCGAACAAGAAAAGGAGCTATCTAGACACACACATGTATATATGGGCCTTTTAGTTCCTGTTAAGATCTAGTTTCACTAACACGTGGCAATCAGAGCAGGGTTAGAAATTTCACATTGACAAGTATCCACTTCGAATCATTAATACATTGTTTTGCCATGCCAGAGAAAGACACTCATAAATCTGAAAAATTCACCCACTACATTAATTTCAAGAAATTTTAGTTTCAATCCCCTTGAAATTTAGCTCACTATTCTTCGATACATACATTACAGCTTGAGTCGCAAGTGAAAGCATATACAATACTTCACCGATACTGTAATTTATGATCGTTTGTTTCCTTCAACTGCTAGTGATGTTAGCATATATTATGATCCTCGAGAAGGAGAAAGCACAGTTGGGGTGAGTTTTAGTCAATTGTCAGTGTGTATTGCCAAAGAACTTAAGATTGACGTAGGTTAGTATCTCATTGCTTCATTAAGCAGGAAAAGTCAGTCCCAATGTTGAATTTGGTTGGGCAGGTGGGTGACTCTTGTCAGGATACAGCTTCAAAAAGACAGATAGCTTCTATCAAATTTACAAGGATTAGCAGTAGTGAGACTCACGATATTATCTTGTGTGAACCAGTTACCAAACGTACTCATCAAATGAGGATGCGGCCTTGCAATATTCCAACATGACAGACGAACGGAGGAGTATGGAGACTAGGGGTGAGCGGTTCCCGATTCCGGTTCGGTTTCGTCTAGAACTTGGAACCTACCCTCGGGTACAGGTTCCTCATTTTTCGGAACCTGGAACATACCCGTCAGAACCAAGAACCTAGAACCTACCCTGTTATAGGTTCCAGGGTCGGTTCCAAGTTCCAACAGGCTTTTTTTTTTTTTTTTTTCATTTTCAGATTTGAAAAGCTCTTTTCAAACAATTGACAGTTAGGCTCACGGGATTAGGACAGTGCGACAACATGCATAATCAAGCACTGTTCAGAAAACTCTAGGTTGATACCCACAAGGTTATGAATTAATTGAAGCTTCATTCATGAGGCAGCACATAAAACAAGGAATAACATGCACAAAATCTTGGCATATTTGTACATGAATATCTCCATATCATAACCAGAACTTTAGATCGATGCATAAAATCCCATAAACATCAGTTCAAGCACCAGTCCAAGGAGGAGGTTGTCCAGATGTCATTGATAAACCTTGAAAAGATGGATCACCCCACGATGCAGCAGAGTTTCCTACATGAGAAGCATTTTTAGTGGATACGGATACCATTGGAAGTCACAAAGTAGTAATAATCTGAGCCTCCTCATTAAATAGATGGAGCTAAAGAGTATAAGGAAATCAAGATAATATTCCTTAGTATTACCCTCAAACTCAGCCACAGGTCTGCACACTCTTTCCCGATCGGACCAGTAATGGCAGAACCTGAAAATTATTAGAAGAGGATGAGATACAAGGATCATGGAGAAACACCGTCCACAATTGCGACTCTGATTTAAATGTCGGGCCAAAAGCTTTCATCAATCAAATTCGTCTTGCCTCTAAAACCACACTATTTGTATCAGGAAGCCTAGTCCTGTGAAAGTATCACTGCTTTCCTTTCTATGGATATGTCAATACCGCTCAATATCTCTCCACTTCAGTTCATTGAATCAAAGCATGTAAATTCATGAAAACCTTTGCACGTTGTGAAGAGAACTATACCTTTCATTTCTCCTTTTGGATTCACAATGACCCCGACATTATATGCAAATGTAATTACTTACAGAGTCAGAAAACAAAATATACTGCCAGCACACAAGAAATCTATAAATACGGTACACCTAATGATGTAACATAACAAATGCATCTAATGTGCAATCACTTAATAGAGTGGTCTAGAAAACGAAAATAAAAACAAGTGAAAAGATGTCGTCGGTAGAGTTTGTCAAGCCTAACTATGTGCACCAAAATCTGAAGAGGTAAGAGCCAAATTAAGGATTAAATACTACACAACCACAATTGTCTCGTTTGTTTTTTGTCTGGCCAAAAGATGGCTCATTGAAGTCAGAAATTAGGACTCGTATACGACCAGGCACTCTACCGGAACAGTGCTCGTCTAGGGTTTCGAAGAAGCAAAAGAGAAGTTCAAAATCGTCAGAAGACTAGACTATCGAAACAAGACGAGCTGAAATTACCGGTGAGGTCAGCGGCAGAGCTTTGCAAGGACCCTGAGTCATGTTGTTTGCGACGTCGAGGATCCAAAACCCGAAGACGAAGGCACCCACCGCCCGCGGCTTGGTGGCGCCCTCCTTGTCCCCGAGCAATCACCCGATGTCGGCGGAGTGGCTGATGATCAGCATGGCGAAGGTGATTGACAGGGCCCCGGCGACGATGAACGGCCGCTGGCGGCCGAAGCGGCTAGTGCAGCGGTCGCTCATGTGGCCCACTCACGGCCAAGGGGGGAAGAGCTCGGTTCTGGCGGAGGCGATGGCGGTTCGGACCAACGACGGCCCGGACAGCCGAGCGAGTGGCAGCAAGAGGTGGTGACGGTGGCTTGGGGACGGCGGCGGTGGCTCATGGCGGCAAGGGGCTACGTGGACGGCGCGACAGCTCGTCGGGCTCAACGGTGAGACGGCTCGTCGGATGAGCGGTGGGTGGTGGTGGTTCAGTGGCCAAGAGGTGGTGGTGAGTAGGGCGTGGGGCGGCGATGTGGTGGTGGGTGAAGCAGCAGCCAGCAAGAGGAAGGAAGGAAGAAGAAGAAGAAGAAGAAGAAGAGGGGGTTTCGGCCGGCCGAGAGAGGGGGAAAGAGAAGAGAAAGAGAGAGAGAGAAGAAAAGAAAAAGTTGGGGGGCAGGAAGTGACGTGAGGAGGGGAGAAAAGAAAAGAGAGAGAGAGAAAGAAAGGGGAAGGGGGAAGAATCGGCCGAAGGGGGCGAAAGTGACGTAGGGTTTTTTTTTTTTTTTTTTTTTTAAACTCTGACCGGTTCCCAGAAAAAGGGAACCGGGAACCGGAACCGGTCCCTTTAGAACCGGGAACCGAACCGGACCCTCCGGTCCAGTTCTCTGGTTCTCGGTTCTACCCGGGAACCGTGCTCACCCCTAATGGAGACTAGCATCCTTATCAGCATTTAGCAGGGACAAAACATCAGTTTGTAAGTAGCAGACGACTCACCGGGACGGAGGCGGGCTTGTAGACAATTCGAAAGTCCATAACCTTTTTCTAAGCAAATCGAGGATAGAATTCCTGTATGAGATTGATCTCATATTCAATCAACTGGCGTCTCCGTGCCACTGTTCGCATCTCAATAAGTTGAAATTCACTCCAATTTTCTTTTAGCTCAGCTCTCCTTGACTCCACCAACCACCTTAGTTCTCTCCAAATATTCCCCGCTCAAGTCAGTGTGCAATTTGTCATCAATATGGTCCCGTACATCATTTGACGTAGAAGCCTCCAGCTTCAACGCGAGGGAAGCAACAAAATTGTTGGCACTAGGAGTCTTCTTCTTGCTGACAGTCTCACCAATTTCTTCAATAACATTGACATTCTTTGTAATCCCCCATTATTTTGTGGAGAGTTTAAAAAATTCTGTCATTTGAATGGGAAAATACTTACAATCTACAACCTTTTTTTTTTCAACTTTTTTTTAGAACTCTTATTTTGTTGGTCAACTAAGTATTCATGTAATTCCGGTTCAATAATTCCTTGACTCGAGAATAAAATATTTTAGTATTTTTTAGGGATCCACACCATTCATTTTTCTTTCAAGTGAGGTGGTGGAAATAAGATTGATTTACTTAGAAAAAAACTTCTCTTAATTTTTTAGCAGCACTTTTCTGTGCTTGGTCCTAAGGTATTCGACTTCATTAAATTTCAGTCACCAGATAGCAGTATCATTAAGTGAAGTTCTCTCAGACCTTGTTGAAACTGTGCATCGATTCGATCGAGTTAGTAGTGATACTTCAATCAATCGCAAGTCATAAAAGCTGTGGTGGGAATTGCACGATTAACAGGAAAAGAACAAAGAAAAAGAGCGAAAGACGTGCTCATGGAGGAAATAACGAATGAATATCAAAATGAAGGATTTCAATATAAAAGATAAATTTTTAACAAAATAATTAATTTCACGTTCTAAGTTTTTATTAATGTAAAACCGCAACGTTTTTATCGCTGGCACGGATGAACCTTGTCCCATGTGAAGAATTTCAAAAAAAAGTGTAATGATTTTACTTAAAAGAGAGAAATTGAATAGGAAAATTTGAAAAGAAAAAAGAAAAAAAATCATACAACATAAGCCTTCATTTCCGTGCAAAACAAAATAGCAGAGTATGATTTTCATTTTTTTTTTCTTTTTTCTGATCTTTTGCTTTAACATTTTCTATTTTGAGCTATGTTCATATTAAGAGGCGCACGTGTCATCCATCTTTTCTTATTTCTGCCAAACAGTTTTAGGTCTTCATTGAAATAATAGATATAACGGGCTTTTAGGTCTATTTTCTTTCCTTATCATTTGGTTTTAACTCTTCGATATTTAATCCTCTTCCTCTCTGCTCTGTTCAATCTGCCGTGGTGTAGGTAAGAGTTCACTTGCAGCATACAGGACATCCAATTGCCAACGACAAGCTTTACCTATTTGAATATGCTGGTAATCGCTCAGATGAACGTACGAGTGTTGATAGAGCTGCTGGCAAATCATTAATTTCAGAAACAAATCAATTCATATGTTGATGATTGTGAAGAGACTTGCAGCAAAAGTTTCATCACTGATCCCATGTGCAAACATTGTCCAAATTTGGCTCCGACAGGATAACGCCAATTAGCTTCTGTTTTCTAGTCTAAGTGCTATTTTATTCTCTGAACATCTTGTGATTTTCTAAATTGATCCTCCAACTGAATGAATTGAGCTCTTAAATTTTTTGAGCTTATTGATCTTGAGGACTGACTGGTCTTGAAAAGGTAGAAGACAATGTCGCCCACACTTCTTTGAAGGAAACTGAAACGGATAGCAGTAATGTGAATATCGGGAAGGAGTCGAATAAGTCGGAATTTGTGAAGATTTAGAGTGATGAAGGTGAGTTGAATGATCGAATTTTCGCAAGAATGGTATGACCTTTAACACGAGTGAAGAGTGCTTCTTTATATTTTAACTTATCTTTGTCCGAATCACTGATGTGATATCGGTATGCGGAATCAGTGTGTGATAATCAACACAAACTCTTGTACTTCTAGCTATCCAACTTCCCATTAAAAAAAAAAATCATCGAAAGGGAAATGCCATGCGTGATGGGTACCTTTGAACTATTCAGACCAACCTTTCTGACATTTATGAAAATAAAAAGCGAAATGAAGCTTTCGTTGTAAAAGTGTTTATGGACATGCTTAGAAGGATTCTTCACAATATCCCATCTGTCACCTAGGTAGATCCGACGGATTAAAGCACAAAAAAAATAGTACATCGAAATGTATGGAAGTGAAATATGATCCAGAAGGCATCATTTCTTATTTTATTGGGACAAGAAATCATTTCTTATTCTTCGAACAATTGATGTTCACCGTGATTATACTAATGATCACTGCAAGGACACAGGCCAATATTTTTGAGGCGGAAATAATGCAAAAATATAAATATCGAAATGAGTAATTCCAACTAAATACTCAGTTTAATGTCGGGTGTTTATTACAACACAAAAATAAAAAGCCCAAGTCATGATCGAGAATGAAAAGTTCAACAAAATAGACTAGATAAGATATTGGTCACACCTCCATTGTCGGGATTTTTCGCCATTTCATGGGAATAAATTGACTACATCGTCTTCAAATCAAATTACTTAAAATCCCATGCGTTGCGATTGATAGGGAAATAACGGTCCGGAACGATGGTCCGACTTGCACATCAACCACTAATATTACTCTGCCAAATAATAAATAAATAAATAAATTTTAGTTAGTCTAATGATGGAGAGGCAGGAGGTTTAAAATTTGGGAGCTTTTTAATCGCTAGTCTTAGAAACTAACCTAATTGATGTTTACTCATTATGAAGCCTAACCTAATTTACAATATCTAAGGAAATAAAACAAGTCAAGGGGAAATTATATTAATAATCATTGATAATGTTTTGTAACTAATTGATTTTTCTTGTATTCAATCCGCCATAAAGAAATTAATTTAAAGATTTTTTTCAAGTGTTATCTAAAAGGCTCATGAAATAAGCTCAACAAAAAGTTTTTGCAACAGCTAAGATGAAGTTCATCAATAACTATGGTATTTTAAAAAAATATTATATGATTTTAATAAGAGTTAATATCTTGAAAAATCCCAAATTGATATACTTGTAATAAATTTATTCTAAACTAATTTTTTTATCACGAAAAATCTTAAATCAGTACACTTGTCATAATTTTTTTTTTATGACCCAGGAAACCCCGAAAGCCGGCAGCCGGTGGAAAGAACCTGGGGCTCCACGGAGGAATCCACCACTTTGCGACGCCCTTGGGATTCGAACCTCTCCCCTTCGTGAGGGGGAGAAGGCCCAGCTAGCGACGCCACCTAGTGCGGTGGTAGACACTTGTCATAAATTTACCTTAAATGACGATAAAAAAAGCTTAAAGCGATACACTTGTGACAAATTTATCCAAAATTAATTTGTTCAATTACCACAAACCCCAAACTGGTATATTTGCGACAAATATACCATATTTTAAATTCGATTAATAATACAAAAAATCACAAAAATAACACAACTGTGACAAACATATAGTGAAATCCCAAACTAGTACACTATTCCATCGTCACATGTTATCCAACTTAGTAATTTGACAGTAAAATTTAATGAAAATTAATAGAGTAAACTTATTACGAGTGCATTAGTTTGGGATAAATTTATTAAAAATGTACCCGTTTAAAATTTTTGATGATCTAAAAATTAATTTAAAATAAATTTATCATAAATATATTAATTAGAGATTTTTTAGAGAAGAAGCCTTTTAATAAAGCACTAACCAACAGCATTTTCAAGAGAATTAATTGAAGATCCGTGAATTCACTTGCGGGGCATTATTAAAAATGGAAGACAGATACAGGACATTTATTAAAAGAATCAAACTCTTCAGGGAATCAACTTATTTTTTGTACCAAAAGATTTTCTGCAGAACAAGACGATATCGCGAGAGACAATTTCAAACGTAGACACAAATCGAGAGTTGCCTTGTCAGCTCACTTCCTTTCTGAGTGACCTGTCCTGAAGTCCTCGGAACTTGAAAGAAAGATTTGAGTTTACGAGGTGAATGAAAGTCTTCTCCTGGAAAGTGATGGATGAGAGGAAAGAGACGAGCGACCGTACTACTCTTTTGAACATAGCTAAATGATTATAAATTAAGAAAAATATCATAAATGATCCTTAAATTTTTATTTAATATGCAATCTTGTTCCGAAGTTTTTGATTTGATCAATTTAGTCCCTGAACTATAGATAAATGTCCAATTTAGTCCCTGACTATTTAAAAATTGACCAATTTTGTTCTCTGTTAGTTAAAGTTAACGGAATTGGGCATTTTGATCTTTTTTTTTCTTCTTCTTCTTCTCTCTTCCCTCCGCCGGCCATGGCGGAGGGAAGCCGGCATCCGATGAGGGTCGCCCTAGCCTGGGCTAGCTAGGGCTGCCATCGCCAGACGCAAACGAGGGTGGCCCTCGCCAGATCTGGCGAGGGAGGCCCTCGCTTGTTCCTGACGCAGGTGAGGGCGGCCCTCGTTGGCGTCGGGCGAGCACCTCCCTCGCCAGATCGAGCAAGGGCGGCCCTAGCTAGCCTAGGGTCGCCCTTCCCTCCGCCATGACCGGTGAAGGGAAGAGAGAAGAAGAAAAAATAAAAAAAAAAGGAAAAACAGTTATTACTTAATGATTTGAATAGAAGGATTAAATTGAACATTTGTGTATAGTTCATGGATCAAATTGAGCAAATCGAAAACTCATGGATGATATTGCACATTTAGTAGAAGCCCAGGGATCATTTATGGCATTTTTTCTATAAATTATGCAGGATAGTACAAGGTGGGATGTCTGTCCGTCTTGTCTCTCGTACCTTGCGATCATGTTTTCGTTTCTTCTTTCTTTTGTGTTTTTTTTAGAGTTATGAGGCTAAAAATGTTTTTCTTCTTCTTATTCCGTTCGGAGCCACTCATTTCCCGATTGCACACCTGGTTAATATTATCATGAGGCGAATCTAGCTCACTAGTCGAAAATGGCCGGGCCCGGGAAAACTCTTGGAATTGCCTTTGCTGCTTTTATCTCTATCTCACATGTCGATATAATATGGAGTAATTGTGGAGTCAAATCGACTAATGTAATACAATTTCAAAATGAAACTCAAAGAAAATATTAATATGGAACAAAAAAAGATTCTGTTTGAAGTTGATTATACAGTGTAAAAAGGGAGAAAATTTTAATGCAAGGACTGAATATTTCGAAATTTCTACGCCCTCCGCTATAAATGCTCCTGTTTCTCTTAGTCCTCCTTTTGAAATCCGCACTTCCAATGTCTCCAAGATTAACTATCTTTATGAGTACCCGCTGCTGTCCCCGGCCTTGAAGGTCCGCGGTGAAGGACCCGTATTTGTATAAGAACAAGTTCAGTTTGCTCCCGAAGTGGGTCGGGGAGCTGCGGAGGCTGAAGACGCTGAAGTTCTTCGCGAACGAGGTGAACCTGTTCCCGAGCGAGCTGGGGAGTTTGGTGGGGCTGGAGTGCTTGCAGGTGAAAATATCGCTCCCCGGGCTGAACGGGCTGGCGCTGCATAAGTTGGAAGGGCTGAAGGAGCTCGAGCTCAGTTAGGCACTACACCGGCCCTCGGTGTTTCCGCTTCTCAGCGAGATCGCGCAGCTCAAGTGTCTGACCAAGCTCTCCGTTTGTCATTTCTCTATAAGGTATGTTGTTTTTGACTTACTGTTTGGTGTGTTCAGTTTTGAAGTTTTTTTTCCTTTTTGCTTGATTGGGATTGAGTCAATTGCAATGTGTCCTGTGCAGTTCTGTGAATTAGTAAGATTGAGTGTTTGGGGACTGTCAGGAGGAGAAATTTGGTCTTTTAAGTTGGTACTCCCTTCCGAGGTGTAAGAAGCTAACTTTGCTGGGGCTTACGTGTGGTTTTCAGTGACCATTTGACGGTCCTTTAGCTTTGGTACTCTAGGCTGGGCATTTTTCTGTTCTTAGTCTAGACACAGGAAGCATGTAGTATGTGTTTTTTCAATGCAGCATAATGTGACAAAACCCGGTGTAGCTCTTTTGGCAAGCAGTTTTGATGGCTCCTTTAGTTGCCTTTAGGAAGTTTGTGTTGCGGTTTTGACTTGAGATCGTGCAGTGTTATTGTAAAATTTATATTTGGTGAAGTATGCTGTTCATCTCTTATCTGAACAGGAAGAAGTAAATTGTACATCTTTCTTTTAAGTCTTTTTCCTTGGAATGTTGTGACTACATGTTGACAAAAGTGGCACCTCTTATTGATATGTACTCATATTCGAAATTCTTCATTAATTGATTTATGTTATTTTAATTAGTCGTGGATACTGTATGGGATACTGCATTGGCCTTGTAGTAATCGATCATTATTAAGATTTATGAGGGTTCAGTTTAATTCTTACCTTCCACTCTCCTCTACTCGTGTAGAAAGTAGTTGATATGGTGTTGAGTGGCAACCATCTTAACCTTTTCTCCTCCATGTTCTGATACATGTTTTGAAGTATGGATATCCAAGGTGAGGGTATTTCTTAAATTCTCAGGAAATATTGTGTTCAAGGAATACTATGAACCAAAGTAGATTGAATGGGAACACTGACGGAGCCAGGCTAAGGTTCTTTTATTTTATTTTATTATATATATTGTTTTTTTGGGGGGTTGAGATTCACCAATGAAATATGGAGCCAAAAAATTCTTTTGCACGAAAATTTTGAATAAACTTAAACAGTAAAGTGTATATTATTCATTAGTAAGTTAAAATATACAAATCTCTTTGAAGTTTAGTAGTACTTTCTCCTTTAACTTTTCCGTATAATATCTATATAATTTTTTTGGACAAGTAAAAAAATATGTTTTTGTTGATGACTATAGATGATAATTATATATAATGTTAAAATTATGTCTAGAAAGAAATTCTGCACTATTGTATTAAAATTAAACTAAGGTTGGATTCATCCATATATAAAAAACAGTTCGCAAGGATGGACAAATTTCATGTATACAAGATAGATTGGCATACTTACAAAGGCGTATGTATATTGTCAATAGAAAATCATAATCTATTCCAAGAAAATTAGTAAGAAGAAAAAGATAGAATAACATATCGATAGACATTAGATAAGATCTAAGCCGATATAATGTTAAATGATCAATCCACTAAGACATGATAAATGCAATTTAAGTTCATTATTTGATTTGCATCTTTCAAATAAAATAAATTTATTTTTCAGTTACTTCTAATTTTCAGTATAGGTTTGATATAAAATAACTGTTCTAGCTATTGGAATTTTGATCTTTTCAAAATTAAAAAAAAAAAAAAGAGCGCACACTTTGTATGTCCAAAAAAAAGAAATAAACCAGACTTTTTTATATATTTAGAGGAAGAGAATCCAATGATTTTGATTCGGTAATACAGTCCTGCACGAATGTTGAAGATGATACCGAGGAGGGTACAAATGAGACAAGTCAAAGAAGCTCTTGGCAAACTTATAATGTAATAAATTTCTGAACCCGATTCAAGATCATATGTGGCTAAATTTTATTAGATGTCATTAGCCATTATCATTTCGCATGCTCGAATGATGATTCACAACTGATATTCACCTCAAATAAGTTTGGGAGGCCAATTCACGTAGAAATATATAATATATATGTTGGATGAAGGATGGATGTTGTAAGTTTGCTTCTTTAATCTGCAATGTTCTGTGTCCAGATCGTATTTCTTGTTTCTCTTGACATCTGATCTTTTTGGTTAGTGAGTCTATTTACTATTGTTGGTTTCATCACTTCCTGCTTAGGTAGGAATCATTTGCTTATGTTGAGTATAGTGCCTTTTTTCTCATGCAGATGCCTTCCACCAGAAATCGCTTGCCTGAACAAGTTGGAGTATTTGGACCTTTCATTTAATAAGATGAAGAGTTTGCCAAATGAAATAAGTTATTTAAATTCTTTGACATCCTTGAAGGTCGCTAAAAATAAATTGGTGGAACTTCCCTCTGGTTTTTCCTCTCTTCGGCAATTGGAAGTCTTAGACCTTCCAAATAACAGGTTGACATCAATAGGCCCTCTTGAACTTGACTCCATGCATAGCCTGCGAAGTCTAAATCTTCAGGTGCTTAGAAAACCAGTCTTCTAATGATTTATTTTGTGCATGTTCATGGAATAATTGTAACAAGATGCTCTGTTTCTATATCAGAATTGCACCCAGACTTTTTTTTCATGCTAGGCTGTGGTATAATTGACATCTGTACTTTTTGCTCGTCTCTTTGATACTTCTGTAGATGAATTTTCAACTAGCGAAATTAACATGTATTTTTTTCTGTTGATTTTTGTTATTATTCAAGCACAATAAACTCCTCAGTTTTCAAATACCTTCGTGGATATCCTGTGATATAGACGGGAAGGAGTTGCCCAATGATGATTGTACCAATTCTTTGGCTGAAATGGAAGTATATGAGTCCACCCCAGACGATGAACGAATGATCTCTTGTAGCAGTAAGGCCTGCAGAACTAGTTTCTTCAGCTTTTTCATGTAAATTTTGCACTTATCCCCTATGGATTTCGTCAGCCTTACTGCGTGCTTCTAAGAACTGGATTGTGCTTTACGTAGGCTTCTGCCATACCTTGGCAAGTTCATTGGCTGGGTCAGCGTCAAATGCTAGATGTTTTTCGGCTTGGAAATCATCAAAGAGGTGGAAAAGGAGGAACTATTTGCAACAAAAAGCTCATCTAGAACGTTATACAGCAGCAGGAAGGGGAAAGGTGAAAAATATTCGGAGGAGTTGACAAAAAGGGGTGATGAAATGTGCAAGTTGTCTAATGATGACGCTTCAAAAGATGCAGCATCAGAAATCACCCGCGAGGATGGTGGAGATAATGCATCGATTTCAGGGGAAATTGGATATGAAATTGTGCGTAGCAGTGTGGGTGTGGATGGCATTAGTTCAAACAGTGAATTAAAGGTAGAAAACGACTCAAATGTTGCCTTTGACTCTACAAGTAGACAGCAAGATGTTACGGTCATGTCAAATGCCTCTACTGATGAGCAAGATGCTGAGTCGTTAGTAGGGAAACACGAAGTCAGTATCAAGTGGAAGAGGAACTGTGATCAGCATCTTGATAACCCTAAACCATGGAAGTGTCGCCAGCCGGCTGATGAGAGTTTAGATCTATTCCGCCAGTATTGCGATTTCTCTTTCTGTGGTGTTGAGGATTATCTGCCAGATGGCTTTTATGATGCTCGACGTGACCAGCCTTTCATGCCTCTTAGTAGTTACGAGAGGAACTTACCTATCGATTCACGTGAAGTAATTCTTGTGGACAGGTTTGGATTCTCTGCTCTGTGTTCTATGTCTAGTGATTGCTTCGCTTCAAGTTCTTAGTAGCGATTCTTTTTTCTTTGGGTCTAATTTCATGACATTTTTCAGGGACTGAGATGAAGTGTTGGATGCAGTTGCACTCTCTGCGCAGGGTTTGGTAATTGGTTTCAAGCGATTAAGTAGTTTAATTAAAGATCAGGAACTGGAGGATTGTACACTTCAAATGTTGCGATGGGGCGAGCGATCGAACAATAATATGGACAGAAAAAGAAAAATAAATCGGACACCAGATTTACGTGGTTCAGTCGTAAAGACCTACGTCCACGGGGAGAGCAGCAGCGAATTTCACTATAGATCAAGCGATACAATGAGATTACACACTCAAGTTACTCAAACACTCTCTCGGTGTTTCCCAAGCCCCAATTACACCCAACAACGCACACAGTGTTTAGCCTCGAAATTCCTCAAGAAATAATCTCTCAATCTCACGAAGGAATTACACGTAAATCTTAACACAAGATTTAATCGGCTACAAACACTAATCTTTCTTGGATGTAATTCACGGACAAGAACGACAAAGAAAATCCCTCCCAAGCACTCGACGACTAGACGGCGCTTCAAGACCAATCCTTCATGATCAACGGCGGAACACCAAGCACTCAAGCGGCGCTTCAAGACAATTTGTGATCCACGTCTATCACCCACGGCCACAAGTCTATATATAAGTGAAACCCTTATTCTTTTGCCAACTTCTCATAGGATTCTGTTTCCTATCTAAAACGATTTTATCCAAAACATATCTCGTATGTTTTAAACAAAATCCAAATCTAAGTCAAAGTTGAACTTTTCTATTTCAGCGGCCAAATTCTCCAACGCAGATTCAAACTTTGGGAAGTTGATCTTCGGATCTTTTTTGCTTAATTTCGAACATCCGCAACATATCCAATTCGAAATATTCGGAATTTCACATTGGACTCAAACTCGAGACATGTTTTAACAATCTCCACCTTGGCTCGACGTTTGAGTGAAATTGCAATCGCTTCGCAAAAATTCAAACTCGCCTGCTACTCTTCCATAGCCCCTCGATGGGCTCAACCGCCACGATATTATCCAAGTCCAAGCCTCGCTTGAACTTCGCCATAATCGAGGACCTCATCAAAATACCAACTCCACATGCACCTTTAATCGCTCCGCAAGGATTTTTCGACGTAATCTCCTCAACCCGAGATAAAGCAAAACCATTGTTGCATCCATATCTATCGGGAGATCGAATACGTACCTTGTTAATTTCAGCGATTCATAAAGCAACCATTGGTTCTATAGGCTCCACCTCGCTACAAGCACCATCCGTGTTGATTACTTTGCTTTTACTCGTACTCGCTACCTCAGGAGTTTTTTGTCGCAACTCCACCTCAAGTTGAACACCGTCTAGATCCGTATTAACACTACCACAAACACTCCTAGCTAGAAGTACTGGAGACTCATCAAGGGTAACTTCTCTGCTGTTAACAGGTGAATTTATATATGGGCACCGCAACCGATCACCCCGCTCACCTTGTGCATAGCCATGGAATATGCACATTGCCCTCCAATCGAGCTTACCATCACTCACTCAAAAATAACACGGGCAACCAAACATTCTAAGAATAGAATAATCAACAACGTTACCTGACCACACTTCTTTAGGAGTCCACCATTCAATAGCAGTTGATGGGGATCTATTCACCAGGTAGCTTACCATACTTAGCACATAAGCTAGGAGTCTCCTAGCAACACCAGCACTAGAAATAATTTTTCGGGCCTTCTCTAGTAATGTTCTGCTCATCAATTCTGCAAATTGTTGTGATTTACTGGCACTAGTGCGATGTTTCACTATGCCCTCTTTCATGCAAAATTTATTTACCAGCTCCGAGCAAAACTCCATGCTATTGTCGACCGCACATGCTTGATCGACTTACCAGTCTCCGTCTCGATCAAAGCTCTTGACTGCATGATCCTGACACCATCATCAAACTTGTGCATCGGCACAAACACCCAGGTCTTCCTTGAGCAGTCAATAGACTCTCAAACAAATGCATCCGACGTCTCCGGGGCGAAATCTGTCATTGTCTTACCTTGAAGTTTATACAGGCCTCCGTGCTTGATTCCTTTCATTATCACCAAGAAACCTCGAACAACCTTCATAACTCCACCTTTTTAAGAATACCTGCACCCAGCTGAATCTAGGGCACCTAAGGAAATTAAGTTCTTTTTCAATTCTGGAATGTGTCTTACTCCGGTCAATGTCCTCACAATGCCATCATGCATTTTGATTTTAACATCACCAACACCCACAACATCGCACTTAGCGTTGTTCCCTAACTGGACTTTATCATTACCTGTGCACTGATAAGTGATAAACCAGTTTCTATTTGGTGTGACATGAAAAGAACAACCAGAATCCATAATCCATCCATCAAATGATGAATCATTGGTGACAGACAAGACATAATCGGCATTATCAGCTACAGCTGCAACATTATCTGCAGAATTAACTATAATTCCCTTACCCTTCTCATTCTTCAGCTTAAGGCAATCCCTTCTAAGATGCCCCCTCTTGCCACAACTCCAACAGACAACATTAGCAGTCCTAGATTGACTACGTCTGTTCATATTAATACTACTGTTACCCACAAGTGTTCTAGATCTTCCTCTATTTTCACCTACTAAAGCAGTAGATACAGGTTCGCCAGATTCTCTTCTACGAATGTCCTCGCTCAGAATTAAATCTCGAACCCCGTCAAACGTCAAACTTGTTGACCCAGAGGAATTACTAACAGCAGTAACAGTAGTATTCTAACTATTAGGCAATGAGGATAGCAGAATCAAAGCACGTACCTCATCTTCAAAGTCAATCTCAACTGAACTCAATTGACTAACAATCACATTGAATTCATTGATATGATCTCGCAATGTACGCACCTTCGCTCATCTTCAAATTAAAATGGACGTCGCATCAAACAGACCTTGTTGATCGCAGAGGGTTTCTCATACATATCCGACAGGGCTTGCATCAAGTCAGCAGTGGTCTTCTCCTTCAAGATGTTAAACGCGACGTTACGAGCCAACGTCAGTCGAATAACACCCATAGCTCGTCTATCCAGCAAATCCCAATCAGCTTGCTTCATCGTCTCTGGTTTCTCCCCAAATAAGGGCAAGTGCAGTTTCATCTGGTAAAGATAATCTTCAATCGCATCTTCCGTAAAACTAAAATCCTTCCCATCAAATCTGTCGATTCTCACTTTTACTTCTTCTGTCGCCATCGATTCGCTTCAACTCAGCCAAGCCTGGCTCTGATACCACTTGTTGGATGGGGTGAGCGATCGAACAATAATATGGACAGAAAAAGAAAAATAAATTGGACACCAGATTTACGTGGTTCAGTCGTAAAGACCTACGTCCACGGGGAGAGCAGCAGCGAATTTCACTATAGATCAAGTGATACAAGGAGATTACACACTCAAGTTACTCAAACACTCTCTCGGTGTTTCCCAAGCCCCAATTACACCCAACAACGCGCACAGTGTTTAGCCTCGAAATTCCTCAAGAAATAATCTCTCAATCTCACGAAGGAATTACAAGATTTAATTGGCTACAAACACTAATCTTTCTTGGATGTAATTCACGGACAAGAACGACAAAGAAAATCCCTCCCAAGCACTCGACGACTAGACGGCGCTTCAAGACCAATCATTCATGATCAACGGCGGAACACCAAGCACTCAAGCGGTGCTTCAAGACAATTTGTGATCCACGTCTATCACCCACGGCCACAAGTCTATATATAAGTGAAACTCTTATTCTTTTGCCAACTTCTCATAGGATTCTATTTCCTATCTAAAACGATTTTATCCAAAACATATCTCTGTATGTTTTAAACAAAATCCAAATCTAAGTCAAAGTTGAACTTTTCTATTTCAGCGGCCAAATTCTCCAACGCAGATTCAAACTTTGGGAAGTTGATCTTCGGATCTTCTTTGCTCAATTTCGAACATCCGCAACATATCCAATTCGAAATATTCGGAATTTCACATTGGACTCAAACTCGAGACATGTTTTAACATCAAATATCTTCGTTGCTTGCTCTTTTTGTGTTGGATCACTTTGGAGGGAGCGACAGAAATGCAATTATAGAAAGGACACGAAAGGCTGTATTTGGATTGAATTATCGAAAGCCTTTTGTTTGCACCTGCTTAACTGGAAATCGTGATTATGTTGATTCATCTGTCGACCAAATGCTCAACAATCAGGTATTATATTATATTAAGCGATCTATGTGAGAAATCTCTTCAGTCTATCAAAGCGAGACAAAGTTCTGTTATTATTCCTATAGGATCTCTGAAGTTTGGTGTTTGCAGACATAGAGCAATTCTCATGAAGGAGGCTTTTTGCTGTAATTATCTTTTTCTTGTGATGTTGAAATACTTTAAGCTGACTACTCACCAATTTTTCCCAGTATCTATGTGATCGAATGGTGCCTCCTGTGCCATGTGAGCTTGTCAGAGGTTACCTGGATTTTTCTCCGCATGCTTGGAATATCATTCTTGTAAAAAAGGGTGATTTATGGGTTCGCATGGTGGTTGATGCATGCCGTCCACTTGATATACGTGAAGAGACAGACCCAGAATATGCTTGCGGGTCGTCTTTGTTCTCTCATGTGATGGTCGGGCTGTTTTCCCCTTAAAGTTTTCATACCTAAGCTTGATGCTTGAATCTTGGATGTATTGAAAGCTATTTTATCTTGAGTTAAAAATGAAAGCATGGTTTGATAAGATTCAGTGGACTCCTCGCGACGTCATCAGCAGCAAACCGCCCACGTCGTCGCGATCCAAACACTTCATCGGAACATTCAATTGGTAGGAGCGACGGACGATGTGTACAAAGGGCAAGGACGTAGTCAACGCGAGCTGATGACTCGCGCTTACTAGGAATTCCTCGTTGAAGACCAACAATTGTAATGATCTATCCCCATCACGATGAAATTTCAAAGATTGTCTACGCCTGTCGGCCAAGACTATAGACTCGTTGAATACATCAGTGTAGCGCACGTGTGGCCGAGAACATCTAAGGGCATCACAGACTTGTTATTGCCTCAAACTTCCTTGGCCTAAACGGCCATAGTCCCTCTAAGAGGCTGGCCGTGGAGATGTACATCCACATAGCTAGTTAGTAAGCTGAGGTGAATCAATATAGAGCTCTCAGTCTGTCAATGTTTATTATGTTTGGACTTGGTAAATTTTCTTGTGTTGAGTCAAATTAAGCCGCAGGCTCACTCCTGGTGGTGCCCTTCCGTCAATTCTTTTAAATTTCAACCTTGCGACCATACTCCCGTCGGAACCCAAAAACTTTGATTTCTCATAAGGTGTCGGCAGAGTCCTAAAAGCAACATCCGTCGATCCCTAGTTGGCATTGTCTATGGTTGAGACTAGAACGGTATCTGATCGTCTTCGAGCCCCCAACTTTCGTTCTTGATTAATGAAAACATCATTGACAAATGCTTTCGCAGTTTTTTTTTTTTTTTTTTGGTTAGGTAAGATTAGTATTGACTTTTAACTAAAAGGATTTTTACAACAAAGTAATCTCGGCATGAACAAAACTTGCATTCATGGTGACAAACAAGTCATTAAGAGTGGAAGGGTGTCGAGAGTAAAATAGAATGAGGGGAAACCAAAACAGTGACAATCCTCAAGCAAACATTACATAGAAAGATCTGACACCTCGGAAGAGAAACTAGAGGGATCAAGTCCCCACCTCCGTTGAATCCTCCTGTTCCTTGGCGTGTCCATCACATGGTTGAAAGTAGTAGCCTTGTCCTTAACAGCTTTGATAAAATGTCTTTTCAAAGTAGGCATAAACAGGACTTGGCTCCGAAAAAAGATGTTCCTCGTTTTCCAAATTAGGTGACAAAGGGCCCCAAAAGCAAATCGAGCAATACATTAAGCGAAGTCATTACCCAAGGGATGTTATATCTAGTAGCCCAAAAACATAGCAATGCTAGCAGTAATATGGCAACCAAAAAATGGATGATCAATGGAGTCTGGTCTTAAATTGCAAAAAGCACAAGAACCATCTGCAATCCTACCATAGTAGAGTAAAAAAACCTGGGTGGGTAACCGGTTTTTAGTGATAAGCTAGAGGTGGAAACGGTACCTAGGGGAGAGAGTTCTGTTCCATGCAAAGGGCTATGAACTTAGCTATGTGCCTCCAACTTCTGTTGGCAAAAGGGCTATGGTCCACTTATCTAAGGAAGTGGTGCATGCTGCAGATCCTAAATGGAACTATTGTCCGGTGGGCTATTTTGTTGGCAAAAGGGTTCCCTTCAAAATGACCGAGTCGGTCATAAAAGAAACTCGGGGTTCCCATTTAACGGAAGTGTTAGCAAATGATGAAGGATTTTACTTCTTCTTTATTCCGGATCATGATTACCGCAGGAAAATTCTCGAAGAAGGACCGATTACGGTGAATAGAGTGCCATTTATTCTTAAGCAATGGCAACCAACCCTTAAGCTGAGGAAAGACCTTCAATCCTCTGTGCCCGTGTGGATCCGCATGAAGAACATCCCATTTGCCTATTGGTCCCATTTGCCTATTGGTCACTCCCCGGGATAAGCCAAATAGCAAGTGCGGTTGGCACACCCTTGTATGTTGACCCTTTTACTGAAAAGATGAGGCGATTATCTTTCGCAAGGGTATGTGTTGAAGTGTCGGCTAAGTTGGAAAAATGTGAATCTATAGAAGTATTCCTGGATGGTGAATCCTTCATTGTTCCTATTTTATATGAGTGGAGACCTATATCTTGTCCTGAATGCCATGTCTTTGGCCATAACTGTGAGGAAAAGGAAGCTATGGCTCCCGCCGCTGTGGGAACTCGAACTATTGCTACTGCGGAAACTCGAACTGCTGCTGCGACTCCTGCTGATTCTCCTATGAGTCCTCTAGCTCAGGCCCTTAAGGTGTCCTATACTGACTAGCAGGAAGGCTGGAAACAGGTGACCCACAAAAAGAAGCAACAGCCAGGGCCTAAAGCGAAGGGTAAAACCTTGACACCCCCTATCTCTATTTTGAAGTTCAAAGATAATGCAAACTCCTCCCTCTCGTCTATGAGCAAGACTATCCAGAAGGACCCACGGATCATAAAACCTAGTTCCAGTGGACCCTCTTCTTCGATTGTCCTTATGGAGCCGATCCCATAAATTGCTTCTATTATGTCCGGTACCTCTGATGAAGATTCTAAGGATGTGGCTAGTGCTAATAGTAGTAGCTCGGATGATAAGGAACCCGAACCTGTTGTTCCTCAAGAACCTGTCCCTAGTGATGATCATATTGCTGTAATTGAGGAAACCCCTGCCAAGAAGAATGTCCCGCAGGTTCCTACTATCACTCCAGCGATGGCAGATCCTCCAACCCAGGGGATCAGTTGGAGGAGGCCTCCAAAACGTCGGTAGTTCCTTCTCCCCCTTGTTATATATATATATATATATATATATATATATAGCTATGTATATAGGAGTGTGGAATATAAGAGGACTTGGCGACCCCTTGAGACAGGCGGAGATCAAAAACTTTGCTAGGTCGAATAACTTATGCTGTGTTGGGATTGTGGAAACAAAAATATCCCAGGTTGCCTTCGATTCGATTTCTGCTGTGTTTTTGCTGGGCTGGAAATGGGAAAGTAATTATAATTATTCCTCTAAAGGAAGAATTTGGGTGGGGTGGAATCCCCTTGATGTCTCCTTTATCGTTAACTCTTCTTTGGATCAAGCTATTCATGGAAAATTATCTAGTTCAGCCTCTGGTAAAGCTTTCTTTCTCACAATAGTTTATGCTGAGCACAGATTTGTCTCTACACGGCCTTTATGGACTGATCTTATTCAGACCAGCTCTATTCTGCTGGGTTCTCCTTGGATCATAGCAGGAGATTTTAGTGCGATCCGTGACCTTCGGACATATTGGGAAGTTCTAATGGATGGATCCCAGCTTTTGATGAATTCCGTGATTGCCTCAATCAAGTTGGCCTAGATGATCGCAGGTATACGGGTAATAGATTTACTTGGGCTACGTCGATGGGTCCTAATCATAAACAAAGAAAAATTGATCGTGTTCTTGTTAATGCTTGCTGGACAGCTAAGTTTTCGTTCTCTGAAGCCTCCTTTTTGGCACCTGGCATTTCTGATCATTCTCCAATGGTTATTAAAATCTTGCTTGCCCCTAAGTCTTGCAAGCCTTTTAAGTTCTTCAACTTATGGATCACCCACCCGGAATTTTCTAATTTGGTTTCTCAAGTCTAGAACTCTTCGTTTATGGGTACTCGGATGTTTACCCTTTGCTCTAGGCTTCGTATCCTTAAATCTAGGTTGAAGCAGCTTAACAAGGAGTCCTTTTTGGACCTCTCCTCTAGAACGACGGAAGCTAGACGTGCTTTACTACATACTCAGGATGCTCCCCAAGTTGATTATTTTAATCTTCAGCTTGCTAAATTGGAGAAACAACAACTCCAATCCTTCTCGGATTTGCGCCTTTAAGAAGAGTCTTTTTATAGACAAAAATCCCGGGTTTGTTGGCTGAAAGAAGGGGATCTCAATACGAAATTTTTCCATCATTCAGTGAATAGGAGGCATCTTCATAATAGAGTTATCTCGCTTACCAATGAGGACTTCACCACCTCGAATCCTACTGAAGTTCAGAATCTATTTGTTGATCATTTCCGCAAGCTGTTGGCGTATTCCCCCCTGTTGCTCGGCCTTCTTTGGAAGAGATGCGTGCGGTTCTGGGATGCACCCTTGATGAAGATCAAGTACGTTTTATTTCTAGCCCCATCTCTGATACTAAGATTAGAGAAACTTTGTTCTCTCTTGCAGTGGGTAAAGCCCCTGGCCCTGATGGTTATAATGTGGAGTTCTTTAAGCACTCTTGGGAAGTTGTTGGACCCTCGGTTATTTTGGCAGTTAAAGATTTCTTTGTGACAGGCAAGCTGTTGAGAGAGATAAATACGACCATCTTGGCCTTGGTTCCCAAAGTCCCTAATGCCTCTAATGTTAATGATTTTCGGCCAATTGCTTGTTGCAACACCATCTATAAGTGTATCACCAAGCTCATTGCCAACTGGCTCCCTCATGTGCTACCTTCTATCATTTGCTTACCCCATAATGCTTTTGTTAAGGGTACGTATATCAGTGACAATATTTTCCTTGCTCAAGAGCTCTTTTGTGGATTTCATCATGATCCTTATCACCCTAAATACGTGATAAAGGTTGATTTTAGGAAGGCTTACGATACGGTGGATTGGGACTTCATTGATCTTTGTTTGCAAGCTTTTGGCTTCCCCTCGGAGTTTATTGCCCGCATTGTGATCTGCATTCGTACTCCTAAATTCTCGGTTTCTTTAAATGCTGAGCTCCATGGCTTTTTCTCGAGTGGAAGGGGCATTCGCCAAGGTGACCCAATGTCTCCTTACATATTTACTCTTGTGATGGAAATTTTCACTAGTTTGTTGGACATTCAAACTAGACATCCTGATTTTGGATTCTTCTGGCGTTGTAAGCCCACTAGACTCACATCTCTTTTTTACTGATGATGTATTACTCTTTGCTAAAGCTAGCTTGCCATCCATTGATCTTGTTAAGAATGGGATTGAGAAATTCTCCAATTGGAGTGGGCTGGTTCCGAATCTTAGTAAGAGTGAAGTTTATATCTCTGGGGGCTCCCCTGTTCTTCGGGATGATATCTTGAATAAATTGGGATACCAGCTGGGCACCCTTCCTTTTCACTATCTTGGTGTTCCGGTTATTTCTACTAGATTGGGGAAGGCAGATTGCGTCTCTTTGGTAAATTCAATCACGGCTTGAGTTCAGTCTTGGAACCATAGATTCCTCTCCTTTGCAGGGCGTCTACAACTTATAAGGTCAGTGCTTCATTCTATCCAAGTTTTTTAGGCCAACATCTTCTTTTTACCTTGTTCGGTACTTAATCGTATTGAGCAAATCTTTCGGCAATTCTTATGGAAAGGCCCAGTGATGGGCCCTGGTGGTGCTAAGGTCTCTTGGCGTGATGTTTGTCTCCCCAAAGAAGAAGGAGGCCTGGGTATTCGTACTCTTTAGGAGAATAATATAGCTTCTATGCTCAAACACATTTGGATTCTCTTCTCCGACAAAGAATCCCTTTGGTGTAAATGGATCCATTCCACTTTTTTAAAGCGGAAAAACTTTTGGGTTGTCCTGTGTCCTACATATTGCTCGTGGGCTTGGAAAAAGATATTAGATCTTCGGGATCAATTCCAGCATCATTTCAAATGGAACATTGGGAATGGGCGTTCGGTTTCTTTTTGGTTCGACCCATGGCACCCGAATGGCCCTTTATATAGGTTTTTCTCCAATCAGGACATTTATCGCTTGAGTATTTCTCGCCTAGCTTTGGTTGCTGAAGGCTTTGCCACTCCCATGGGTTGGTACGTAATCAACATCATGGCCAACTGGTGGAATCCCCTCCCGGTTTTTAATCAAGAAGATGATCTTTTTCGGTGGCTATTACACCCCTCTGGTCGCTTCTCCATTGCCTCTGCATGGGAATTGATTCGGCTTAAGGGCAATGTTGTTCCTTGGAACTCTTTTATTTGGAGCACCTCCTTGCCTCCTAGATATCAAACTCACCTTTGGCTTATCACGCGCAATCGGCTGCCAACTCAGGTTTTGCTTATATCTTATGGTAGAATAATGACTACCAATTGCCCCCTCTACTCGTGTAGGCCGGATTTGGTAGATCACTTATTCTTTGCTTGCCATATTTCGAGTACTCTTGCTTCTTTTTGGGCAGCAAAATTCAACCTTGTTTGGCAAAACAAGCCGTGGATGGAGAATCTTGTATGGGCATCTAAGCGGTTTGTGGATAGAAGTTTTTATTATACCTTGGCTCGATTTAGCTTTGGTGTGATGCGCTACATTATATGGAAAGAGCGAAACAATGTGCTATTTCGTAATCAAACCCTCTTCCGTCCGGCGATGAAAATGCACCTCCAGAAGGCGATTAAGGATAAGGCTATGACCTTTAAGCATGTTGCTGACATTCCCAAGAATAGAAGACTTCAACAGAGCTAGGATCTTCATCCTTCTATCTTTGATTGATGGAGGTTCTCTAGGTTGTTCTTAGTCTTTTATTCTCTGTTATTGTTGATTTTTCTTTTCGGGAACCACGGCACCCCTACACTCTTTATTGACTCTTGTCTTCTTGAGTGTCGGTTTTGTTGGTGCCGAGCCTCCCTCTTGTATTCTTTTTTGCAAAATCAATATATATCTTACCTTTACCAAAAAAAAAAAAATCAACTTTGAAATCAAATATGTGATTTTGCCATTTGCTCTTTTCTCGGGTTACTGTTCACGGTGCTCTCCATTTTGGGCGATTTTCTCACTGTTCCTGGCTCCTGTCATGCGGCTGTTTCCGGTTGTTTTCTCCGGTGGCTGGGGCCGATTCTTAGTGGGAAGGGTCACCTGTTGACCACCTACAAACCCCAGTAAAGCTTCGCTTGATTTGTCTCTATTTTGGGGAGAATGGAAGTATACGACTAGGGTTCTGCTTCTGGTTCGCTGCACAGTTGCTGCTACTAGTCTTCGGGCTTTGGTGGGGCTTCAACTGGTTGGTGAAGCTGGGTGATGGAGGGCAGCTTCGTCCTTTCCATCCCGAATCATGACCGAACACCTGGTATGGCTTAATTGATGAATATACGAAATCTTATTTAGGGTTTCTGGATTTTGTTGTGCTTCGGTACTGTTGCTGTTGGGTTTTGGCTTCTTCTTCGAATCCTATAAGTCATATGGGGTGGCCTAAAGAGAAGTCCCAAGCTAGTAATAAGCGTAGTAGAAGCCGCCTTAGGTCCGCCTCTCGTGGCCCTGTCTTGGCTCGTCCTGCTGCCCAAAAATCGAATGAGCCGAAAGCTCCCCCAACCCGTTCTTGGGTAAATGTAACTAGACTTTCTGCAAAGGCTATGAACTTAGTTATATCCCTCCAACATCTGTTGGGAAAAAAGCTGTTGTCCACCTTTCCGAGGAAGTGGTGCACGCTGCAGATCTAAAATGGAACCACTGTCTGGTGGGTTACTTTGTTGGCAAAAGAGTCCCCTTCAAAATGACTGAGTCGGTTCTTAAAGAAACTTGGGGATCCCATTTAACGGAAGTGCTAGCTAATGATGAAGGATTCTATTTCTTCTTTATTCCGGATCATGACTACCGCAGGAAAATTCTTGATGAAGGACCGTTAACGGTGGATAGAGTGCCACTTATTCTTAAGCAATGGCATCCTACTCTCGAGCTGAGGAAGGACCTTCAATCCTCTGTGCCCGTCTGGATTCGCATGAAGAACATCCCATTTGCTTATTGGTCAGCTCCCGGGATTAGCCAAATAACAAGTGCGGTGGGTAAACCGTTGTATGTAGACCCTTTAACTGAACAGATGAAACGACTATCCTTTGCAAGGGTATGTGTTGAAGTGTCTGCTAAATTAGAAAGATGTGAATCAGTGGAAGTCTTCCTGAATGATGAATCCTTCATTGTCCCCATTTTTTATGAGTGGAGACCAATCTCGTCCTAAGTGCCATGTCTTTGGCCATAATTGCGAAGGGAAAGAAGCTCTGGTTTCTGCTGCTGTGGAAACTCGTGCTCCTATTGTTGCTGCGCCTCTTGCTAAAACTCCTTCGAGTCCTCTAGCTCAGGTGCTTAAGGTGACCCATAACGACTAGCATGAAGGCTGGAAGCAGGTGACTCACAAAAAAAAGAAACAACAACCAAGGCCTAAGACGAAGGGTAAGACTTCGACCCCCTATCTCTACTTTGAAGTCCAAAGATAATGCGGAGTTCTCTCACCCGCCTTTGAGCAAAACTATCCAAAAGGACCAAGGGATCCTTAAGCCTAGTGTTAGTGGACCTTCTTGCTCGATTGTTCTAGTGGAACCGATCCCAGAAATTGCTTCTCTGTTGTCCGGTTCGTCAGATGAAGATTTAGAGGATATGGCTAGTGCAATTAACAGTAGCTCTGATGATAAGGAGCCCGAGCCAGTCGGTCCGCAAGAGCCTGTCCGTAGCGATGATCGTCTTGCTGAAATTGAGGCATCCCCTGTCAAGAAGGATGTCCCTTAGGTTCCGCCTGTTACTCCAGCAATGGCAGATCCTCCTAACCAGGGGACCAGTAAGAGGCGCCCTCCAAAACGTCGGTAACTCCTCCTCCCCCCCTCTTTATATATATAGTTATGTACATATGAGTGTGGAATATAAGGGGGCTTGGTGACCCCTTGAGACAGGCGGAGATCAGAAACTTTGTTAGGACCAATAACTTATGTTGTGTTGAAATCGTGGAAACAAAGATTTCCTAGGTTGCCTTCAGTTCGGTCTCGGCTGTGCTGTTGCCGGGCTGGAATTGGGAAAGTAATTATAATCATTCCTCTAAAGGAAGGATTTGGGTGACCCCCTTAATGTCTCTTTTGTCGTAAACTCTTCTTCGGATCAAGCCATTCATGGAAGATTATCTTAGACAGCCTCTAGTAAGGTCTTCTTTTTCACGGTGGTTTATGTTGAGCACAAATTTGTCTCTAGATGGCCTCTATGGGCTGATCTTATCCAGACCAGCTCTCTTCTTTCGGGTTCTCCTTGGATCATAGCAGGAGACTTTAATGCGATCCGTGACCCCTCATATAGAATGGGGAGTTCTAATGGGTGGATTCCAGCTTTTGATGAACTTCGGGATTGCCTCAACCAAGCCGGTCTGGATGATCTCAGGTATACGGGCAATAGATTTACTTTGGCTACATCGATGGGTCCTAACCGTAAGCAAAGAAAAATAGATCGAGTGCTTGTTAATCCGAGCTGGACTGCTGAGTTTTCATTCTCTGAAGCCTCATTTTTAGCCCTTGGTATCTCGGATCACTCTCCAATGGTTATTAAAATCATGCCTGCTCCTAAGTCGTGCAAGCCTTTTAAGTTCTTCAATTTCTAGATTACTCACCCGGAATTCTCCAACTTGGTTTCTCAAGTTTGGAACTCGCCGTTCAATGGTACTCTGATGTTTACCCTATGCTCTAAGCCGCGTCTCCTCAAATGTAGATTGAAGCAACTTAATAAGGAGTCCTTTTCGGAACCTCTCTTCTAGAATAGCTGAAGCCAGACGTGCTTTACTTCATACTCTCCAAGTTGATTCTTTTAATCTTCAGCTTATTGACTTGGAGAAGCAACAGCTTCAGACTTTCTCGGACTTGCACCTTCAAGAAGAGTCTTTTTATAGACAAAAATCCCGGATTCATTGGCTGAAAGAAGGGGATCTCAATACAAAATTTTTCCATCATTCGGTAAATAAGAGGCATCTTCATAACAAAATTATCTAGTTTACTGATGGGGACTTCACCACTTCGAATCCCACTGAAGTTCAAAACTTATTTGTTGATCATTTTCGTGAACTATTGGCGGCTTCCTCCCCTGTTGCTCGGCCTTCTTTAGAAGAGATGTGTGCTGTTCTAGGTCGTACCCTTGATGAAGAATAGGTGTGTTTTATCTCCAGCCTTATCTCTGATACAGAGATTCAAGAAACTCTTTTTTTTCTCTTGCAGTGGGTAAAGCCCCTAGCCCTGATGGTTTTAATGTAGAGTTCTTTAAGCATTCGTGGGAGATTGTTGGACCCTCAGCTATTTTGGCAGTTAAAGATTTCTTTGTGACAGGCAAGTTGTTGCAGGAGATAAATACTACCATCTTGGCCTTGGTCCCCAAAGTCCCTAATGCCTTTAATGTTAACGACTTTCGGCCAATTGCTTGTTGCAACACTATCTATAAGTGTGTCACCAAACTAATTGCCAACCGGCTCTCTCATGTGCTGCCTTCTATCATTAGCTTACCCCAAAATGCTTTTGTTAAAGGTAGGCATATCAGTGACAATATTTTGCTTGCCCAAGAGCTCTTTTGTGGTTTTCATCATGATCCTTACCGGCCTAAATGCGTAATAAAGGTTGATTATGATACGGTGGATTGGGATTTCATTGAACTTTGTTTGCAAGCTTTTGGCTTCCCCTTGGAGTTTATTGCCAGCATTATGATCTACATTCGTACTCCTAAATTCTCGGTTTCTTTAAATGGGGAGCTCCATGGTTTTTTCTTAAGTGGAAGGGGCATTCGTCAAGGTGACCCAATGTCTCCTTACATTTTTACTCTCGTGATGGAGATCTTTACAAGCCTATTGGATATACAAACTAGACAACCCGCTTTTGGGTTCTTCTGGTGGTGTAAGTCCACTAGACTCTCTCATCTATTCTTTGCTGATGATGTACTTCTCTTTGCCGAAGCTAGCTTGCCTTCCATTGATCTTTTAAAGGAAGGGATTGATAAATTCTCCAATTGGAGTGGGCTGGTTCCAAATTTAAGAAAGAGCGAAGTTTTTCTTTCTGGGGGTTCCTATGATCTTGGGGACAGTATCTTGAACAAACTGGGCTACCAGTTGGGCTCCCTTCCTTTTCGCTATTTGGGAGTGAATGTTATCTCTACTAGATTGGGAAAGGCGGACTGTGTCTCTCTAGTAAATTCAATCATGGCTTGAGTTCAGTCTTGGACCCATAGATTCCTCTCTTTTGCTGGATGGCTGCAACTCATAAGGTCGGTGCTCCATTATATCCAAGTTTTTTGGGCCAATGTCTTCTTATTACCCTGTTCGGTCCTTAATCGTATCGAGCAAATCTTCCGACAATTCTTGTGGAAAGGCCCGGTGATGGGTCCTGGTGGTGCTAAGGTCTCCTGGCGTGATGTTTGTCTCCCCAAAGAGGAAGGAGGCTTAGGTATTCGTACTCTTCGGGAGAATAACATTGCTTCAATGCTTAAACACATTTGGATTCTCTTCTCTGATAAAGAATCCTTTTGGTGTAAGTGGATCCATTCCACTTTCTTAAAGCTGAAAAAATTTTGGGTTGTCCCGCGTCCTACGCATTGCTCATGGGCTTGGAAAAAGATATTAGACCTTCGGGAACAATTCCAGTAGCACTTCAGGTGGAATATTGGGAATGGGCGTTCGGTTTCCTTTTGGTTCGACCCTTGGCACTCGAATGGCCCGCCAGGTATCTCGCGGTTAGCTTCGTTTGCTGAAGGCTTTGCCACTCCCATGGGCTGGTACGTAATCAATATTATGGCCAACTGGTGGAATCCCCTTCCGGCTTTTAATCAAGAAGATGATCGATTTCAGTGGCTGCAGCACCCTTCTGGTCGCTTCTCCACCGCCTCTGCATGGGATTTAATTCGGCCTAAGGGTAATGTGGTTTCTTGGTCCTCCTTCATTTGGAGCACCTCATTGCCTCCTAGATACCAAACCCACCTTTGGCTTATCACGCGCAACCGGCTGCCGACTCAGGTTTTGCTTATGTCTTATGGTAGAATCTCGACTACCAATTGCCCCCTTTGCTCGTGTAGACCGGATTCTATAGATCACTTGTTCTTTGCTTGCCATGTATCAAGTTCTCTTGCTTCTTTTTGGGTAGCAAAATTCAACCTTGTGTGGCAAAATAAGCCGTGGATGGAGAATCTTGTATGGGCTTCCAAGCGATTTGCAGATAGAAGTTTTTATCAGACTTTGGCTCGCTTCAGCTTTGGAGTGCTTTGCTACATCATATGGAAAGAGCGAAACAATGTGCTATTTCGTAATCAAACTCTTTTCCTTCCGGAGATGAAGATGCACCTCCATAAGGCAATTAAGGATAAGGCTATGACCCTTAAGCATGTTGCGGACATCCCCAAGAATAGAAGACTTCAACGGAGCTGGGATTTGCATTCATCTATCTTTGATTGATGGAGGTTCTCTAGTTGGTGTCTATTAGTCTTTTATTCCTTTTCGCTGCTGTTTTTCTTTCTTGGGAACCATGGCACCCCTGCACTCTTCATTGACTCGTCTCTTTGAGTGTCTATTTTTTTGTTGGTGCCAGGCCTCCCTCCTGTATTCTTTTTCGCAAAATCAATATACTTCTTACCTTTACCAAAAAAAAAAAAAACAACTGTGAAAGCAATATAATTTTGCCATTTGTTCTCCCCGATATACTGTTCACTCATCCTCTTTACTTGGGCGATCGAGCAATTATTCCTACGATTGGTCTCTGTGCTCGTGCGGGAGATACGACTAGTGGTTGGCGCTGAATTTCGAGGGCAACTTCGTCCTTCCCCTCCCTAAATCTTCACCGAAGCTTTCCACCTAGCATGTCCTAATCCGGTAATTATGCTTCATCTCCTTTAGGGTTTTTTGTGTTTCTTCGACTGGTGTGTTTTGTACTGCTCCCAATCGGGATCATGGCTACCCCCGCATTACCTGAGCGCCATTTAGGCCTAACTAAGGATAAACATCTAGCTGGTGGTAGGCATAGCCGTAGCCACTTTAGGTCCGCCTCTCGTGGCACCTCGTCTGCCCAGCCCAATACCCATAAACCAAGTGGTTCTAAAGTTCCTCCTACCCGCTCATGGGTAAATGTAGCTGAGCTGGTTTCTAAGGGATACGAGCTTAGTTATGTGCCGCCTACCTCTCTTGGTAACAAGGCTGTGGTTAATTTGTTTGAAGAAGTGCTGCAAGTGACTGATCCTAAGTGGCACAACTGTTTGGTAGGCTATTTTGTTGGGAAAAAACTTCCCTTTAAACTTACGGAGACGGCTTTAAAATAAGTATGGGGATCCCAGCTCATGGAGGTGCTAGCCAATGATAAAGGCTTTTACTTCTTTGTCATTCAAGACTGCGACTTCCGAAGGAAAATCCTTGATGAAGGACCGTTGACGGTTGCTAGGGTCCTGCTCATACTACAACAGTGGCATCCTACTTTGGAATTAAAAAAAGATCATCAATCCTCGGTTCCAGTGTGGATTCGGATGAAAAATATCCCCTATGCTTATTGGTCAGCTCCCGAGATTAGCGCAATCGCAAGCGCGGTGGGCAGACCATTATATGTGGATCTCCTAACCGAGCAGATGAAACGTATATCCTTTACCAGGGTGTGTGTTGAGATCTCAGCCAAGCAGGAGCGATGCGACTCAGTGGAAGTAGTCCCTAATGGAGAATCCTACATTGTCTCGATTGAGTATGAATGGAGACCTACCTCTTGTCCTACCTGCTGTACATTTGGCCACAAGTGTGTGGATCGAGAAGTACCGGCTGCCCTTGTTGAGGCCACTCGAGCCGCTCCTGCTGTAGAGCTAACAGCTCAAGTTTTTGCAAATCCTCTAACTTCGGTTGTTGATACAATCCCTAGTGCCCAATAGGAAGGCTAGAAACAAATTAGTCACAAAAAGAAGAAACAACCATTGCAAAAGGAAATGGATATGTCTCTCTTTGCGGTTAAAGCCTCTACGGCTCCTGTGTCTGCCTTGAAGTTTAAAGATACTACAGGCTCAACTCGTCCTCCTCTGTTCGGGACATCCCAAAAGGATCAAATGCTCCACAAGCACAGTAATATTGGAACCTCTTCTGTGGTGGCCTTAAGTGATTCTCACCTACGAACCTCCTCTATGCTGGCTGTTAGCTCGGATGAGGACTCAAAGGATGATACTAGTGCGGTTAGCAGCAAGTATGAAGAGGAGCTCCTTCCAGTTGTCCACCTTTCGCAAGGGGCAAGTCCCCAAGCTGTCCAACCTGATGAACTTGAGGCTACCCCTCTTCAGGAGGATAGTCCGTGTACTACCAGCACTGCTCCTATGCCACCTGATCCTCCTAAACAGGGGAATAATCGGAGGCGTCCTCCGAAGCGTCGGTAACCCTTTCTACCTTTCTCTATAGTTATATGTATATAGGCGCATGGAATATCAAGGGTCCGGGTGACCCCTTTAGACAGGCGGAAGTTAGAAATTTTGTTAGAAACAACAACTTGAGTTGTGTTGGAATCGTGGAAACTAAAATCTCCCCTTCGGCTTTCAATTCAGTGTCTGTTGTTTTGTTGTCGGGTTGGATTTGGTGTAGCAACTATGAACACTCCCCCAGGGGAAGAATTTGGGTGGGTTGGAACCCCTTGGCCGTTTCCTTTGTTGTGACTTCGTCTTCGGCGCAAGCAGTGCATGGTCGATTATCTTGGCTGGCCTCTGGTAAGGAGTTCTACTTCACTGTGGTCTATGCTGAACACAGGTTTGTGTTGAGACGCCCTCTATGGGCTTATCTCATTCAGTCCACCTCTCTATTTACGGACGCACCCTGGATTTTAGCGTGTGACTTTAATGCTATTAGATCCCGGCTTTTGATGAACTTCGGGACTGTCTTAATCAAGCAGGATTGGATGATCTTAGATATATTGGCCACAGGTTCACTTGGGCTACCTCTTTGGGCCCTAACCGCAAGCAAAGGAAAATTGATAGAGTCCTTGTGAATTCTTGTGGGAATGCTAAGTTCTCCTTCTCTGAAGCTGCTTTTTTAGCTCTTGGTATTTCGGATCACTCACCGATGGTTGTTAAAATCATGTTTACTCCTAAGACGTGAAAGCTCTTCAAGCTTTTTAACTTCTGGACTACTCACCCGGATTTCTTCAGCTTGGTTACTCAAGTACGGGACTCGCCGTTTAGTGGGACGCCGATGTACTCTCTTTGTTGTAAGTTGCGTCTCCTTAAATGCAAGTTAAAACAACTCAATAAAGAGTCTTTTTTGAACTTATCTTCTAGGACAGCTGAGGTGAGGTGTGCCTTATGCAGCACCCAAGATGCTCTTCAAAGTGATCCCCTTAATCTACAACTTACTGAAAATGAAAAGGTACAGCTTCAGACTTTCTCTGAATTGCGACTCCAAGAAGAATATTTGTTTAGACAAAAGTTTAGGGTGCGATGGCTCAAAGAAGGTGATCTCAACATCAAATTTTTTCACCACTCTATAAACAGAAGACATCTTCGGCATAGGGTTATCTCGTTGTTTGATGGTGATAATATCACTTCCGATCCATCTGAAGTGCAGCTCTTGTTCGTCTCGCATTTTTGGAATTTACTGGCGGCTTCTACTCCCTCTAATTGACCTCTCGTGGAGGAGATCCGTGAGGTACTGAGTCGGACATTAGATGAAGATTAGGTGCGTTTTCTTTCTAGCCCTATATCTGATTTGGAGATTTGGGGTACCTTATTTTCGCTTGCAGTGGGCAAAGCTCCAAGTCCAAATGGTTTCAATGTAGAGTCCTTTAAACACTTTTTGGGGATTGTTGGCCCTTCGGTAATTTCGGTAGTCAAAGATTTCTTCGTGATGGGTAAGTTGTTGCAGGAGATAAATACTACCATTTTAGCCTTGGTTCCCAAGATCCCTAATGCTTCAAACGTCAATCATTTTCGGCCTATAGTTTGCTACAACACTATATACAAATGCATCACTAAATTAATAGCCAATCGGCGTTCTTGTGTGCTGCCCTCTATTATTAGTTTGCCCCAGAATGCTTTTGTCAAAGGCAGACATATTAGTGACAACATTTTGCTAGCCTAGGAGTTATTTTGTGATTTCCATCACGATCCATACCGGCCAAAATGTGTCATCAAGGTTGATTTCCGGAAAGCCTATGATACAATTGATTGGGATTTCATTGAATTAACATTGCAAGCTTTTGGCTTTCCATCGGAGTTCATTGCTCGTATTATGGTTTGCATCCGTTCTCCAAAATTCTCCATCTCTTTGAATGGGGAACTCAATGGATTTTTTTTTGAGTGGTCGAGGTATTCGACATACATCTTTACTCTTGTCATGGAAGTTTTCACGGGCATATTGGATATCCAAACTTGTCAACCAGCCTTTGGGTTCTTCTGGCGTTGTAAGTCCTCCAAGCTATCTCATCTATTCTTTGCAGATGATGTGCTACTTTTCGTAGAAGCTAGCTTGGCTTCTATTGATCTTTTTAAAGTAGGGATAGACAAGTTTTTCAATTGGAGTGGTCTTAGTCCAAACCTAAGGAAAAGTGAAGTTTTCTTATCTAGGGACTCTTCCACTCTCCATGATAATATCCTGAACAAGTTGGGCTGCCAGTTGGGGTCTTTGCCTTTTCGGTATCTTGGAGTGCCCATTATTGCTTCCAAGTTGGGAAAGTCAAATTGTATCTCATTGGTCAATGCAATTACAGCTAGTGTTCAATCTTGGACTCATCGTTTCCTATCTTTTGCGGGACGCTTGCAACTCATCAGGTCAGTGCTCCATTCGATCCAAGTCTATTGGGCTAATGTATTTTTTCTACCATGCTTGGTCCTCAATCGCATTGAACAAATACTCCAACAATTCCTTTGGAAGGGACCGATTTTGGGATCGGGTGGTGCTAAGGTTTCTTGGAATGATGTTTGTTTACCAAAAAAGGAGGGCGGTCTTGGTATTCGTACTCTGCAAGAAAGTAATATAGCTTCCATGCTCAAACACATTTGGCTCTTCTTTTTTGATAAGGAGTCCTTATGGTGCAAGTGGATTCATTCCACTTTTTTAAAACGGAAGAATTTCTGGATTGTCCCTCGTCCTACGCATTGCTCTTGGGCTTGGAAGAAAATTTTGGACCTTCGAGAGAATTTCCAACAACATTTCAGGTGGAATGTAGGGAACGGGCGCTCAATCTTGTTTTGGTTCAATTCTTGGCATCTAAATGGTCCACTTTACAGATATTTTTCTAACCACGAAATTTACTAGTCGGGTATTTCACGGCTGGCTTCGGTTTATAAGGGCCTTGCTGCTTCCAACCTTGGATCGTATGTCCTTACTATTCTGGCGAACTGGGGAGAATCTCTCCCGGTGCTTAGTCAAGAAGAAGATAACTTCCAATGGCTTGGTCACCCTTTCGGTAGGTTCTCTACTGCGTCCGCTTGGAACCTAATACGCCCTAGGGGTTGTGTGGTGCCTTAGTCTTCCTTTATATGGAGCTCCTCTTTGTCTCCCTGCTATCAAACTCACTTGTGGCTGATCACACACAACCGGCTTCCAACTCAAGTTTTGCTGCTCTCTTATGGTAGAATTACGGCTGCAGTGTGTCCCTTTTGCTCTTCCCGATCGGACTCCATAAATCACTTGTTTTTTGGTTGCCGCATTACTAGTAGTCTTGCTTCGTTTTGGGCGGCTAAATTCAATATTGCTTGGCAAAATAAGCCTTGGATGGAGAATCTTGATTAGGCTACCAAGCATATCGCTGATGGTAGCTTTCACTAGTCAATGGCCCGCTTTGGCTTTGGAGCTCTATGCTATATTATTTGGAAAGAGCGGATTAATATCATATTTCGTAATCAGACCCTCTTCCTCCTGGCGATGAAGATGCACCTCTAAAAAGCTATAAAAGATAAGGCAATGACTTATAGGCATGTCTCGGACACTCCCAAGAATAGAAGACTACAACAAAGCTGGGATTTACATCCGTCTATCTTTGATTGATGGAGGTTCTCTTGTTTGTGTTTGTTAGTCTTTTTGTTTCTTTTGTCTTTGTTTACCAGTTGGTCTTTCTTGGGAACCACGGCACCCTTACACTCTTTTCGACTTTTGTCTTCTTGAGTGTCCGTCTTTTGTAGGTGCCGGGCCTCCTTCCTTGTATTCTTTTTAGGCCAAATCTATACATATCTTACCTTTACAAAAAAAAAAAAAAAAACAATTGCGAAAGCATAGATTTTGCCATTTTCACCTTCTCGGGTTACTGTTCATGCATCCTCTCAAGACTGGTTCCTGCATTCCTATTCACCCCATCTGCTCCCCTGCTGATTTCGGGTGACTCGACCATCCGTTGGAGCTGAAAGTTGGAGGCTGAAGTCATCCCGACCCACCCTCCATCTTCACCGAAGCTTATTGCCCGGTATGCTCTCTTTGATTGCCGATGCTCAATTTGTGCTAGGGTTTTTTTTGGTTTTTTTTTTCCATGGATTTGTCTACTGTGAACCCGGCCCCTGTGCCCGCTGTTAGCGAAGGGCTGAAAGGAAATACCCATCAAGTTGATGAGGATATTCATGGGAGAAGCCGTGCTAGGCCCTCCTCTCTTAGCTCCAAAGCCCCTTCACCGGCTGTCGATTTGGGCCAGACGAGTTCCCAGGCCCCGCAAGGAGCTACTGCTCAAAGGGGACGAAGCAGAGTCAGGCTTCCTTCTACCATTCCTCAGCCCCAATCTCTCACTCCTAGGGGCTCAAAACCACCTACCAATCGTTCATGGGCTAGTGTTGCAAAATCTGCAGCAAAGAGGTATGACTTCTCTTTTTTGATTAATCTCTCAGAGGAAATTCTTGAAGCAACAAGCCTAAAATGGCATGAATGCCTGGTTGGGTATTTTGTCAGTAAGAAGCTGCCCTTTAAACTCACGGAAGAGGCGTTGAAACACGCCTGGGGGGCCAAGCTCGCTGAAGTGATGGTGAATGATGAAGGCTTTTTCTTCTTCCATATCCTTGCAAAAATTGCCGAAGACAAATTCTAGATAGGGGGCCTATTCCGGTAGCTAGGGTTCCACTCATCTTGCAACAATGGCACCTCATGTTGGAATTGAAGAAGGACCACCATACCTCGGTCCCGGTTTGGGTTAGACTGAGAAATTTTCCCTATGCCTTATGGTCTGCACCTGGAATTAGTGCAGTGGCTAGTGCTGTTGGGAAATCACTCTATGTTGACCCGCGTACAGAGCAAATGAAAATGATTTCCTTTGTTAGAGTCTATGTAGAAATTACTGCCAAGCAACCTTGGGTTGACTCTGTGGATGTCGTTTTAAATGGGGAGTTGCGATCGGTGAAGGTGGAATACGAGTGGAGGTCGGTTGCTTGCCCAACCTGTGGCACTTTTGGCCACAAATGTTTGACCCAAATAACCCCCTGTACTCCTATTGAAGCCCCGCAACTTGCATCTGTTTGTGATACTCCGTCCGCCCAAAGTTCTCCTCTTGCCTCTCTTCCAGTTGTAGTTGCTGAGGAAGGCTGGAAACAGGCTCATACAGCTAAAAAGAAGCACCTCACTAAACCAAAAGGAGCTCCTCCATCTTTCCCCGTGAAGAGTGATGTTGTTATTCCTACTCTTGGTATGGATCAATAGAATTAGGTGCCGCCAAAGATCCCTGATGCTCTGGCTTCCTCTTCCTCAGCCTCTCTGGCTCGCTAGGAGGACTTTGCTTCCCTGGGCCTTTCTTCTAGTTCGGATGAAGACGATGATAATGTTGCAAGTGTTGGGGGTAGCTCAGATGAGGAAGTCCTTCCCCTGGGTGGATCCCTTGTCCCGAAGGATACAACTCCGAAGATAAATGACCCTGCTGGCCCCAAGTCTTCTTCACAGGGCAAACCCCTACTGGATTCTTGCCAAGATACAGCCCCTTCTGCTCCTAAGTACTCTATGCAACCCAAATCGATAGCCAGTTGACGGCGGGCTGGAAAGAAGCGATAACCCCTTGCTATTCTTGTCCTTTTCTACTTATATATAGTAGCCTGGTTTGCAGGGGTCCCTCTCCTTGGTATATATGTTTATAGGTGCTTAGAATATAAGGGGTCTTGTTGACCCTCTTAGACAGGCAGAAATCATATCCTTTGTTAGAACCAACAATCTCGGTTGCGTTGGTATTCTAGAAACTAAGGTCTCCCCTTCCTTATTCCCCTCAATTTATGCTGTCCTTCTTCCTGGATGGTCTTGGTGTTCAAATTATGATCACTCTCCTCGAGGTAGGATCTGGGTGGGGTGGAACCTGTTGGCTGTGAATTCTGTTTTGTCTTCTACCTCGGCGCAGGCTATTCATGGTCGGCTGGATTGGCTCTCCTCTAGAAAGAGCTTTTGCCTTACAGTGATCTATGCTGATCATACCTTCGTTTTGAGGCGCTCATTATGGGTGGATCTTATCCAATCTAGTCTTGCTTGCTCGGATGTCCCTTGGATTCTTGTGCGAGACTTTAATGCTATCTGTGATTCTTTTGATAGACTTGGGAGCTCAAATTCTTGGATCCTAGCCTTCGACGAATTCAGTGATTGTGTAAACCAAGCAGGTTTGGATGATCTCAGATACATCGGTCACAGGTTCACTTGGGCCACTTCCTCGGGGATCAACCGAAAACAAAGGAAAATTGATAGGGTTCTTGTTAACTCGTGTTGGAATGCAGAATTCTCTTTCTCCGAAGCATCCTTCCTAGCTCCTAGTATCTCAGATCATTCCCCTATGGTGGTCATGATCTTCGCTCCTCCCAACTCTCGAAAACCCTTTAAATTTTTCAACTTTTGGATGACTCACCCAACCTTTTCTACTTTAGTTGCTCAGGTTTAGGACACGTCCATTATTGGAACCCCTATGTATGTCCTACGTTGCAAGCTCCACCTTCTTAAGTGTAGGTTAAAACAACTCAACAGAGACTCTTTCTCAAACTTGTCCCTGAGGACTGCAGATGCTAGGCGTGCACTTTTGGCTACGCAGGATGCCCTTCAGAGGGATTTGTTCAATCAGGTGCTGGTTGACAGCGAAAAGAAACAAATCCCGACCTTTTCGGATCTTTGCCTTTAAGAGGAATCTTTTTTTAGACAAAAATCCAAGATATGTTGCTTGAATGAGGGTGATCTCAACACCAAATTCTTTCACCATTTCGTTAATAAAAGGCATCTTCAGAATAGAATTATCTTGGTCTTTGATGGGCAGAATCTTATTTCTGATCCTAATGAAGTCCAGCGCCTCTTTATCTCGCACTTTCAGAACTTATTGGCGACCTCAGATGCCTCTGACCTACCGTCTGTTGAGGAACTTCATGCAGTCTTGGTCCATGCACTCGATGACGAGCAGGTTCATCTCCTATCATGCCTTATTTTTGATTCGGAGATTCGAGACACTTTATTCTTCCTTGCGGCTGGCAAAGCTCCTGATCCTAATGGATTCAATGTGGATTTCTTTAAGCACTCTTGGGAGATTGTTGGTCCTTTAGTGACTCTGGCGATCAAAGATTTCTTCGTTACTGGTAATCTTTTGCGGGAGATTAATTCTACCATTTTAGCCCTTATACCGAAGGCCCCCAATGCTACTAATGTAGATGATTTTCGGCCTATAACTTGCTGTAACACCATTTATAAGTGCATCACCAAGATATTGGCTAACCAATTATCTTGTATCCTCCCCTCCTTAATTAGTTTGCCTCAAAAAGCCTTTGTTAAAGGTAGGCGTATCAATGACAACATCTTGCTCGCCCAGGAGTTGTTCTGCAACTTCCACCACGAACCTTATCGGCCAAAGTGTGCCATAAAGGTGGACTTCCGGAAAGCTTATAATATGGCTAACTGGAAGTTCATTGAGTTAACAATGCAAGCTTTTAGCTTTCCCCCTGAATTCATTGACCGCATTATGGTGTGTATCTGGTCCCCCAAGTTCTCCATTTCTCTAAATGGTGAACTCCATGGATTCTTCCATAATGGTCGGGGTATTCGCCAAGGGGATCCAATGTCTCCATACATTTTCATACTTATTATGGAAGTATTCTCGAGCATCCTCAATGTACAAACCCGTCATCCGACCTTCAACTTCTTTTGGAGATGTAAGTCAACTAGACTTTCTCATCTTTTCTTTGTTGATGACGTCCTCCTTTTCGCTGAGGCTAGCATGGCTTCCATTAACCTCTTAAAGGTTGGGAATGACAGATTTTCCTCTTGGAGTGGCCTTGATCCAAATCAAAGGAAAAGTGAGATCTTCTTATCTGGGGGCCCTCTATCCCTTCGTGAAAGTATTCGGGGCTCTCTCGATTTTCAGCTGGGTTCATTGCCATTTCGGTACCTTGGAGTGCCTATTGTTGCTACCAAGTTGGGCAAGGCCGATTGTATTTCTCTAGTTAATGCTATTATGGCTAGAGCAAGATCCTGAACTCAACGCTTCCTTTCCTTTGCGGGGCGTTTGCAGCTCATTAGGTCAGTACTACATTCTATTCAAGTATATTGGTCTAACGTATTTTTCTTACCTTGTTCGAAGAAACCGAATTGAACAGATACTTCGACAGTTCCTTTGGAAGGGCCCGGATTTAGGTCCTAGGGGTGCTAAGGTGGTTTGGAATGATGTCTGCTTGCCAAAAAATGAAGGTGGCCTCGGGATTCATACTCTTTGTGAAAATAATAAGGCCGCCATGCTCAAACATATTTGGCTCCTCTTTACTGATAAGGAGTCTTTATGGTGTAAGTGGATTCACTCAACCTTCTTAAAGAGGAAAAACTTCTTAGTGGTCCCGTGTCCTACTTTTTGTTCTTCGGCGTGGAGGAAATTGCTTGACCTTCGCGGAAGCTTTCAGCAATATTTCTATTGGCGCATTGGTAATAGACTCTCGGCTTCATTTTGGTTTGATCCTTGGCACCCAAGAGGTCCTCTTAACATGTTTTTTTTTTTTTTCTAATCTGGAGATTTACCAATCTGGTATTCCACGCATGTCTTCAGTAGAGGCAGGTCTCTCCTCTATTGTCCCCCCATCCTTAGTAACTACCATTCTGGTAGACTGGGGAGAACCTCTCCCGGTGCTCAACCAAGAGGTCGACCGTCTCCTCTGGCTTGGTCATCCCTCGGGTAGCTTCTCTACTGCTTCCGCCTGGAACTTAATTCACCCTAGAGGATCTCTGGTGCCTTGGTCTGCCTTTGTCCGGAATCCCGCATTGCCTCCTCGTTACCAATCACTCCTATGGCTGATCACACGTAATCGGTTTTTGACTCAGGTAGCACTTCTCTCTTATGGCCGTATCCCTTTTGCGGAGTGTGCCTTTTGCTCTTGTAAGCCTGACTCTATCGATCACCTATTTTTTGGATGTCGTATTACTGGAAGTCTTGCGCTTTATTGGGCTGCCAAGTGTAATCTAGCTTGGCAAAATAAAGCTTGGGTTAATAATTTAGCTTGGGCTATCAAGCATCTTGCTGACAATAGTTTCCACCAGTCTTTGGCTCACTTTTCCTTTGGAGCTTTATGCCATATCATTTGGAAAGAGCAGAACGATATCATCTTTCGTAAACACACCCTCTCCCTCCCCGCTTTGAAGATGCACCTCCATAAGGCGATAAAGGATAAAGCTCTGTCTTTCAAGCACATTCCAAATATTTTGAGGAATAGAAGATTGCAACAAAGCTGGGGATAGCATCCGCCTATCTTTTATTGATTGTTATAATTGCCCTTTCTAGTTGTTGTTTTCTTTTCTTGTGGCTTTTGCCCATCAAAATGTTGATGGTAGACGTGGTCGAAGCCGAAGTAGGCCCTTCACTCTCCCTTCCCAGTCTCGTGCTCAGCCTTCATCTGGAAAAAACTTGGTTCCCTCGTCTGATGCAAGTGAAGACCAGACGCGCTCTGTCAAGGCCCATCAAGTTGCTGATGGCAGACAAGAGCGAAGCTATAGTAGGCCCTCCACCAACCATCCTCCACCTCTACCCAGCAATCAAGGGGCTCAAAACCCCCTCCTATTCGATCATGGGCTAATGTAGCCAAGTCGGCCACCAAAGGGTATGATCTTACATATGTGCCCTCGACTTTTATTGATGACAAAGCAGTGGTGAATCTCTCTGAGGAAATCTTACAAGCCACTAACCCAAAATGGAATGAGTGCATTGTCGGGTACTATGTGGGGGAAGAGACTCCTCTTTAAGCTCACCGAAGCTGCACTAAAGCATGCTTGGGGTTCCCAACTCGCTGATGTTATGGCAAATGATGAAGGATTTTATTTCTTTCATGTACCTGACCATGATTTCCGCTGGAAGATCCTTGATAAGGGGCTTTTAATGGTAGTTAGGGTCCCACTTATTTTGCAGCAATGGCATCCTCTTCTAGAGTTGAAGAAGGATCATCACTCTTCTGTCCCGGTCTGGGTTAGATTGAAAAACATACCTTACGCGCTTTGGTCTGCTCCAGGGATTAGCGCGGTGGCAAGTGCGATTGGTAAACCGCTTTATGTTGATCTCAGGATGGAGCAAATGAAGATGATCTCATTTGCCAGAGTGTGTGTGGAAATATCTACTAACAAAGCTCACTATGACTCGGTGGAAGTCATTTTAAATGGTGAAACTCGCATTGTGGCTGTTGAATATGAGTGGCAGCCGGTCTCCTGCCCTAGCTGTGGCACTTTTGGCCACAAATGTCTGGCCCAAGCAAATCCTGTAGGTTTCGTTGAGGCCCTTCAACCAGCACTAGCCAGTGATGTTCCCTCCACCCAAGGCCCTGTTCCTACCGTTGCACCAGAATCGTCCCGGACTCTAGGTGCCTCTGAAGAAGGGTGGAAGCAGGAACGGCCAAAAAAGAAAAAGCATCCTCTGATGCCAAAGGAAACAGACCATAGTCCTTCGTTGAAGATAGGTGATACAGCTCCTATTCATTCTACGAAGCCAAGTGACACTACCTTGATGAGTGCAGTGCAGCCTACTGCAATTAGGACGAACCAGAAGAAATGTGATGTTTTGGTTCCGTCCTCATTAGCCAATACATCTCGTCGTGTGGATGGTACCACCCCAATCCCGTCGTCTAGCTCGGGTGAAGATTCTGACAATGATACGAGTAATGTGAGTAGCTCGAGCGAGGATGACCACAATGTGGATAGATCTCCTGCTCTTCAGGAGGTAACTACATAGGATATTAATATTGATGTTCTCAAGCTTACTTCTCAGCAAGCTAAGACCTTGCAGATTCCCTACCCAGATCCTCCTTCTGCTCAACCCAAGCCAGCATCTACTCAGTGGCGTTTGGGCAAGCGGCGGTAACTTTCATGTCCATCTTTGTAGCTATTCCCATTAGACAAGCTGAAGTTAGAAACCTCATCCTCACGAATAATCTTTGTTGTGTTGGATTGCTGGAAACCAAGGTCCCTGCGACTCTTTTCCCATCCATCTCAGTGGGTCTTTTAAGGGGTTGGAACTGGTGTTCTAATTATGACTACTCCCCTAGAGGGAGAATTTGGGTAGAGTGGAATCCTTTCCTTGCGAATTTTGATATTTCATCGGCTAATGCTCAAGCGATATATGGCAAGCTAAAGTTCCTATGTACGGGCTTGGAATTTTACCTCTCGGTTATCTATGCGGAGCACACTTTCATCTCTCGGCCACTTTGGGCGGAGCTAAATCTTACAAGTGTTAGCCTGCGGGATTCTCCCTGGCTAGTGGCGGGGGACTTCAATGCTATTCAGGACCCTTCTGATCGGGTAGGTAGCTTGAATACTTGGTTCTCTTCTTATGATGAATTTGGGCAATGCTTAGCCCAAGCAAAACTTGATGATCTAAGATATGTAGCTCATCGTTTTACTTGGTCCTCTTCTTCAGACGTTAATCGGAAAATGAGGAAAATTGATAAGGTGCTGGTAAATACTAAGTGGTGCCATGTTTTCTTTTATTCGGAAGCCACTTTCCTTGCTTCGAGCATCTCCGATCACACTCTAATGGTTGTTAGAGTCATGATCCCTTCTTCCTGTAGAAAACCTTTCAAGTTCTTGAACTTTTGGATGAAGTACCTAGACTTCAACACTATTGTTGCTCAGGTGCGGGATGACCTGGGAGCGGGAACTCCTATGTTCAGCCTGTGTTGTAAACTTAAAACCCTTAAGGGCCGCCTTAGGCAGCTTAACAGGGATTCATTCTCTAATATCTCTTTTAGAACAACGAATGCAAGGAACACCCTTCGAATCACCCATGATGCCCTCCAACAGGACCTGAACAGCTTGTTGCTTATTGATCTAGAGAGGAACCATCTTCGGACCTTCGCTGATCTCCGTTTACAGGAGGAATCATTCTACAGAAAGAAATCTAGGGTCCAATGGATCAAGGAAGGTGATCAAAACACCAAATTATTCTACCATTCTGTCAACAAAAGACATCTGAGGAACAAAATCATTTCGGTTTCGGATGCTTCTGGCAATCTAGTGAGTGATCCTGAAATGGTGCAACAATTATTTGTCTCCCACTTTCAGGTCCTCTTGGCGTCTGTGGATCTCCCGTCTCGGCCTTCCCTGCAAGAGATACAAGTGGTGCTACAGCACTCCCTCAGTGTGGAATAGGTACAATCCCTCTCTCATCCTGTGATTGAGGTGGAAGTTTATGATACCTTATTCTCCCAATTTGTTGGCAAGGTGCTCGGACTGAATGGGTTTAATGTTGAGTTCTTTAAACGCAACTAGGATGTTGTATGACTGTTGGTCATAGCAGCGGCCAAGGACTTTTTTTTTTTTTTTTATCTTCGAGAGATTGTTGCACGAGATAAATAACACTATTATAGCTCTAGTTCCTAAAATCCCTAATGCGTATGCAGTCTTTGATTATAGACCTATTACTTGCTGCAACACAATCTACAAGTGCATCGTCAAGATTATAGCCAATAGACTAGCGGCTGTCCTTCAAACCATCATCAGTCCTTCTCAGAATTCTTTTGTTAAAGGTCGTTGAATTAGTGACAACATCTTGCTGGCCCAAGAACTCTTCAGTGGCTTTTACCATGATTCCTATTCGCTTAAGTGTGCTATCAAGGTAGACTTTCAGAAAGCGTATGACACCATTGATTGAGATTTTCTGGAATTATCTCTTCAAGCCTTTGGTTTTCCCAACCATTTGGTCAGTTTGATTATGACTTGTGTCCGTACACCCAAGTTCTCAATTTCCATTAATGGGGAGATTCACAGTTTTTTCTCCAGTGGTCGGGGATTACGCTAAGGGGACCTTATGTCTCCTCACCTCTTCACCTTGGCTATGGAGGTATTCTCGACCTTCAATCCAGACAACTGGATTTCAAGTTCTTTTGGAGGTGCAAATCTACTTGCTTCTCCCATCTATTCTTCGCTGATGATGTCTTCCTATTCAGTGAGGCAAATATAGCTTCTGTATCCCCTCCTCAAGGACGGTCTGGCTACATTCTCCTCTTGGAGTAGACTGAGACCTAATATGAACAAGAGTGAAGTTTTCCTCTCAGGTGGAATGGATAGCACTCGATCCCAAATTCTTCACACCCTCGGTCTCTGGGAAGGTACCTTGCCGGTCCGCTGTCTCAAGTGACCTCCTATCATTACTTCGTAGCTTGGCAAGTTAGACTGCAACTCCCTTGTCAACCTTATAACAGCAAGAGCGTAGTCATGGGCACAACACTTCCTATCATTCGCGGGCCGCCTACAGCTTATTAGGTCAGTCCTCCATTCAATACAAGTCTATTGGGCTAGTATGTTCATGTTACCTAGAGCTGTGCTGGACCGAATCGAACAAGTACTTAGAAAATTCCTCTGGAAAGGCCTTGGCCTTGGGAGTGGGGGTGCGAAATTGGCGTGGGAAGATGTTTGCTTCCCCAAAAAAGAATGAGGACTTGGTATACGCAAACTCTGGGATTGCAATACGGCGGCAATGCTTAAATATATATGGATCCTTTTCATGAATAAAGAATCCCTTTGGTGTAAGTGGATACATGATACTTACTTAAAAAAGAAGAATTTTTGGGTTGCCAATAAGCCAACATTCTGTTCCTTAGGCTTGGAGGAAAATTCTTGATCTTAGGAGGGACTTCTAGAAGTTCTTTAAAAGGCGGGTGGGCGATGGTCTCTCGGTGTCTCTTTGGTTTGATTCTTGGCACCCTTGAGGACCCCCTGAATAGTTTCTTCACGAACTCTTACATCTACCGTTTGGGACTATCCAGGCAGGCTACGGTTGCGGACCTGTTTTCCTTTCAAGGCCAAGCTACCAAGGCCATCCTGGAATCGTGGACACATACTCTCCCAATACTCTCGCAGCACCCTAATCGATTTTGTTGGCTGGAGCACTCCTCAGGGTCTTTTTTGATTGCATCTCCGTGGAAAGCCATTCGACTGAAGAGAAGCTTGGTCCCATGGCTCTCCTTCGTATGGAACAGAACTCTCTCCCCTAGGTGTCGTTTCCACCTCTGGCTTATCACTAGAAACCGGTTGCCCACCCAGGTTTTTTTACTCTCTTATGGTAGGATTGCGGATGGTTGTTGTGCTTTTTGCAATTTAAGACCAGACTCTATTGATAATCTATTTTTTGGATGCCAAGTTACTGCTGGTCTTGCTATGTTTTGGGTGCAAGATGCAATTTCCCTTGGCAAAATAGGTCGTGGATGGAAAATTTACATTGGGCCATCAAATTCCTCTCCGGCAATGACTTCGCTCAATGTATTGCTCGGCTTGCTTTTGGGGCCCTTTGTCACTTAATCTGAAAGACGAGGAACAACATCTTTTTCCAGAGCCAAGTCCTGTTTGTGCCTGCTTTGAAAAAACATCTTGTCAAAGCTGTTAAGGACAAGGCTACTACATTCAGCCATGTGATGGACACGCCAAGGAACAGGAGGATTCAACGTAGCTGGGGACTTGATCCCTCTATTTTCTCTTTCGAGGTGTCAGATCTCACTATGTAAAGTTTGCTTGAGGGTTGCCACTGCTTTGGTTTCCCCTCATTCTCTTTTACTCTCGACACCCTTCCCCTCTTAATGACTTGTTTGTCACCATGAGTGCAAGTTTTGTTGGTGTCGAGATTTCTTTGTTGTAAAGTTCCTTTTGGTTAAAAGTCAATACTAATCTTACCTTACCAAAAAAAAAAAACTGCGAAAGCATGACTTTTTCCCATTTCTCCTTTCCTCGGGTACTGCTCACTCGTTTCTCTCTAGCTGGGTGCGAGTTGTCTTGTTCAGCCAGTCGATTTTTGCGGATTCCGGGAGCTTTGCTTGTCTGTTGAGGCTGGTTTTTGGAGGCTAGACTCGTCCTGCCCCTTCTTCTCCTCCACCGAAGCGATTCCCTTGGCTCGCCTTATACGGGTAATAATGTCCAGTTTTTGTTAGGGTTTTGCGGGTTGCTGCTATCTGTTGTTTTGGTTGGGCTGATTACCCACCTTGAATATGGATACACCTGCAATGGAGAAGGCGACTTCGCTGGTACCCCAGCAGAAACCGGGTGGGCGACGGGGCCAAAGTCACGGAAGGAAATCCTGTCCTCCTTAAGAAAGGGTTAAGTCCGCCGCGTCAAACGTTGGGCAACTTGGTGTCCTTGCCCAAATAGCTGAATGTCCGCCCGAACCTAGCCACTCTGTTCGGCAACAAAGTGGTCTTGGGCGGACTCCTGTTGGTGTCGCGGTAGACTCACTTCAGCCCCTGAACCAATCCGCCGTCAGTGCAAGCCGGCTAGCCATCCGCTCATGGGCAAATGTGGCTAAATCTGCCAGTAAGGGGTATGACCTCACCTACATGCCTCCTGCTATCATAAACAGCAGACCAGTTATGTGTATTTCTGAGGAGATACTTGAAGCCATCAACCCCAAATGGCGGGAGTGCTTAGTTGGCTATTACATTGGTAAGAAAATGTCATTTAAGTTAATAGAGGTTGCCTTAAAGCATATTTGGGGTCCTCAACTGCTGGAAGTTATGGCCAATGATGATGGCTTCTATTTCTTCCATATTCTGGATCATGAGTTCCGAAGGAAGATCCTGGATGAAGGGCCAATCATAGTGGCTAAGGTCCCTCTCATCCTCCAGCAATGGCATTCCCTAATGGAGCTCAAAAGAGGCCTTCATGAGACTGTTCCTGTCTGGGTTCGGCTATGAAATATTCTATATTCCCTATGGTCGGCTATGGGAATCAACGTTGTGGCTAGCGCTTTAGGCAAGCCGCTATATGTGGACCAACAGACGGAGCTCATGAAGACGATCTCCTACGCTCGAGTTTGTGTGGAGATTAATGCAAAACAGGCCACCTGTGCTTCAATACCGGTTGAGCTAAATGGTGAAACCAGGTTAGTGTCTGTTGAATATGAGTGGAAGCCGAATGTTTGTGCCTCTTGCGGAACATTTGGACACAAATGTGCTCTTACCATTGACAATCCGTCTCCGGGAAACGCTCCTTCGGTTAATCTCAAGTCAGCTTCTGATACTGGAAAAGCTCCATTAGCTATAAGTCCTTCTTCAAATGCTCATCTTGGGGATTGGGAGGAAGTGCGGGGAAAGCAAGGTAGGCATCGAGCTACCCCTTCAATTGCTATCCTTGCTCTGCCTCCACCTGTCAACACAAAGGCACAAACCTCTTGTGTTGTGTAGGACCCCACACCAAATAAGCCAGGGTCCCACTTATCCTGCAGCAATGACATCCTCTTCTGGAGCTGAAGAAACCAGTCCTCTGTCTCGGTTGGGTCAGACTGAAGAACATTCCCTACGCTTTCCGGTCTACTCCGGGGATTAGTGCTCTAGCAAGCGCGATTGGAAAACCGCTATATGTTGATCTTCAGACGGAGCAAATGAAGATGATTTCTTTTGCCAGAGTGTGGCTTCTGTTAACAGCCCCTCATCAAGGATTTTCCTGCGGAATTCACGATTAAGAACATGAAAGAAGTAGAATCCTTCATCATTTGCCAATCCTTCAGCAAGTTGAGGTCCCCAAGCATGTTTTAAGGCCGCTTCGGTGAACTTGAAAGGAAGCCTCTTCCCCACTTAGTAACCGACAATGCATTCATGCCATTTTAGGTCAGTCACTTCTAAAATTTCATCACATAAGTTCACAACAGGTTTGTTGTCAATAACAGTCAGGGGCACAAAGGTAAGGTCATACCCTTTAGTGGCAGACTTGGCAACATTAACCCAAGAATGATTGGGTGGGGGTTTTGAACCCCTTGATTGCTGAACATGGGGCTACGGAAGGTTGGTGGAGAACCTGTTTCAGCTTCGAACTCGTCTAACACCAGCTGCTTGATGGACCTTGTTTGTGCATGTCTGGCCTTCATTCGCAGCAACTCCCTCAGCCAAAATAGAGGAAATCACATTCGCACTCGCAGGGATTGTGGTGGGATGTAATGAAGCAGCTGATATATTTGCCGGGGGGTGCATAGGAGCAGCTGAGGCCAAGGGGTTGTCCATTGCAGTAGACAATGAGACATCCTTCCCTCTACTTCGACCTCGTCTACCCGTACGCACAGCAGGAGTCGGGGACCCTTATTCAGTTACATTTTCCCAGAATCGGGTTCATAGGTAGGGGCAGGTAACCTGCATTGGGCTTCAGAACTATGCCCGCCTCATGTGCCAAAGGTACTAAGATTTTCGCAGATGTATCAATAGCCCAGATGGGTGTGTAGCATAACTAAACCAGCAAACAAATAATACCCACAAAAACCTAATACGATCTAAACATTGTCACCCGTAGAAGGCTTACCGTGTGAATCGCCTCAATGGAGATGAAGAGGGGGGCAAGACGTGTCCAGCCAAAAATAAGCACCAGCAGACAACAGAAACTCCTAGAACTAGCCAAAGCCTGACCGGCGGAGCAGGAAATCGTGTGCCTATGCTAGAGAGAACAGCGGTGAACAATACCTGAGGAAAGGGGAAATGGCCAAAAGTATATGCTTTTGTAGTTGTTTTTTTTTTTTGGTAAATGTAAGGTATGCAATAACTTTAACTCAAAAAGGAACTGTACAAGAGAACGGAGTCCCGACACCAACAAAAGGAACTTGCACTCATGGTGACATTAGGAAATGTCAATAAGAGTGCAAGGGTGTCATGGTAACCAAAATGAAAGCAAGAGGCAAACAAACCTCGGCCCAATAAAAAGAAGAAAAAGAAAGGCGAAACCAAAGCTCAAACTGAAAAGATAGATAGGCTAAGGCTCTAACTTTGTTGCATCCTCCTATTGGTTAGGGTATCCAGCACTTGTTGGAAGGTCAAAGCCTTGTCCCTGACAACATTATCTAGGCGTTTCTTCATAGCTGGCAGAAAAAGTTTGTGATCACGGAAAGGGATATTGTTTCTTTCCTTCCAAATAATATTGCATAAGGCTCCAAAGGCGAATCGTGCAAGAGTGTGGTGGAAGGAATCTCCAGATAGGTACTTGATGGCCTAGTGTAGGTTATCCAACTAGGAACTATTACGCCGGGCAAGGTTACATCTAGTAGCCCAGAAGATAGTGAGAGCACTAGTAATACGACACCCAAAGAATAGGTGATCAACATAATCAGGTCGACAAGCACAAAAATCACAGGTAGCATACGTGATTTTGCCATAAGTAAGTAACATTACTTGAAGGGGCAGTCTATTCCTAGTGATTAGCCACAAATGGAACTGGAAACGGGGTATTAGCGTGCAATTCAAGATAAAAGAGGCCCAAGGCATGGAATGCCCTCTTGGCCGAATGATGTTCCAAGCCGAGGCGGTAGAGAAAACTCCAGACGAGTGAAACAACCACCAGAGGCGGTCGGTATCTTGGTTTAGTGTAGGAAGAGGCTCGTGCTAGAAAGCGATCCTGGCGAGGACTCTTAGAGGCCGTACCAGAGTAAGAGAAGAACTCAGCGACTGTAGCTTGCCGAGGCATACCTGAGCGATAAATGTCCGGGTCGAAAAAGATCATGTTCAGAGGGTCTCTCGAGTGCCAATTATCAAACCAAAAAGAAATAGAGCAACCATTTCCCACATGCCAGCTAAATAAATGGCAAAACTCCTGTCAAGGGTCAAGTAGCTTCTTCCATGACCAAGAGTAAAAAGTCTGTTTAACAGCTATCCAAAAGTTCTTTTTCTTCAGAAAAGTAGAGTGAATCCATTTGCACTGCAAGAACTCCTTACCCGTGAATAAATTCCATAGGTGGCTGCCTTGTTGCATTCGTGCAATCTTCAAATACCTAGGCCTTCTTCATCCTTTGGAAGGCACACATCGTTCCATGCCACTTTCGCACCTCCAGTATCAAGGTCCGGGCCTTTCTAGAGGAATTGCCTATGCACCTACTCAATAGTATCGAGAACTGACCTAGGCAGGATAAAGACATTTGCCCAATAAATTTGGATCGAGTGAAGCACTGACTTGATCAGCTGCAGGCGTCCCGCAAAGGAGAGGAAACGTTGCATCCATGACTGCGCCCTCGACGTGATTGCATTTACCAACAATCCTGTCATGATGAATCCTGCGATGTATTGGTGATGAGTATATAACGCAGCTTGAGTAGTAAAGTCTTGTGCTATGAACGAGTCGACCTTCCCTAGCCTAGAAGCAATGATAGGCACTCCCAAATACCAAAACAACAAAGAGCCTTCCTGAAAACCAAGGAAGTCCTTAATGTGGTTACGAGATTCAAGCGGGACTCCAAAAAAGAAGATCTCACTCTTGTCCAAGTTCGGGAATAGGCCACACCAGTGAGAGAACCGAGTAATATCAGCCTTGAGCAAAGAAAGGGAGGGCATATTTGCCTCAGTAAAGAGAAGAACGTCATCAGCAAAAAATAGATGGGACAACCGAGTTGGTTTGCAATGCCAAAAAAACTTGAACTCAGGCCGCTTGGTTTTTAGATTGAGAATACCTGTGAATACCTCCATCACCAGGGTGAATAGGTAGGATGACATGGGATCCCCTTGTCGGAGTCCTCTTTCACTAGGAAAAAAGCTGTGGAGCTCTTCATTTAGAGAAACAGAAAATTTAGGCATCCAAATACAAATCATGATGACCTTAATGAAGTGCGAGGGAAATCCAAACACTTGCAATGCTAGTTCCATGAAATCTCAGTTAACTGTATCATATTGTTAGGGAAATCCCTTATGATGTTTTGAATATGAAAAAATAAATCAAAGGCTACTAACGTGTTTAATCGTTGAGTAACACACTATGCAGATGATAAAACATGTAAAGGATATTGTCGAAATTTAGTCTTGGAGAAACCAAAAGACAGACTCTGTGCTGAAGCTGAACTTATTCAGACTGTGTCCAGACCTTAAGGCTAAATATGCTCAGAAGCAAAATATATTCAGACTTACGTCCAGATTGTAAAGTCTATTTCAGATAGAATACTCTCAGACTTTAATCCAAACGAGATATAAGTCCAGAACGTTACAAGATCCAGAATGAGACACAAGTCCAGAACGCGACGAGGTCCAGAACAAGACACAAGTCCAAAACGTGACAAGGTCCAGAACGAGACACAAGTTCCAAACGTAGCAGATTCAAAACGAAGCATGTTTAGAATGAGACAACTCGACAGAACGTAACATAAGCCCTAAACATATAACGGCTAGTAATCTAGTTTGGATTCTACATCAAGATAGATTTGATTGACTCAATCTAATTGATTAACAATTGGATCTTGAAGACAAGAACTTTCTATAAGAAGAAACTCTACTTATGGAAACCAAGATTCTATTTGTATGAGCGATTAGAATCAATTTAGAATTCTACTTCTATCACTCAACGGCAGCTAAATCTTCTAGATACAGATTTGTCTAATGGGTAGATTGGAAGACGATCCTCTAGATACTATCCGACGGCTAGTTTGGAAGTGGAGGAGTATTTAAGGAGATCAAGGACCGATGAGAAAGAAAGAGACGGAGCGTAGAATTGATAATTCTAAAGTCTGACCAAACTTCAATCATACACTTGTCTTTGGTGAGCTTAAACATTTGTGATCGTGAGAGAAATACCAAAAGAGTGACTTAGTGAGATAGTGTGATCTACCACTGAGTGTTTGCACTGAAAGTTGTAATCTCTTGTTGATTACATAGTGGAATCCAGCCAGAAGGCTGTTAGCGTGGGAGAGTGGACGAAGGCTTGATCTAAGCCGAACCACAATAAATTTCGTGTGCAATATTCTCTTCTCTTAACTCTTCATATTTAAGTCCGTTGCATACTTACAGGTTATTTCAGAAGTCTGTTCCATCGCATAACAGATTATGAACATCTACCAGAAGTCTGGTGGCTCGTTTAGTCAGACTCTAATCCTTATTCAGACTTTCCTCGAAATTTATTTTATTCCACATTTATTTGCCAAGACTTCTTTTAAACACCTATTCACCCCCCTCTTGGTGTTCATACCAGCACTTTCAATTGGTATCAGAGCCAAGTGCTCGTTTTATTAAAGTGTTTTTACTTTTGAGCTAAAGATCTTTTATGGCTAGTATCTTGGCACCGGGACTTATGGAAGGGCAAAGCAACACCAGGCCACCGTATTTCGATGGAAATGAATACAACATTTGGAAAAACAAAATTAAGGCATTCCTACGATCTAGAGATCCCTTGCAATAGGATGTTGTGGAAAAAGGAATCAATCTCACTGCTGCGTCTACAGCAAATAAGAATGGTAAAGACAAAGAAACCAAACCCATTGCTCCTATATCTCAAACGGAGATGTCCAAAAGAGAAGCTTTTGATGCAAAAGTTATTTATTCTTTATATTGTGCTTTGTCTCCTACCGAGTATAATAGAATCTCTTCATGTGAAACAGCTAAAGAAGTTTGGGATAGACTTCATGTTACTTATGAAGGGACTGATCGTGTAAAAGAGACAAAAGTGAACTTCCTGCTCAGCCAATGTGAATCCTTCAAGATGAAGTTAGGAGAGTCGATTGGAGATATGTTCAGTCGTTTTACAGAAATTGTAAACGGTTTGGCATATCAAGATCATCCAATTTCTTCCCCAATGAAGGTCAACAAACTTTTGCGAGGTCTCTCAAAAGATTGGAACCATGTTAAGACCTCAATCCGGGAGACTCGGAGGATTATGCCACTCTTCGTTGATGAATTGATTGGCACTCTTCAATCCTACGAAGTGGAACAAATCGTTGACAAAGATCCATGAGGAAAGAAGTCCATCGCTTTAAAATCTAATGTTGATTCTGATGATACAGACTCAGAAAATGACATGGATGACGAAGAACTTGCTTTTATGTCAAGAAATTCAAAAAATTGAGCAGAAAAGGAAGGAAATTCAAAAAAGAACCATGAAAGAAGATGACATGCAAGGAAATATATGCTTGATGGCACATTCAAACTCAGACTCAAAATCGGAATCAGAATCACACTCAAAATTAGAATTTGGCTCGAGACACAGACTCAGAATCCGACAAGGAAATCGAGGTAAGTTATTCAAAAATTTCTATCAAAGTTTCAAAGTATATAAATGAGCTTTGCTTAAATCTCAAATCTTCTTTTAAAAGAATCTCCAAACTAAAAAAGGAGAATTTATGGCTTAGGCAATAGGATCTTTCTCAAAAAGAAAAGTTTGAAATTTTGCAAAAGATTTTCTACAAACAAAAGAAAGTCGAGATTTATTTGTCAGAGAAAATGATTCTTTAAAAAACAAATTTTCAAATATTTCGACAAAATTTTCAAATGTTCAAAAACATTAGAGCATATCCTTTCCATACAAGTACCTTACTATAATAAGTTGGGACTTGGTTTTAATAAGGAAAGTGATTCTCTAATAGATTTTCTTAAAGTCAATGAGAGACTTAGACAAAGACCTCCTAAACTTGCGTACAAGAAGCATTTTCAAATGATCTTTATAAAACCTGTTGGTCGAAATGCCCTTAAGTGTTCAAATTGTGGAGACTCTGAACACTTTGAGAAAGAATGTCCTAAAGTCTAGAGACCTATTAAGAAAGATTGGTAAAAACAGCATACTCTACTAACTCTCATGGACGCAAGAAAATATGGGTACCAAAGAAAAGATGAGTTGTTTTTGCAGGAAATAAAGGAAAAGAAGAAAGAGAGTTTGGTAAGGAATGTATATTTTTTATTCTCAATTTGGTTAGAGTACATAATTTAAAAATTCTCATTATACTTATATTCTCTTCGTGCCTTGATTGATTTGGATTTTATAATGATCATATTCTTTGATTTGTTTTATTGAAGAAAGAATCGTGTGATTTGGTTTAATACGTGATTATTTTTAATATCATGCTTAGAGACAATTGAGTTTATTTGGTTTGATTTTATGCTATCAAATTTTGTCATATTTTGCAAAGTGAAAATCTGTTTTATGAGATATTAATTTATTATGCAAGATATTCTTAGATACTCAAGGATTTGATCCTCTATGATTTTATTGTGCTTTGACTAAGTGAGGATTTCTTTTTCAAGATATTATTGTGCATAATATTCTTTCCTTAAATAATATGTTATGATTAGTTAAGAAAGAATATTTGATTATCTGTGGAGATTTTATATTGTGCTCTAACAAAATGGAAGGATCCAAATTCATGGATACCAAAAAGGAAATGAGTTCATTGCAGGAAATTCTATAAGGGAAGAATGATCGCGAATCTACACAGATTTTGGTACAATCAGAAAAGTATCTCATGCGAAGATTGGTAATGATCTTTTTTAATCAATGGTATATTGCAAACATATACCTTGGGTAAGAGAATTTTTTTTTTTATCATCCCGCCTTGCAAATTTTTACTCGAGTTTATGAAGATTATTGATGATTGTTTATCATTTATATTGCAAATATCTTTTGTCATAAATATAAAGCATTGCAATTTTTTTTACTTGATTTGGCGTATGATAGAAATATCTAGTTTCTTTTGCCAAAATGCATTAATAGTATTTTTCTTTTTAGATTTATGCTCAAGAAAATCCCTTTGATATTAAAAGATATTATTGCATATTCATGGATACTCTTGCTATATTCTTAAAAGATGTCTTATATCTAGCAAGTTTGATCTGCAAATTAGAGGAAGGTATTACGTGATATTTTTGCAAGGATTATTATCTATTATAAAAGAATTTGCAGGTGGCAAAAAGAATCATTCATATGGATTTTGGAAAGCTCAATTTGAAAATTAAGGAGATTCTATACTTTTTTCTAGAGACTCAAAGATTCTCTTACTTGTGCAAAGTTTTCGCAAATATTGTGATAATGACAGGGGGAGAACATGAATCCAAAAGAAAGGAAAAGAATCGTGATCACCTCAAAAAGGCAACAAATTGAGGGGGAGCGTTGATCAATTATGGAAAAATCTTTTTGAATTGATCATGATCTTGTTATGGAAAGAAGGAAAAGGTAAATGTTTAGAATTTGTCAAGTTCTAAAAAATCCGGTTAGTGCATCTTTTATTACCTTTTGTCATTAACAAATCTCTTATTTATATTATCATTTTATTATGACAAAAAGGGTAAGTCAATTTTATAATGCATCTGTGATTTTTATTGGATATTTGTTGATATATATGATCAACGTGAGCTATATTACATATCTTTGATATTTGACTTACTTTGTAAAAGCTGTTTTTTTTTTAAAAAAAAAAATTGTATTTCATGCAAGATATTTGTTATCATTTTATATTCTCTACGTGATACTTTTATCGCTTTTTGATTATGACAAAAAGGGGGAGAGGATATAAATATGCATATGTGTTTGATTCGTTGATATTATTGCATAATATTGAGCTACGATTATTTTTCTATATTGTTATGCTCAATTTATTTGCTATCTTCTGCTATCTTTTTATTCGAATTATATTATTCTTTAGGATTGCCCTAATTTATCAATACTTTAGAAAGTGTGATTACACATCTGTATATACAGAGATTGTTTTGTCATCATCAAAAAAGGGGAAGATTGTTAGGGAAATCCCTTATGATATTTTGAAGATGACAAAATAAATCAAAGGCTACAAACACGTTTAATGGTTGAGTAACAGACTATGCAAATGATAGAACATGTAAAGGATATTGTTGAAGTTTATACTTGGAAGAACCAAAATACAGACTCTATGCTGAAGCTGAACTTATTCAGACTGTGTCCAGACCTTAAGGCTAAATATGTTCAGAAGCAGAATATGTTCAGACTTACGTCTAGATTGTAAAGTCTATTTTAGACTAAACACTCTCAGACTTTACATCCAGAACGAGATACAAGTCCAGAACAAGACACAAGTCTAGAACGTGACAAGGTCCAGAACAAGACACAAGTTCAGAACGTAGCAGATTCATAATGAAGCATGTTTAGAATGAGACAACTCGATAAAACGTAACATAAGCCCTAAACATATAACGGCTAGTAATTTGGTTTGGATTCTATATCAAGATAGATTTGATTGATTCATTCTAATTGATTGACAATTGGATCTTGAAGACAAGAACTTTTTATACGAAGAAACTCTACTTATGGAAATCAAGATTCTATTTGTATGGGCGATCAGAATCAATTTGGATTTATACTTCTATCACTCAACGGCTACTAAATCTTCTAGATACAGATCTGTCCAATGGGTAGATTGGAAGACGATTCTCTAGATATTGTTCAACGGCTAGTTTGGAAGTGGATGAGTATTTAAGGAGATCAATGACAGATGAGGAAGAAAGAGACGGAGCGTAGAATTGATAATTCCAAAGTTTGAGCAAACTTCGATAATACACTTGTCTTTGGTGAGCTTAAACGTTTGTGATCGTGAGAGAAATACCAAAAGAGTGACTTAGTGAGATAGTGTGATCTGCCACTCAGTGTTTGCACTAAAAGTTGTAATCTCTTGTTGATCACATAGTGGAATCTAGCCGGAAGGCTGTTAGCATGGGAGAGTGGATGTAGGCTTGATCTAAGCCGAACCACTATAAATTTCGTGTGCAACATTCTCTTCTCATAACTCTTCATATTTAAGTATGTTGCATACTGACAAGTTATTTCAGAAGTTTATTCCATCGCATAACAGATTCTGAATATCTACCAGAAGTCTGGTGGCTTGTTTAGTCAAACTCTGATCCTTATTTAGACTTTGCTTGAAATTTATTTTATTCCACATTTATTTTTCAAGGCTTCTTTTAAACACCTATTTACCCCCTCTAGGTGTTCGTACTAGCACTTTCACATATGCCTTCCGAAAATCTACGTTAATAACACATTTAGGTAAATAGGGGTGAAGATGAAAACCTGAGAAAAGCTCATGAGCTAGTAGGATATTATCACTGATGTGGCGTCCTTTAACGAAAGCATTCTGCGGAGGGTTGACAATAGATGGCAGAATAGATGCCAACCAATTAGCCAAAATCTTTGTAATGCATTTATTGACAATATTACAGCAAGCAATGCGTCTATAGTCATTAACGGAAGTCGCATTAGGACATTTTGGTACAAGGACTAAGATGGTATTATTGATCTCTCAAAGGATTTTACTCGAACTAAAGAAATCCTTGACCGCCAAAATAACCAATGGGCCAACTATATCCTAACTATGCTTGAAGAACTCAACACCGAATCCATCTGGACCAAAGGCCTTTCCGGACGCTAATGAAAACATCATGTCATGAATTTCCATATTCGAAATAGGCCTAGAAAGAGACCACACCTTATCGTCATTAAAGGAGTGATCCAACACCGATCAGATGTCTTGGACCGAAGGTAAGGTAGCGAGATTAGAAGGAGCCAGAAGTTCTTCAAAGTGGGAAACGAACTGCTGGTGCACCAGAGTTGGGTCAAAGACCAGGTTCCCATCATCATCCATCACCAAAATGATTATATTTTGGAGGTGCCGTTTGTTGACAGAATGATGGAAGAACTTGGTATTGAGGTCTCCTTCCTTAAGCCATCGAACTCTAGATTTTTGTTTAGAAAACAAGTCTTCCTGAAGTCGGAGATCTGAGAAAGCCTGGATCTAATCTCTCTCCCTATCGGCCAAGACCTAGTTAAAAGGGTCTAGGTGAAAGGCATCTTGAATGGATGCTAAGGCACTCCTAGCTTCCGTGGTCCTGGAAGAAATATCGGAGAAAAAGTCCGTATTGAGTTGTTTGAGCCCCACTTTTAGCAGCTTTAGCTTGTTGTAAAGGATGAACATAGCCGAACCAGTCACCGAGGTGTCCCAAGTTTGCCGAACTATCATAGTGAAGGACGGGTGGCTCATCCAGAAGTTGAAGAATTTGAACGGCTTCCTTGAGCCTTAAGTTTGGAGTATGTAAGATTCTGATGACCATCGGAGAGTGGTCAAAAATACTGGAGGAGAGGAAGGAGGCCTCACAGAAGGAGAAGACATTACTCTAATGTGTATTGACAAGGACTCTATCAATTTTCCTTTGTTTCCGATTTTCTCCTGAGGAAGTGGCCCAAGTGAATCTGCACCCAACATATCTGAGGTCATCAAGTTCCGCTTGTTGAAGGCATTGTCCAAACTCCTCAAAGAATGGCAGCGAAGTAGAATAGCTACTAATACGATCAGAAGGATGCCTGATAGCATTAAAATCACCCGCAAGCAACCATGGAGCTGGTGTGGATGATATCTAGCCACAAGGGACATATGAGGACAAACGTGTGCTCGACATAGACGACCGAGAGATGGAAAGTTTTATTCGTAGAAATTCGCTTTAAGTGTCCGTGAATAACTTGAAAGGATGATGAGTACGCATCAAACTCTACCAGCCTGGGGTTCCAACCAGTCCATATTCTCCCTCTATAAGAATAATCATAGTTAGCATACCAGGTCCAGCCAGGAGCTAGACTAGTAGAAATAGAGCAGCCGAGGTCTTCGTTTCCAAAATGCCCATGCAGCAAAGGCTATTAGCTCTAATAAGATTTCTAATCTCACCTTGTCTAATAGGGTCAACAAGACCCCTAATATTCCACACAGCTATATACATATGTACAAGAAGGGGACCGTTACCACTTTTTACCTCTTTTTCTCTTTTTTGAGGTAGCTCTAGGCTTGGGACATTCTGAGGAGCTGCTATCTGAGCCAGCGGCCTATACAACATTCAGCTGCTAAGGGGTCCAACGGTTGTACCAGGTCATGAGGGGGGTCAACTTCGTCCGGGATTGTAGAGGCAACGTGAGGGCCATCCTCTTCACATCTAGAGCCGCTGTCGCGACCTAAAATTTCGGGTGCACCACCTAGGTTTAGGCTAATGGACTACTAAGTCTTTAAACTTAGCTCGGGCTCTCCCAAGCTCATACTAATTCGCGACTTAAGGTTCAAATATTTAGTATGCAAAAGATTATTAGCTAGGAGTGGCCACTAATCAGTTTACGGTGGGTCGATTAGACACCTAAATAAAATAATGGGAGAATTATTTTACTCCTACTAACTAGAGACTATGGATACGAGGACTTGGTTACACTAGATTTCTCTAATGCCCTTTCAGTACCATTCTTGTTATTTTCAAAATGTTTTTGCGGCGGCTTGGATTTATTTTAACCTAAATTACTATCATATCAAAAAGTGATCACACGGGTGCTCAACCATTATTAAAGATAATAAAGAAAATAAATTGCATCAAAAGAAATAAACACACAAAGCAAGCAACTATTTTTTTGGTTTTCTTGAAATTAGAATTTTATCATAAAATATGCATTTTAACTACATGATCTAATTTTACTAACAAACAAATTCTAATTAAATGAACCTATTATGCAAACTAATTAACATGCACCTAATATTTTTTGTATTTTTTATTGAAATTCGGAATTAATAAAAATCCTAATTAAACTATCTAAAAAGGAATAAATTTCTAACCTAGTTTAGGGATTAGTTTGATTTAAACCCTATCCTATTTTAGAAAACTACTTTAAAAAAAAAAAAGAAATTATTAAAATTTGCAAACATTATCTAAGTTTTATCTATATAAAAGAAATCAATCATAATCTATTCTAAAAATTATCTAAAAGTGCAATCCTAAAAAAAATGTAATCTTAAAGAATGCAATCCTAATTTACTAAACTACATTTTCTAATGCAAGATTTTGATTTTTTTTTTTTATATTTCTTTTAGTGTTTTTCAAGATAAGCAATTATCATATTACATCTAAACTAATCAAGATATTCATTAAATAAAGGATTAAAATAATCGAAAAATAACCTGTTGTCTCACGGGTTAAATTAACGATTACTCTAACCCTAAACATTACGACATATAAAAAAGGTTCAAAATAATTAAAATTCCGATCCGAAGTCTTACGGATCAAATTAATAATTATAATAATTTAACAATTAAATACTATCAAAATGCTCAAAAATTAATATAATTAAAAAAATGATCTGATGTCTTACGGATCAAATTAATAATTACAATAATTTTGGACAAAACCCCTACGGATAATGCCTACAAAATTTATGAAATGAATATTGACATCCAATTTAAATAACTAAACTAAAATAAATAAATAAAATAAAACTACCTAGGGGGACTCAGGAGACAGCAGCGCGATGGGAGTAGGCGCGGGGGAAGGGTGGCCGGCGTTGGAGCTCCGATAAGGGGACCGGCGGAGGTGTGGTGCGGACGTGCAGGCACGGTGGTGAGCGGGCAGGGCGGTGTCCGCGACGGCTACAGCTGGAGGTGTGCGGGCGCATCACGGCAGGTCGCGGGTGTCGGGCAGCTGCGGGTTCGAGCGGAGCCTCTAAACACAGAGTGGGTTTGGCACAATCGAAACTCGCCAGGATGTTGTAGAACTCACGAAACGCATTGGGCCTGGATCGGCAATCGCCTGGAATTTCGCCAAGATACCTACAGGTGTCGCTGCAAAGTTGTTGATTATGATTTGGCTGCAACAAAGACCTGAGTTGGATCTGCGAGGTTGCTACGGAGACGCCTTGATGGTGGAGATCTCGAACAATAACCCGTCGTTGAAGCAATAGCAGCAAAATCTGCGCAACCGAGGACTTGGGCGTGTATTCGCCAAGAGAGAAAGGAGATGAAAGTGAGACTTTGATGGAGAATGAGCATGAGTCTCCAAGTAGCAGGGAGAATTTGACTTTGAAGACTTAGTGTGTAACGGAATGTTCATTTCTCCATGTGCGGGTCTCCTTCACGATTTTTCCTACATGCGCAGAACGTCCGCTCTCTATTCACTGCTGTTCTCAGAAATGTGGCCTTGTATTTTCAATTGCATGGCCCTCTCATTGTGGTGTCGCAAGTATGGACTTGTGCATGAATTCTAGCAGAGAGCAAAGAAAAAAAAAATGTTTGTGGGATGTTGATGTAGAATAGGCGTGAAAGCCCATGACGACCAGGAAATTGAACCTGGACACCAAGCGAAAACACGAAAATAAAGTAAAAAAATAATTTAAATAGCGAAATGGAATTTCACGCAATCAAACTAAAAAAGCTTGACTTAGTTTTATGCTTGTCGTCAATATCCACAAAGCGAGATGAACGCGGGACGTCGAGAAGACTGCCAACACCATAGACCAATCGAAGAATTCTCGAGATAGTGGACATGAGATCTCTGAGGGTTTGTACCTCCTTCTGCTCTTTAATGACTCGACATGTCCCTTTTTATAGCATAAGACTTCCATTTAACATTGGAAAGTCAGAACCCGTGCTCCTTTGATCGTGGGGATTGCCAAATCTCAGCCTTGATTTGTCACTGTAAATCTCTCAAGTATGCGCCCCTCACCTTCTTTCGCAATCTTTTCCTTTTTTCGATTCATTTATATTTCCACGAACGTGTCCAGATTCACTCACTTGCACATGAACACCCAATATTCGAGTGAGTGTCCATTCTTTCCATATTGCTGGACAAATCCCATTAATTCCTCTCATAATTTCAATTTTTTCGAAAGAATCCCAAGCAATCCGGAGGTGTCTACGAAGGGATGGGAATTCAGTCCGTCCTCGTCACTCAGAGCTCCCGATCTTTCCATGATCAGTAGCTGAAAACGTGAGATTGCTTTTCTGATGATTTGCCAAGATCAACTCCTCTTATTATGCGAAAGATGATTCGTGAGACCTGGTGGGGTTGAGCTTTTGGACGTGGGATATCTCGGCCAAAGTCGTGGAGAATATTCCATGAAAATTTTATCTTTCTTTTCCTTTTTCTAATTCATTTCCCTCAACTTACGGTTTGACAAAATTGCCCGTGATTTTGCAGCCCACATATCCGTTTCCTCTTGTGCATTCCGGTATCCTTGGAAAAAGATCCCATGAGTCCCTCCACTTATCTGGCCAAAATTTACTAGAGGGAAGATTTACCAGGAGAGAAGATTTCTCTAATTGATTGCCTTCCCTCATCTTTGCGGAAATTGTGACCCGCAATTGATAATCGAGCATGTTCTTAGGATTTGTTAATCTGTGTGCCAACTCGGAGCATGTTCATGGCTTCTTGAGTTCAAGCATAATAACCCTAGCTCATATGAATTTATTGGATGCGAACATGCTTTACAAGAACTAAACATGCAAAGTAAAAATTGATATTTATATTTTTTAGAGATCGGTTTGGATCCCTAATTTTCTTATGCAATAAATGACTAAATGTGAAGCCAAAATTTAGGTGTCAATAGCCGACATCACTGTACTCTTTATCAGAATCTTCCTTAGAGATTGAGGAATTCACTGACCGCGATTGGGGTGCAATCGGAATAAGTGCAGGGAGGGAACGTACTGAGGGGGCTACAAGCGAGGATCCCTTTAGCATCCCGCGCTTATTAGGAGTAGGGTCCTGCACAACAAGAGAAGTTTGTGCCTTTGTGTTGACAGGTGGAGGAGGACCAGGAATAGCAACTGAAGGGGTAGCTTGATGCCTGTTCTGCTCTCCCCGCACTTCCTCCCAACCATCCTCGGGATGAGCATCTGAAGTTTGAGATACTGCCATTGGAACTTTTCTAGAAGCAGAAGCTGACTTGAGGTTAACCAAAGGAGCATTTCCAGAAGGAGGATTGGCAGTGGTAGGAGCACATTTATGTCCAAATGTTCCGCAAGAGGGGCAAACATTCGGCTTCCATTCATATTCGACAAACACCAACCTGGTTTCTCCATTCAGCTCTACAGGTATTGAATCAAAGGTGGCCTATTTCGCATTAATCTCCACACAAACTCGAGCATAGGAGATCATCTTCATGAGTCGATGACTCGTGTTTACTAGGAATTCCTCGTTGAAGACCAACAATTGCAATGATATATCCCCATCACGAGAAATTTCAAAGATTACCCAGGCCTGTCGGCTAAGGCTATAAACTTGTTGAATACATCAGTGTAGCGCGCATGCAGCCTAGAACATCTAAGGGCATCACAAACCTGTTATTGCCTCAAACTTCCTTGGCCTAAATGGCCATAGTCCCTCTAAAAAGCTGGCCGTGGAGATGTACATCCACATAGCTAGTTAGCAGGCTGAAGTCTCGTTCGTTATCAAAATTAACCATACCAATCGCTCCACCAACTAAGAACAAACATGCACCACCACCCATAGAATCAAGAAAGAGCTCTTAGTCTGTCAATCCTTACTATGTCTAGACCTAGTAAGTTTCCCTGTGTTAAGTCAAATTACGCCGCAGGCTCCACTCCTGGTGGTGCCCTTCCATCAATTCCTTTAAGTTTCAGCCTTGTGACCATACTCCCCCCGAAACCCAAAAACTTTGATTTCTCATAAGGTGCTGGCAAAGTCCTAAAAGCAACATCCGTCGATCCCTAGTCGGCATCGTTTATGGTTGAGACTAGGACTGTATCTGATTGTCTTCAAGCTCCCAACTTTCGTTCTTGATTTATGAAAACATCATTGGCAAATGCTTTCGCGGTTTTTTTTTTTTTTTTTTGGTAAAGTAAGATTTGTATTGACTTTTAACCAAAAAGAGCTTTACAGCAGGGCAATCTCGGTACCAACAAAACTTGCACTCATGGTGACAAACAAGTCATTAAGATCGGAAGGGTGTCGAGATTTAAAGGAAAAAGGGGGAAACCAACAACGGCAACCCTCAAAGCAGAATTTACAGGGAAAATTCAGACTCCTCAAAAGAGAAAATAGAGGGATCAAGTCCCCAACTTCGTTGAATCCTCCTGTTCCTTGGCATGTCCACGACATGGCTGAAGGTCAGGGCCTTGTCCTTGACGACTTTGACGAGATGTTTTTCAATGCAGGCACAAACAGGGCTTGGCTCCGAAATAGGATGTTCTTCCTCGTCTTCCAAATTAAGTGACATAGGGCTCCAAAAGAAAACCGAGCAATACATTGAAAGAAGTTATTGCCTGAAAGAAATTTGATGACCCAATGTAATTTGTCCATCCACAAGCTGTTTTGCCATGGAAGGTTGCATCTTGCAGCCTAAAACATAACAAGACCAGCAATAATATGGCATCCAAAAAAGAGATGATCAATTGAGTATGGTCTTGAATTGTAGAAAGCACAAGAAACATTCGCAATCCTACCATAAGAGAGTAATAGAACATGGGTAGGTAGCCGGTTCCTGGTAATAAGTCAGAGGTGGAATTGGTACTGCGGGGTGAGTGTTTTGTTCCAGACAAACGAGAACCATGGGACCAAGCTTCTCTTCGGTCGAATGGCTTCCTAAGCTGATGCAATCGAGAAAGAACCTGAGGAGTGCTCCAACCAAATTAGCCGATCAGGGTTCTGTGAGAGTATTGGGGGGGGATGTGTCCACGATTTCAGGATGGCCTTGGTAGCTTGGCCTGGTGTGGAGAATAAATCCGCAATCGTAGCCTGCCTGGATAAACCCGAGCGATAGATGTAGGTGTCCATGAAGAACATGTTCAGGGGTCCTTAAAGGTCCCAAGGGTCAAACCATAGAGACACCGAGAGGCCATCGCCCACACGCCATTTAAAGGACTGCTAGAAATCCCTCCTGAGATCAAGTAGCTTCCTCCAAGCCCAAGAGCAGAAAGTTGGCTTAATGACTACCCAGAAATTCTTCTTTTTTAAGTAAGTAGAATGAATCCACTTACACCATAGGGATTCTTTGTCCGTGAAAAGGATCCAGATATTTTTAAGCATAGCTGCCATATTGCAATCGCGAAGTTTACGTATACCAAGTCCTCATTCTTTTTTTGGGAGGCAAACATCTTCCCACGCTACTTCGCACCCCCACTCCCAAGGCCCGGGCCTTTCCAGAGAAATTGTCTAAGTATTTGTTCAATTCGGTCCAACACGGCTCTAGGTAACATGGAAATACCAGCCCAATAGACTTGTATTGAATGGAGGACTGACCTAATAAGCTATAGACAGCCCGCGAACTAGAGGAAACGCTGTGCCCACGATTGCGCTCTTGCTGTTATAAGGTTGACAAGGGAGTTACAGTCTGACCTGCCAAGCTGCGAAGTGATGATAGAGACTCCCAGGTAACGAACCGGTACGTTACCTTCTTGGAATCCGAGGGAATGAAGAATTTGGGTTCGAGATATATCCGTTCCACCTGCAAGGAAGACTTCACTCTTATTAATATTAGGTGTCAATCCACTTCAAGAAGAGAAGGTTTCTAGGCCGTCCTTAAGGAGAGATATAGAGGCCATATTTGCTTCACTGAATAGGAAAACATCGTCTGTTGAGAATAAATGGGATAAGCAAGTTGATTTGCACCTCCAGAAGTACCTAAATCCTAGTTGTCTGGATTGAAGGTGTGGGATCCCTGAGAATACCTCTACAGCCAAGGTGAAGAGGTAAGGAGACATGGGGTCCCCTTGGCGTAATCCACAGCCACTGGAGAAGAATCCGTGAAGCTCCCCATTAATGGATATGGAGAACTTAGGGGCACAGACACATGTCATAATAAGCCCGGCCAATTGATTGGGAAAGCCAAAAGCATGGAGATTAGTTCCAAGAAATCCTAATCAATAGTATCGTAAGCTTTCTAAAAATCTACTTTGATAGCACATTTTGGCGAATATGAGTCATGGTGGAAGCCACTGAAAAGTTCTTGGGCCAATAAGATGTTGTCGCTAATTCGACGACCTTTAACAAAAGCATTTTGAGGTGTACTAATGATCATTTGAAGGACGGCCGCCAATCTATTAGCTAGAATCTTGGTGATGCACTTGTAGATTGTGTTGTAGTAGGCAATGGGTCTATAATCAGAAACGGCAGACGCATTGGTGATTTTAGGCACTAAGGCTATAATTGTCTTGTTTATCTCGCGCAACAATTTCCCGGAGATAAAAAAATCCTTGACTACTACTATGACCGATGGTCCTATGACATTCCAGTTGCGTTTAAAAAACTCAACATTAAACCCATCTGGTCCAGGAGCCTTGCCAATAGCTAGAGAGAATAGGGTATCATGACTTTCCAGCTCAGTCACAGGACGAGAGAGGGTTCATACATGTTCCGCATTCAGGGAGTGCTGTAATACCGCTTGAATCTCCTGCAAGGCTGGCTGAGAAGGAAGACCTATAGGTGCCAGGAGGTCCTGTAAGTGGGATACAAATAATTGCTGCACCATACTAGGATCAGTCACTAGATTACTAGAAGTGTCCGAAACCAAAATAATTATGTTCCTCAAATGTCTTTTGTTGACAGAATGGTAAAAGAACTTGGTGTTTTGATTACCTTCCTTAATCCACCAGACCCTAGATTTCTGTCTGTAAAATTATTCCTCCTATAGTCAAAGATTAGAGAAGGTCCGAAGATGATTCCTTTCTAGTTCCGCAAGCAATAAGTTGTTTGGGTCCTGCTGGAGAGCATTTTGGGTGATTCGGAGGACATTCCTTGCATTTGATGTTCTAGTAGAAATATCGGAGAAAGAATCCATGTTGAGCTGTTTGAGGCGGCCTTAACGGTTCTTTGTTTACAACATAGCCTAAACATGGGTGTTCCCACCCCCGGGTTTTCCCACACCTGAGCAACAATTGTGTGAAAGGTTGGGTGCTTCATCCAAAGTTTAAAGAACTTGAAGGGTTTTCTATAGATAGAAGGGACTATGACTCTGACGACCATGGGAGTATGATCGGAGATGCCCGGAGCAAGGAATGAGGCTTTCGAGAATGAGAAGTCATGGCACCATTTTGTATTTACAAGCACCCTATCAATCTTCCTCAGCTTCTGGTTAGTGCCCGATGAAGAAGACCAAGTGAAGCGATAACCTACATATCTTAGGTCTTCTAGTTTTGCCTAGGCTATGCATTACCCAAACTCATCATAGGAAGGGAGCCACGTATCCGAAATACCTATACGGTCAGAAGAGTCCCGAATAACATTGAAATCCCCCGCCACTAACCAAGGAAAATCCAGTAGGCTAGCACTAGTATGAATAAGCTCCGCCCATAATGGCCAACGGGATACGAAGGTGTGCTCCGAATAGATAATAGAGAGGCAGAATTCAGAATATGTACTTAGGAACTTAAGCTTGTCGTGGATTACTTGAGCATTGGAAGAAGACATAGCAAAATTCACAAGGGATGGATTCCACCCTACCCAAATTCTCCCTCTAGGGGAGTATTCATAATTAGAACACCAAATCCAGCCCGTCAAAAGTCCCGCTGCAATGGATTGGAAGAGGGACGCTAGGACTTTGGTTTCCAGTAAACCAACACAACAAAGACTATTAGTGCTAACAAGGTTTCTAACTTTAGCTTGTCTAATGGGATCCACAAGTGCGCCCATGACTTGTGCTTGGCCAACTTGCCATGACTTGAGTGCATACACCAGCCCCCGCTCCATGACTTAAGTATGTAACTTGCCAAGGCCAACGTGCCGTGTGCCTTGAGCGCAAATGACTCATAGTGAATGCCAATCGATCCTGCATCGTGTGGATCGATCCCCTCACCATGCGAATCGACCATGGTCCAGGGCCTTGGTCGTGTGGATCAATCGTGGATGGATCCCGGTCGGCCGAGATCGATCGTGGTCGAGGGCCTTGACCATGTGGATCGATCCCATCCACCGTGCAGATCGATCCCAGTTGAGCATATGATCGATCGTGGTCGAGGGCCTTGGACATGTGGATCGATCCTTGCATCGTGCGAATTGATCGTGGATCGATCTCGGTCAAACAGGGGTCAATCATGGTGCCGCAAGGATCAATCATGGATTGATCCTTGAATCGTGTGGATCGATCGTGGTCGAGGGCCTCGGCCGTGTGGATCGATCTCATGCACAATGCGAATCGATTCGGGCCGAGCAAGGATCGATCACTGCATAGTGCGGATCAATCCTTGCACCATTCGGGTGGATCGTGGATCGATCCCCAGTCGAGTGGGATCGATCGTGGTCGAGGGCCCCAACCGTGCAAATCGATCCATGCATCGTGTGGATCGACCTTGCACCGTGCGGATCGACCTTGCATCGTGCGGATCGATCCCAGTCAAGCGAGGTCAATCCCTACACCGTGCAGATCAACCCATGCACCGTGCGGATCGATCCCTGCATCGTGCGGATCGATCGCGGATCGATCCATGCACCGTGCGGATCGATCCCTGCACTGTGCGGATCAATCATGGATCAACCTTGCACCGTGCGGATCGATCAGTGATCGATCCATGCACCGTGCGGATCGATCAGTGATCGATCCATGCACCGTGCGGATCGATCAGTGATCGATCCCTGCACCGTGCGGATCAACCCATGCACCGTGTAGGGATCGATCAACAATGGATCCTCATGATGCAAGGATCGATCGACGATGGATCCTCATGATGCAACGATCGATCCACTATAGATCCACACGGTGCGTGGATCAGTGCACACAATCAAGGCCCTCGATTGCAATCGATCTCGCTCAATTGGGATTGATCCATGATCAATCCACACGGCCAAGGCCCTTAATTGCGATCAATCCCGCTCAACCGAGATCGATCCATGATCGATCCGCATAGTGCATGGATCGATCCACGTGGTGTAAGGATCAATCCACGATCAATCCGCACGGTGCATGGCTCGATTCGCACAATGCAAGGATCGATCCATAATCAATCCACATGGCCAAGGTGCTCAACCACGATCGATTTACACAGTATAGAGATCAATCCTGCTCGATCGGGATTGATCCACACGATGCAAGGATCGATCCACGATTAATCTGCACGATGCGTGGATCGATCCACATGGTCAAGGCCCTCGACTACGATAAATTCACACCTTGCTAGGATCGATCCACACAACCAAGGCCCTCAACCGCAATCGATCCGCACGTTGCAAGGATTGATCCACATGGCCAAGGCCCTTAACCATGATCGATCCCCGGTTGGCCTAGATTGATCCACAATCGATTTGCATAATGCAAGGATCGATCCACATGACCAAGGCCATCGACCATGATCGATCCCAATCGGCTCGGATCGATCCATGATCAATCTCGCTTGGCTTGGATCGATGCACGATCGATCCGCATGATACAAGGATCGATCCATGATCGATTCACACAGCCAAGGCCCTCGACCATAGCGATCGCGCTTGGCCCAGATCGATCCTCGATGGATCCGTATGATGCAAGGATTGATCCCCAATTGATCTACATGGCCAAGGCCCTCGACCACGATTGAACCCGCTCGACCATAATCAATCCACACAATGCAAGGATCGGTCGATCGATCGATTTGCATGATGCAGGGATCAATCCACATGGCCAAGGCCCTCAACCACAATTAATTTTCTCGACTTGGATCAATCCGCAATGGATCCGCATGATGCAAGGATCAAGCCGCATGATGCAGGATCAATCCACACAACCATGACCCTTGACCAGGATCCATCTACTCGACGATGAGAACAATCCTCGAATATGTCCAACGCGCTCTATCCTCAGCCATGGACACTATGCGAGGCACTCGGCAAGCAAGTTCGAAATTAGAGCATTCCTGCTTATGCCTTGTCAATACGGGACTTGTCTATTCACTCTCGAGTCATGGGCGCATACTCGAAGCATTTCCGTTTCCGTTTTTGCTTATTTATGCATTCAAGTCATGGCACGTCGCCCGAACCAAGTCACACGCACATACTTAGAGCAATTCCATTTCCGCTTATACATGCACTCAACTCACGGCAAGTCGTGGCATGTTGGCCGAACCAAGTTACATACACATACGTAGAGCAACAAACACACCCGGAGCGTTTCCATTTCCGTTTATGTATGCACTGAAGTCATGGCACGTCGGAGCATTTCCACTTTCGCGTTATGTATGCACCCAAGTCATGGCACGTCGGTCACTTTCTGCTTATGTACGCACTCCAAGTCATGGCATGTCGACCAAGTGCACAATCAATCAGGAAAGCTCTTAGGGGAGCAAGTTACTCAAAAGTACCCCATCGTTGCCTCTATTTAGTATGCAACAATATCTTAATTACAACAGTTTTGTGGATGCAATTGAATTGACATTCCACATTAGGAATGGCGCTTGAATAATTTCTCTGTGGGGGCGTGAAGCAAAGATACAAATGATTACATGCATGAAAATTGCAACAAGCTCACGAAAGTTCTAATTGTTTAAAAATTAAGCAGATAACATAACAACTTTTGTCTGATCCTCCTCCCATTTTTTTTTGGTAAAGGTTAGTATATAGATTGAGGTTTAACCAGCTATACAAAAATCAGCGCCAAGAACTTTCACTCATAATGCAAACATGCAGAATGAGTGGAAGGGAACCGACGTAAAAGAAACAGAATGAACAGAAACAAGCACATAGCTAAAGCAAACAGCAACACAGCTGAAACAAACGCCCGAAGGCAACAAAAGAGCTAGCGACAAGGCCAGTAGCAACCGGCAAGAGAAGAACGACTGGCGCAACATTTGGGTGGCCAACTCTGGAGGACAACCAGCGAAACAAACTAGCACTAAGTAGGCTGTCCGAAGCCACCATCAAAAACAGAAGGTCAAAACCCCACCCTTGCTGAAGACGCCTGTTCATAGGGTTGTTCGGCACCTTGCTGAAGGTCAGCACCTTGTCATTGACGACTTTGATAAGGTGATTCTTCAAAGCCGAGACCTTAAGCGTTTCACCCCGGAAAATGATGCTATTTCTTTTCTTCCAGATTAAATGGCACACAGCGCCAAAAGAAAATCAGGCAATGGAATGGAAAAAATCCTAGCCAGACAGGAATTTCAAGGCCCAAAGGATGTTTTCCGCCCAAGGCCTATTACGCCAAGGAAGATTATATCTCCTAGCCCAAAAAAAAGCAAGAGTCGCAAGGACATGACACTCAAAAAAGAGATGGTCAATCGAGTCTGGTGTGGCATTACAAAAGGCACATAATTCATAGTTAATTCTTCCGTGAGATAAAAGAAAAGGCTGAGTAGGTAGGTGATTCCTGGTAATGGTTGGGCCATGGCATTGTTCCAGATAAAAAGGGCCTAGGGGACACGGTTCTTCTTGGTTCTTAAAACCTCCCAGGTTGAGGCCACCGAGAAGGTATCAGAAGAGGAACCATGCCAAGAGAATCGGTTAGGAGTCCGTGAGAGGATCGGAAAAGAGAAGTCCCAACACTCTAGAAGAGTCTTGAATTCCTAACCCGCCGGTGAAAGAAAGTCAGCCACCGTCGCCTGTCTGGAAAGGCCCGAAGTAGCAATAAGAGAATCCAGAATGAAAAGGCTCAACAGGCCTTCCTAGTGCCAATTGTCAAACCAAAGAGAGATTGACCGACCATCCCCAACTTTCCAAAATAAGAAAAGCCTAAAATCCCTTCTCAGCTTGAGAATATTTTTCCACGCCCAAGAACACACGGTAGGAACGATAGAAACCCAAAAAATTTTCTTTCTTAAGAAATTAGAGTGGATCCACCGACACCAAAGGGACTCCTTATCTATAAACAAAATCCATATATACTTAAGAATGGCCGCTTTGTTGCACTCTCGCAATCTTCGTAAACCCAGGCCACCCTCCTCGTTAGGAATACAAACATCCTCCCAAGAGACTTTAGCCCCACCTCAGCCAAGCGAAGAGCCCTTCTAGAGAAACTGCCTCAAAATATGCTCAATATGGTCTAAAACTGAATAAGGAAGAGTAAACACACTGGCCCAAAACGCTTGGATAGAATGAAGAACTGACCTGATCAACTGGAATCTTCCTGCAAAGGAAAGAAACCGTTGAGCCCAAGATTGGACCCTAGCTGTGAGGTGGTCAATCAGAGCGATACAATCCGTTTTCCCAAGCCTCGAGGAAATGATAGGCACCCCCAGGTACCTCACTAGAAGTTTCCCTTCCTGGAATCCAAGAGCCATAATAATGTTCCTCCGCAAGGAAGGAGACCCCTTGCAATAAAAACCTCACTCTTGTTCTCATTTGGAAATAGTCCACTCCAAGAGGAGAAGATATCAAGGCCTCCCTTGAGGAGAGACACTGAAGCCCAATCTGCCTAACAAAAGAGAAAGACATCGTTGGCAAAAAATAGATGAGAAAGATTGACGGCTTTACACCTCCAAAAATACTTGAAGTCCTTATGTGCAGTCCGCGAGCTCAAAATCCCAGAAAAAACCTCCATCACTAGGGTAAAAAGATAGGGGACATAGGGTCTCCTTGCCGAAGCCCCCGTCCACTTGAGAAGAAACCATGTAGCTCACCATTGATCAAGATAGAATATTTTGGGGTGCGGACGCATACCATAATGAGTCTGATCATCCACTTAGGAAACCCAAAAGCTGTAAGGGTTAGCTCAAGAAAATCCCAGTCGTTAGTATCATAGGCCTTCTGGAAATCCACCTTAATTGCACACTTAGGCAAATAAGGATCAATGTGGAAACCTATGAATAACTCCTGGGCTAAGAGGATGTTATCCCTAATCCTTCTACCCTTAACAAAGGCATTCTGGAAAGAGCTTATCAAGTCATTCAGAACAGTCGCTAGATGATTGGCCAAGATTTTAGTAATAACTTTATAGATAGTGTTGCAGCAAGCTATGGGCCTAAAGTCGGAAACAGCACAGACGTTAGGAACCTTAGGCACCAAAGTTAAAATCGTATTATTCACCTCTCTTAACAAGTGACCCGTAGAAAAAAAATCATTCACTACTTCTAAGACTAAAGGCCCCACAAGCTCCCAATTATTCTTATAGAACTCTACCGTAAAACCATCAGGCCCATAAGTTTTTCCATGGGCTAGAGAAAACAGAGTATCACATATCTCAAGGTCAAGGACAGGCCGAGAGAAATTACGAACCTGATCGGCCGTGAGTGGTCGCCGAATGAACTCCTTCAACTCCTGCAAATAAGGCTTCACGAGAGCAACCTGCGGCAACAGGAGGTTGGAAAAGAAGGAGATGAAAACCGACGGCACCAAGGCAGGATCCACGATCAAAGAGCCGAAGGGATCCTTAACCGAGAGGATCCGGTTCCTGAGCTGTCTTCTGCTGACTGAGTGATGAAAGAATTTTGTATGACGATCCCCTTCCTTGATCCATCTAACTCTAGATTTTTGTCTGAAAAAGGATTCCTCATGAGAACGCAAGTCAACAAACGAACGACGCTCGGACTTCTCTAGGTCTGCAAGAGTATGGTTATTCGGATCCTGCTGGAGACCAAGCTGGGTAATACGTAAAGCATTCCTAGCTTCCTAAGTCCTCACTAAAATGTCTGAAAAAGCCTCCCTATTGAGTCGCTTGAGACGGCCTTTCAAAGCCTTCAACTTGCAGACAAGTTTGAACATGGGTACCCCTTCCATTGGACTCTCCCAGACATGCTGAACAATAGAAAGAAAAGCTGGATGCGTCATCCAAAAATCAAAGAACTTGAAAGGCTTCCTCTTAGAAACCGGGTTAAGGATTTTAACAACCATGGGGGAATAGTCCGAGATTCCCGGGTTCAAAAAGGAAGCTTCGGAGAAAGAGAAGTCGACATTCCACTTAGTATTTACCAGCACTCGATCAATCTTCCTCATTTTCCTGCCAGCACCATAGGAAGTAGACCAGGTAAACTGAAGACCAACATACCTTAAATCCTCCAATTCTATATGGGCCAAGCATTGGCTAAATTCATCAAAATAAGGGATCCAAGAAGTGGAACTCCCACTCCCAGCTTGATCCGACGGGTCTTAGATGGCATTTAAATCACTAGCAACTAGCTAGGCCAAATCCTGCACCAGAAGGTTCATCCGGACGAGGTCCTCCCAAAGGGGCCGACGACGAGCAAAACAGTGCTCTCCATATATAACTGAGAGACAACAAGTCACTCCTGACAAAATAACCTTGATGTGCCCATGAATGGCCTAAGCATTAACAGAAGAAACTTCAAAGCTGACAAACTCCGAGTTCCAACCAACCCAGATTCTATCCCAAGGGGCGAACTCATAATTAGCAATCCATTTCCAACCCGTCAAAAAGCTAGAGGAAATAGAATAGAATAGAAACTCAGGAACTTTTGTCTCAAGAAGACCAACAAAACACAAGTTGTTCGAAGAAACAAATCTTCTAACTTCAGCTCGCCTAATGAGGTTAACCATGCCCTTAATATTCCAAATACCTATATACATAAATACAAGTAGAAGCGGGATTACCTCTTCTTAGTAGCCTTACGCCGACCAGATATCGGTGCAGGTAAAGCCGAAGGGGGCGGATCAAAGAGCAGTTTCAGTAACTTATCTTGCAAAGTATCAGAGTCCCCAAGAATAGGAGGGGCTCTCGGAGAAGGGGGACAGATAGACAGCAAATCATCATCGTCCGAATAGGAATTGGGGTCATCAATGTCCTCAACTAAGCAGGAAAGGAGAACCGACGTAGAAGGAGGAGCTCCCTTTGTCCCCCCAGTCGAGGAGCAACCTTCGGTTGGCTTAGGGGCAGTCTTAAGAGATGCTTGGACCTTTTGAACAGGAACAGAATCCTTGAGCTTCAAGGACCGACCAGCATCTTCAGGAGGTGCCAGCCTAAGCGACGCTTCTTCCTTGCTAGCAGGAGCCTTTTTCTTTTTGCCTTTAGCTTGTTTCTAGCCCTGTTCAGCCCCTGAGGGAGGAATAGTAGTAGGGGTGGCAATAGTATCCACCGTATGGGCTCTTACATCAGCAGCAACAGAATCAACGACTACTAAGACCTCCTCCCATTTTTATAAACTGTTTAATGACCATTGTTTCATGGGAAATAATCATGCGTGAAGATCGCGTGACATACAATTATGCCAATTTTCGAATATCATACTGTTTTGAAGAGAATTGAACCAATTTTCTCAACTACGGAGATCATTTAACCAAAAAAAAGAGCGTTCCACTCTTGGCGCGTAATTTACTGTTATACAAGTGTCGTAATTTACTGTTATACAAGATTACTTCTTTTTTTTCCCTAGTAAATGAAATTGCCTCCCACTCTTGGCGCGTTCCCCCTTTCCCGCCTAAAACAGGACTCTCAGATCGCCTCCTACGACTTGCCTCCCTCTATTCGCAGCACAGACAACAGCTCAGAAGTAGCAACCGCCGCTTCGATGGCCGCCGCCGCCGCCGGAGAGCCGCCGCCTTTGACGGACACCGACATTATCAGCATGGCCCAGAACCTCCATCGCCTCCAGCAACCATACTCCGCCTCCTCCTGTCCTCTCCCCCTGCAGATCTCTTCCCCGCGCTTCCACTCTGCCCTCGTTTCTCACCTGAAATCACGCGCCGCCGACTCTCCGAACCCCTCGCTCGCTGTCTCCGAGTACACGCTCGCTCTCCTCTCCCTCATCTCCCTCTCCCCGCAAAGCCCCACTCTCCCTCCTCTCCTCTCCTCGCTGCTCCTCTCCTACATCGACCTGTTTGTTTCTTGCCGATTCCCGCACGACGCGAACTCGCTGAAAACCATCCATTTCTTCGGCACCCTCCTCAATGTCTTGGAGATCAACGACGTCCAGACCGTGGCGGAATCTATCCTCTCTAGTTTTCCGAAGTTGGTCAAGTTGGACGATGCGCAGCTGCTCGATCTTTTGCCCAGATGCATCGACCTCATCCGCAATTCGAATGGAGTTGAGCGAGGGGGTGATGTTGTTAACTCTGTGTTCGATCAAGTGGTGGATTCTGTTTGGTCGAAAGGGTTGTTGTTGAAATTGGTTTCGCTCGCGAGGGAGTTTGTCTTTCTGGATAAGGGGAGAGAGAGCGAGTTTTTGGAGAAAGTGTTCAAAGGAATGGGGGACTTGGACTTGCAGGATCTGCCCTCACTGGTCTATCACTTGTTGGTTTTGGCATCAAAAGGGTTCTGCAAAAGGGAGGTGGTTGAAGGGTTGGTGACTTTTTTCGGGTCAGAAATGGAGTTGAAGAAGGGGGCCTCGATTTTTAAGCAAGTGGAAGGGACCGTGTTGCTTCACGTGAATTTCTCTGTGAAACAGGATTTTTCTCTTGGGAAAGAGGTCATGAGGCTAATTAAATCTGATGGTCAAGCTCTTAATCATTTTGCTGTGGCTGTCATGCTATCCCTTGCTAGAATCAAGAGGTTCAGCGAGAGTGCTCTGGAGATCCTCAAAAAGGCTATTCTCACTTCATATGGGGATTACAAATTCGCAGTGTACGACCTAGCTAAAGTTTTGCAGCTGTCTAGATTCTTGCACAGGGTTAAATGTTGTGAAAGCATATATGCTAGAGACATCTGGACTTTCTGGTCCTTGAATGCATTGTCTAGCAATGACAACATATATAAGTATCTCAAATGAGATTAATGGCTCTAAGCATGAGTGGAAGTTCTAATTAGTTTTTTGCATCCTATTTCTCTTACCTCTTTAGTTTTCAATGGCAAATTAGAAATAGGATGTTAATCTTGATTTGATTATAAAGCTAAACCATTAGAGGCTGCTAGAGGGATGTCTGTGCATTGTGAACCCACTGTATTTGTCTTCTTCACTTGCAGCAACTGTAGTTGCTTGAAAAGCAGTGACAATGCTATATATAAGCTTCTCATATTAGATTAATGGCTCTAAACATGACTGGAAATTCTAGTTAGATTCTGTATCCCATTTTTCTTTACTTTTTAGTTTTCAAAGGTAAAATTAGAGATAGGATGTTAATCCTGCTGATATAGTTATGAAGCTAAACTGTTAGAGGATGTTAGAGGGACGTCTGTACAATGTGCACTTGTCTTCAATTGCGTCGACCGCGGTTGCCTTTTGTGCCTCCCATAAAAGTGATTATTGCTAATTCTCTTGATAAGATATTCAAGGGCCGTGTAGTTCCCTCTATGTGGTCACTTGTGGTGCTGCAGAAGTACTGCTCTTCCCTGTAGAAAGTTCTATTCCTCTCTCATTATTAAATTTCGAACCTTTTCTTTTTCAGAGATTGCAAATGGCTCCAGCATGAGATGGGAGAGGAATTTTTGCAAGGGTTCCAATTAGTGGAGAAGGCTGTTATTAGAGCAGTAAATTCTTCTCCTCTTGTTATATCTTAACTCAGTTTATGGTGGCCATGGTGCTTATTATTTTTTCATGGATACATGACACGATTTACCTGTGTCATCAAGGTAAACGAGACTAACTGTGGGCGGGAGCATATGGTGTCAAGCTTTTTGCAGCTTGCTTTCCTTTTACTAGAGTCGGTGCAACTGGGAAATCAAAAGAAATTTTGCTACTCTGACGGTTCATCATGTATCGAGGAGCTTGCTATACAAATGCTGAAAAATTTATTTGAAGCTCATGACATGGCCAGAAGTGAGGTTGGTTTGAGCATATAAGTAGATAACCTTAATGATTCAACATATTATGGTTCATATAAAAATGATAAACTGCTGTGTGGTGCTAGGTATACTAAGACTAGGATATTAATATATGCCATATGATTTGGCAGATTGTATATTGGCCTTCAAACAAGTGGCCATTACTCAACAGTCAAGAAATGTTTGCCATGATACTTAGTTTATCAATTTGGTAAATCAGGCTTAGTGTCCTAGCATTAGTCTAAGAGTAAAGTGTGCACATGGATTTGTAATAGCATATTGTAATTGCATATATACCTAAATTTTTTGCAATCTTACTGTACTGAAAGTTCTTTCACTGGACTTGGATAGTTTTGCTGCGTTTGTCAGCCTAACACAGTTTATGGCATGAGAGCCTCTTCGGGGTTTGGATGGAATTTGTGTTGTGCGAACAAGCGTCACAAAGCATGCTGGAAACTTTGGCTTTATGATTGGGCAAAATTAGTGATACTGTGCTAATTCTTATTCATTGATGCATCTCTTTCTCTCTCACCCCATCTCCACATATGTCTATCTCTCTATACATACAGGATTTTTAGTATGTGCACCTAGGGCTCTCTCTCTCACACACTCCCTCTCCATATATCTCTATCTGTCTATACCTAAAGGATTTTTAGTAAGTACTCTTAGGGAGCTGGTAAAATTACATTGAATATGCTTTGAAAATATAGAAAGCAAGTTTGTATGCTAGGTGTCTACTCTTGTGTGAAACTATTGCACTCTATTGGTCTTCAATGTCTTGGAACAACTATATACGTGTGGCTTAACCAGTGCCTTTAGGACTCTATTTCAGCACTGATAAATATAGAAGTATCAAGGTAGGGCTTTTACTTTTAACATTTGGCTTTTTCTTGAACTTTTAGAGTTTGAAAACAGTTTCTTTTTTAAATTCTGAACATCTCCATTCTTGAATCTTACGAACCACATTATTTAAGTCATCTTACATCCTTTCACCATTTTTTAAAATTTAAGTTAGTTATCTTCTTTTGGCTGGAAATTCAAAGCCAAACCTAACTCTAACAGCACTTTTCAAGATCTTGAAGGTGAGGAAAGTATATTAATTTCACACATCACAAGAAATTAAACAAGTCATTTTAACGGTTGAATGTTAAAATAAACATTCATGTGATAGCTTAAGCTTTTAGATCAAGTTGGCATTGGTTCCAAAAAATTTTATACACTGTCATTGTAAGACAAGTTCTGTTCGAAATCTATCTAGGCTCCTCATGAGCCTTCATGACATTGCAAGGCTAAATACTCATGGGTCATCAACAGTGAAGTAGTACCATGGGGGACGGGTGAAAAAGATCCTGTCAGGGAGTGAAATGGAGCAGGACACAGGTAAGCTCCCAAGAAGATGGAGGAGACTACTATGGCTGGACCACTTGCTTGTAGAAAGAATGAGCTGGCGGCTCATAGGTAGTGGCTTGGTCAAGGCAACATCTTGGCACCATAGTGAAACTGAGTCTTTACCTTTAGTATTAGCTTGAATCCCTACCTAGTCTGTGCGGGAATGTTATGGTATTTAAATTAAAAAAGGTTACCTTCATCCAACTATTTAAGATCGTAGATCAAGTTGGTAGTGCTCAACAAAAGGTTACACATGCAAAACCTACATTTTGAAGTATTCAATGCACAGTAAATGTAGCTTAGGCATCTGTAACTTTCTCCAGGTGCACAGGTCCACTATGCAAGAAGGCTTCGTAATAAGCAGAAAAGTTGTGGATGTAGAGGCATATGTATATCTTGTTTAGTAAATGCTGATATTGTCTCTTCATTGCAGTCTTGTTGTTCGCCTCTTGAATTTCATTCGGTGTGATGGAGGCAATTGGTTCCATGTGGTATGCAAGAAAACATATGGATCGACTTGCCTAATTTATAGTTTGTATTAGCAGACAATGTTTACTCTAGAATAATATCCTCAATTGTGCAGCCAGGAGATATTTTGAGTTTTTAATCTTGTGTGGGATGGTGCAGATGATTTCCATTATATAGTCCTCAAATCTATGATTTCAACTGGAAATAAGTCATGCAAGAATGGAATGGTGGAGCTTATCCTTTCCCGATTTGTTTGTTCTTTCCCTCATGTCAATTCGTAATATTTGTAGTTCTTGAGAGTTGTTTTCCTACTCTAGTGTGTTGGGACATGGCAATATACATAGATTTGCCTGAGGTTGTCCTCATAAATTCATGAAGCAGAGGTACTGTTATCCTAGTTCCCTCCAACATCTGTAATCTGTCAATGCTGGTTAGGTACTAATTGCTGTATTGGTTGAGCTATACTCTTTTAGGTGGTTGTTAGATCCAAGAGCTTTAGATTTACATTTACTCGCACAATTTTTAGGGATGCGTGAAGCTCCGTGAATTGCTTATGGTCCAAGAACAGAGGACTGTCTGTTGCATATAAATCATTATGTTTAGTTGTCATGAAGTGCAATTGCTGTAACTTTCTTTTTACTCTTTTATAGATTGTTGTTATGCTTGATTTGTTTGATGTTAGTCTTGCATCACATGTGCTGAATGAGTACAGGTGCACCTCGTGACTGAATATTTCCTGTATCGTTATGATGGTCTTCATGCCGCAGCACATTTTCATATCACTATGGCTACAATTAATTGAAACCAATTTGTTTATTTATTAGATAATTGAGCAAAGCAAAGTCTGGATCCTTTCCATGAAGCCTAAGCAGAGCATGTCAATTGTTAGGTAACAGCCACAAAATAGTAATAGCTATTTCTAAAATTTTCCGAAATGGTGATTAAATTTTCATTTTCAGACTGCTTGCTCAACTGATTCGGAATTATCCGTATGCTATCAAGGAGCATGTGTCTCGGCTGAAGGAGTTGTTAGATTATTTCACTTATATGGATGGCAAGGTTGCATCTTGTCTTGTTGCTTCACTGTTGCCACTGATCAAAATCAGTAGAGATATTCTGGTATGAGATACTTCCATTTTCTCTTTGGAAACTAGTGTCCTTTAGTTGTATTGAGAAAGCAGGAGAAAAATTTTGTTTGAAGATCATATGTGAGAAAGGAAAGATGTGTCATAAATATGGATCAAGATCATAATTGACGCAATTGTTAGGCTGACCTGAGCAATGGCTGATGATGATACTATTTTCTCAACTTTAATTCGTAGATTCTCAAAATATTGAGCAACTAATCAATATACAAACTGTGTTTAGGTCTCATTGCAAGTTCATAATTTATCTTCAATGAGCTAGCATTGTTTTTCCAAAAATGAGATATAAGTGCTGAAAATATATAGTTCTCTGTTGCAGGATTATATGATTTTAGTTATTCGCAAAGCCATGTTTAGACGAGAAGATACAATCCTTCTTGTAGCAACAAATGCCATTTTTGATCTCATCTTGGTAGATAAACAATCTAATGACAGTCTTCCCTTTCAAGATTCATCAAGCCAAGCCAGTTGCAGCCAGCAAGCTGAGGCATTTGGCTGTATGGGTGGAACTCTCTACCAAGAGCTGATTGGTTTGCTCCAGAGATGCCTTTATCAGCAGGTGTTGGCTAATACTCTTTGCTTTTTTAAGAGTTATTTACTTTCTTTTCCGGTTCATTTGTCCTGTGATTACACTTTTAACTAAAGTTGGGTTGCTGTGCTCAGGCAAAATTAAAAAGAGTCATGTACTCTGGACTTGTAAAGCTTGTCCTAGTGGACCCATCAATTGCTAGGCCGGTCCTTGATCTTCTCTTGCCTCATTTCCTACACTTTTATAAAGAGGTATGAGTGTCTAATTTTTCTTGGAACGTGAAATTGAGTTTTCTTAAATTATGGGCCTGAGTATAGTGCTGAAAGTGTCAAAGTCAAACCTGTTCAAGTGACCTACTTCATTAGGTTTCATGATTCTTTTCAATCTTTAGCCTGCATAATCTCTTGAAAATGCACTAATGCATGTCCTTTCAAGAAGTAGCTTCTTGGTTTGCATAAATTTGTAAAGTTGCTTGAGGAAATTTTCTGGGAGTTCACCAATATATTGCCTTTAACATATTATACTGTAGAAGTGGCATCAAGCTTAGTTGTTTGGCCTTTTCTGTGAAGCTTGATTTTGTCTTTTGTTATAAGCTGATTCTATAACTAGTAAAACTGCGCCTATTAGTTTTGATAACAATGGTGCATGGCACAATTTGTGGAGTTCCTATCTAATTAGAACTTGTACCTAGGTCCTTATTACTGTTCTGTGTTCTTAATGACATAGTTTAGGATGCTGTTGGCAGAGGCATTTCCAGCAACTCTTTATGCTCTAAATGGATGACAATGTATCTGAACTTTAAAAGCTTAATTCAACTTGTGAAGAGCATCTTTTCCCTTTTCAATAAAATGCATCTATTTTAGTTCAAATTCTTAAGCGGTTATCCTTACCATGCAATGTTCCTAATCCTTGTTGAGCTCCTATCTTTTTTAGGTCAGATTCTTGCTAATCTGTGATAATGTGCTCTCTCTCTCTCTCTCTCTCTCTCTCTCTCTCTCTCTCTCTCTCTCTCTCTCTCTCTCTCATACTAAACACATTTTGCAGGACACTGATGGTCAACTTGAATTAACCTCTTGTGTTGGCTTGGAGAATGGCAAAGTTGTCATTGAGGAGCCTCTAGATAGTCTACTATCTTGCGTATCATGGATTCTTCTCCTTCAACCGCTGGTCAATCTGAAAATTCTTCAGATGCTTCATGGACGTGTTTTGGGTTTTCCCTTTCCCAAGATGAGGTATTTTTACTGATGAATGGAGCTGCTAAGTGTATGGCAGCAATGTCAACAATGGAGATGTTAATTAATGAAGTTACTGCAGGTGGGAAGAAGATTGTCCTGGGATTCATTCTCCACAGCATTACTGAAGATCCGGAAGCTTTTAAGAGCTGAAAAATTGGAAGGTTGGTAAGCTCTTTATTATTGGACTATTTCAGTGTTTGAAGCTTGCATGAAGCAAGGCAGATCTTGTAAAAGTTTCAATACACATCTTAGGAGGATTTGAGGAGCTTAAAATTCTTAGGTGCCCTTTGATTAGAGGTGGAAAATGGATGGTTTAGTGCGGGGGTGTGTGCGTTGCATGCTGGGTTCACCTAAATAACTCACTCGACTTCTATTTTTGGCTTAATGATTCATGGATCATACATAATCCATAATCAATCAACCTTAAGCTAAACCCTGCCGACGCCCACTTGATCAATTCACTTGGATTAAATGCTATTTTTGCTGCAGTTTATAATCGAGAGGATATACTGCCCTCAGTCATCACCATCACATGATCCCACCATTACGACCTATGCCACCACTGCCGCTACACTTCCACCTCCAATTCCACGGCCAGTGTTGTGATTGTTATTGCATTACCAACTCATCCAGTATTCTTAAGTAATAATGATCATCACAACCACTGTCAGCATCTCCATCTCTTCATAGCCATCGCAACGACTACTGTTACTCCACTTCAAGTTCCATTTCACTACCTCCAGTACTCTACCTCTCTCCCACCGGATCAACACGCCACTGATTCAGCATTGCCACCATTTGCATGGCCACTCTATTGTTGGTATGCCAGCTGCCAGTTTGACATCCTCCATGCTACCATCACATCCGCCATATCTACCATCACTTCTACCCTATGAGATAACATTGTGGTGGTGTGGTTGAGGCAATGATGTTGGTCATGGTGATGTTCTGGTAATGATCATTGTGATGGAACTTTGTTTCACTATAGATGTTGTGATGGAGTTGGATTGACGGAGAGACTGGTGATGGAGGTTGTGGGATGGCAGTATTCATGGTGTATTAAAGGTAGCAAGCTGACAAGTGTAGGGGTAGTGCAGTGATAGTATTGGATATTGCAATGGATCCAGACAACATCGTGATGGATGGTGATAATGTTAGATGTGTTGGAGCCCCGTAGTGGAATTGGAAAACTGGTGGTGATAAGGGGAATGTGATGGTACAGGCTAGCGTCTTGGTGTTAGTGTTGTTGTAGAGTGGAGTCTTGTAGTAGTGCGTTGTGATGATGTTTGTGGTTTGGAGTGGTTGAGGTGATGAAGGTTTTGATATTGGGATAGTTTGAGTATTGGATGTGATGATGTTCTGGTGTTAATGGACCTACTGCTGGTAGAGTGAGAGTGCAGCCACCAATGAAATTTGGTGGTCATAGTTTTTGGGTTTGCTAAAGGTCTACTCAATTAACCACGTTGCATATACAGGGAAGCTTTACATTTTGGTCCCTAGTTGTTGGTAGAAGTGTGATTTATCCTCGCTTTTAAATTTGGAATCCTAACTGGGATCAAAATGTTTAAACTCATGAGATTGGAGACTGAGAGGGTGGGATCCTAACCATGTAAGCATGCTTTTGGGAGCTATTAATTCCAATTTGCTGATTAGTGGCTTCAGCTACTTAGCAGATATGGAGGAGCTCATGTCCTTAAATTAGCCTTTGTGAAAATGAGAGTATCATTTAAGAAACCTATATGCTCAAAAGAGGCCTAAATGCTTTCTTATTTTGGAACGAAGTCAAGTATATAATTTAAAATCTCAGATATAATATTATCAAACTTAGCAGCTATTGTTCTACTCAAATTGTGAGATATCTTACTTGTCCTTGGGTTTCTGGTGGGAGTAGCCCTCCGCATTCATATTGATGTTAATGACAGCATACGGTGGTTTACATAGGCCTTGTAGCAGGTTTAGTCCTCCTATATTTGAAGCTGGGTGAATGAAGATCACTTACCAAAAATGGAATTCAACCACTTAATGCCAGTATTGTCGTAGTGAACTTGAGATTCTATCATTTCAATAACTTAATGGCACTACAGTTGTAGTGATCATGAGATCAATAAGAATTTGAATGCTAAAAAGTTTCTAGCGAATTGAGACCTGGTCAAGATTGAATTTGTTTATTAGGTTTAATGATGCAGGAACATTGAGTAAGTTGAATTTTAGTCAGGTTAATCAATTTTTAGTTGTTATGGGTTTGTCTTATGTGACTTTCCTGTTTCTTTGTTTAATATCAGTATTCTATTGTCTTCTACAGTTTAAGAGGTGGTGACCGACATGTGACTGTTTAGTGAAGCTCAATTGCTGAGATTAAGATATCTTAAGCTAGATTAAGGGGTGAGATTCTGGGGTTGCTTTGAGTCATTATCAATAGTTCCTAAAACCTACTGTACGCTGTGTTTTCTCACATTCATTTCTATGGATTATGCTTCCAATTTATCTTGGTTTCCTAACCCTAGAGATTGATTTATCACTGTTCCAGCTTTATTTGGTATGTTTTTTAATTCTTTGTTAAACCCTTATTTCAGTTCATCATTGAAGCTCATGGAACTTTTGAATTTTGCAATCCTGATTTGAAATCTCCACAAGGGGTTACTTGTACTTTTAGAGTCTAGGCAAAAATAGTGAAAAAGATTCTTCTATCCATATTGCCACACATACCTTTTGCATGTGTTTTCGGGTGGAAGAACTTTGCATTTTCATAACTATGTGTTCATTTTCTTGTCAGATCAGTCCTTCTTGGTCAGAGAGCTGACTCAGGCTCAGGGTCCTCTGAGAAAGAGAGAACCAAAAACTGCACCATAATTTTACTGGGTATAACAGAGGTGGTGCTCAACACCATAGCCACTGAATTGGAGAAAGCAACTGGTGATAAGAGGGTAGAACTTGAAAAGGAGCTAATTGACTTGGTTGAATTCCATCACTTGGTGGAGAAACATATAGGCAAACCAAGGCAGATCAATGGACTAAGAAAGGCTAATGTTCGAACTACTGCAATTGATATTCCTGACCATACTGATTCTGGCTGCTCCACCTTGATTCAAGAACAGATGCCTCTCTTGGCAACTTCAACAATCAATCAATTACTGCAAACTACAATAGGGTTATACAATGCTAAATTTTCTAATGCTATTGCAACCTCCCAGAGTCTTGGCCAATCATCCTTCAACAAGAACACAAGCTGCGCAAACATTATATCTTCTGTCTTGAATATTCTGCTTTGTCACATCAAGTCTTGCCCTGTTTCAGTGAGGGACGATCCCTTTAAGACTTTTATCTATGGTGACATTAAGATTCTGGGACCCCAATTGCTGAAGCTGATACTTCTCCTTAAGTCAGTCCAATCGAGTGTTCCAAATGAAAAGAACAAAAGTAGGATTGAAGGTCAAAGAGATAATCTCCATCAAGCACTTATCTGCCTTAAGGATATGTTAATGATTTATTTGCAGGGCCCTCATTTTGCCCAGCTGCTTGAAGATTTGGTGTCAGTCTGCATAACTGAGTATGGTTTTGATGGTGAAAATGTAACCTATGTGATTAATGATCCAAAAATAAAGAACATTGAGATATTCGTCGTGAAGATCCTGAAGCCTCTGTTATCCGAGCTTCTTGCAATTTCATCCTTTCGTGAGGCTGAGGTAAAAAGCAAATTCTCTCTTTCATAAGTCTTTTGCTGATTTCATGCGCTGGTTTTTTTAAGCTTTTGCAGTATGTTCTTTCCAGGTCCTTGGTGATATTATGTTGATGATTACTAACAAGTTGCCCTGCCAACTGAGAAACTCTCATGGATCCTGGGCTACACAGATCTGCAAAAGTAATGGAATCAAAGATTCCAAGGTTGTTAGGAGTCTGGTATTACTAGCCTTCCAACTAAGCTCGCCTCCTGATGATTTGATCTTTGCTCAAGATGTGCTATAGAGTTGTGCAAAGTTACAGGGTCTGCAAGTGATGATCCCGTTGAGATGTCTGAATTATATCCTGTTGTCAACAAAGACACCAGCATTGCAGTAATTATTTGCATTCTGCAATCAGTTGAAGCAGTACATGATGTGGATTGGGCCATTAGAAAACTGAAGGAACTTTCTCTCTCCTCTCAAAATAGAAATAAAACGAATGAAGGAGAACTTACTCTTGATGTTAAATTGGTACTAGAGGACAATCTGTTCTCCAGGTCTGAATCTGTAGTGAGAGTACTATCATCATTTGCTCTGATGACCTTGAATGGTAAGATCGCACTTCTTTTTTTTTTTTTTGGGGGGGAGGTGGTGTTAAAAGTTGTACCAAGTTTTTTTATTTACTTTGTTCTTTTGCTTTGATAAATGTGTGCAGGCCCTCAAGCAGATCATTTTCTCAGAATGGTTACAAGATTGTACAAGCAATTGGCTCAAATAACAAAACCTCAGATTGCCCCTAGAAGATCCAAGCAACTTCTGCCAAGCACTAGATTTCAGAAACTTGTTGAATTAACTTGCAAGCATCTCACTTTTCAACTTTATAATTTTGTGGCTGAAATGCAGAAGGTGAGTACTCTTTGTATGGCCACCCTATCCAGTTTCAGGCTCCAGTCATCATTTGCATTTCTTTTTCTCTTCTTTTTGAATGTTTTCTTTGTATTTGAGTGATTAATGTGATGACTTAAAATGCAGGAACAGCAAGAAAACGCTAATAGAAGGAGAATGGTGGGAAAGATCAAAAGGGAAAATCGCTGCATCCCCGAGCTGATCTTTCATATAGAAGATTATGAAAAGTATTTGATCCGACTTAGCAAGGTCACTAAAGTGAACTTGCTGAGGCATGCTAAGCGCAGCACTTCTCGGGATTTTAAAATTATAGAGGCCGCCAGTATAGTCGGGGAAGAAGACAATCCTGACCATGAACCTGGCTGTTCTCATTCTGCAGCACACGAAAACGAATCATGTAATGCTTCTGATGAAGATGGAGGAGAGGAAAATGTCATGTCTCCGGAGTCGGGCTCTCGTTTGTCTGCAGATGAATCTGGTTCTGATGGCGAGAAAGGTAATTCTCTTCCCCCAGTCAAGAGGATGAGGAAAAATGGAGTTGTTCAGGACTCTGATGATGAAGATTAGCTATGCTCTGTCAGAAAAATACCGGGTATAGAATGGCACATATTTGGTGGATCATTTTGTATGAAGTAACCGATAGAGAGAGAAACGGAAGGTAAAATTATCAACTTGACTCAAATTATATGTTAATAATTTCTTAACACTTCAACAAGTCAATCTTAAGCTATGTTGGAGATCAAATTTTGCTTAGTATCAATATGGAGTCCAGCTTTTCTACCATTCTCAACTTGAGGGTTTTATCCATTCATTCATAGATATAGATACAGAGGATGCATATGACATGTCACATATAACCACATAAGCCTCTATTGCAATAATTACACTTTACCACAACCGATTCGGTTCATTCACAATAGAGAACATTACAATTTACTGCATTTTAGACATCATATAATACCAACGGAGTAACCTATGCTTGCACGGTTGGAATCTTCTTTAAATGAGATCAAACATTAATTTTTATAATTTGTTTGGAAATGGTTGGGTACATATACACTTTTCTGCACCTTTTTCTTCAACTATTTATTCTCTACATTATGTAACTGTACAATCACATGAAGGAGTGAAATTGAGTCAAGCTACTCAGTAGTAACACGGGCTCGATTTCATGATTACCTGAGTTCCACTGATATGATTTCCAGTCAAGTGAGCTTATTCCAACATCTTGTTATGTCAAGCTCAAGCTCCCTATACTTAGGTCAATAGTTCGTGGATCTAATCAAATTTCTGGTATTCTTTTTAAAATATATGTTATTAGCAAAATAAACAGACACGTATATCTTCAAAATTACATAAGATAACGGGATGATTGGGCTTGATTTATTTATTGCTTGATATAACAGCGCCAGGCTGAGTTTTTATTGGTTTATGTTTTTATCAATAAAATTTTAATTTTACATTTGGTAGATTTTTTGTTTAACATTTAAATTATTCATAATAATACAGTTAATTTATTAATTTCATACGAACTTTTTGAACTTTTTACGTGGTAGTGCTTAATTTTAGGTTTACTTTTGAATAGCTTTCTGTTTGATATCTACTTTTTACTAATTATGTGACTAATTTATTTAACTTTCTAAAATTTAATTTAGTAAAAGATTTTTGATTTGATATTTTTAAAATGAAGCGTTGTTCATTTTTCTATTTTCCCATTTAATATTATTTTGCTCTTTTCCTAGGCTTTTATTGGCCACATTTTGTTGCACCCTAGACATATTGCCAAGTGGCAAAATTGAGTGAAAAACCCATGAACCTTCAAAATATTATTTTCTTATGGATAGATAGATAATGTCTCATATTTCATGGTGTACAATGCAGTTTGTTATTCTTTTCTTACAAAATAAACTAAAGTTTGTAACTTAAGAATTAAAAAGAAACCGTCTATGAATTAGTATCTTTGCATTAAATATTACACCTAGAAAAAACAAAATTATTTATACCAATATCCAATGTTTAATAATCGTTAATATGTACTCAAAAGTTGAAAGATCTATACTTGGTAATATTAACTCCAAATATTTTGTTAGTCATAAAAATAGCTGCTATTGCATAATCAATCTAGTCCTTCTAAGTGTACAGTGATTCGATAGGAGAACTTGTTTTGACCTAGGATAATAACTCATGGCTTGGTCTTAGTCAAATATCGAAGAATAGAATGTGATATGATGACATAAAATGCAATATCACAATTTGACTTTGGAAGCTTCTGTATTCTTGTGTTGTTGTTGGTGCTCAACAAATTGAAATTGGTAACCTTAATTTTCAACATGGTTGTCTCAATCTAGGGCGCTTTTGTCAACATTATGCTTGTAAAATTGATTACAATAATTGTAGCCGAACAGATAATTTATGACTTTTGTGATAATTTGTGTTTATTAATATTCACATAAAGAAAAGTAATTTACTAACCGAACCCAATAAGGAATGTTGTTACAATTAGGTTCGGTATTCAATTTAGTAATAAAAGGAAAGTGACATTAGTAACAATTACCATTCACTCGGTTACTAATATTAACATAGATTGTTGACCCATAAAGCAAAAATTAACTGCAAATTGAATTATTTACTACAAGGTAAATTACTTCCTCTTAGGTTATGTTACTATGAAGATGAGTTTCTCTTAAATAATATGGATAACTACCTATGCTTGTCGCAATCTCAATTACACCTATAGTTAGTAAAATATGTGTTTATGAATGGAAAATTCGCCACAAAGTTCATAACAAGAAATCCTAGCTTGGTAATTAACCAAAACCATAGTAAATTACCCTAAAAGTTCTCTTCCAACCAACCGACATTGTTTGCAATCTCCATTCTATCAAGAATTACTGCACCTACCAACATACAGAGATATTTACAAGACTTTCGGAGCTTCAAGAAGGCAAAGGAACATACCTCCTCAAACTTCAGAGGCTAAGTTGTTCCACGTGAGATACCAACTCATTGAGATAGTGGCCCACGTGTTTTGTCTCCAAGTGGCGATGATGTGTCATGAATGGAACCTCTTCATGATTGTGATTCGGTCAAATGTGCTCATCCATGAGATATGCTATTGATATTACTATCTAAGCATCTATGAACAAATAATAATCTTTGGTTACTATCTAGCAGAACAATATTGTGTTTTGTGTTCATTGCAAAAACATTTCCTACTCTTACCACTCCACTTGTAATATACAAGAAAATAAATACTGTTTATAATTGATTAACCTTATTGATGAGTGTGAATTTAGATATATCACAAGTTTACTCAAACTCTAATACGGAGCTAATTGTAGTGCGTATATATAGTAAAATTTAGAAAATCTATGGTTCTTACATAATCTAATAACACCAGCCATGTATCACATCATCACATGGAACATAGATGAGAATAATAATGACAAATATGTAGTCCAAAATCCTCAAAATTCATCTCGCAACTATAATCTAATATCAAGTAAAATCAAACTTAACAGTGATTTTGGTCTCACAAACAAGTCACAAGAAAGAGCGGTTGCTTCTTTCCCATCATCTTTCTCTAAGGATGGAGATTGAGAGATTTCACGTTCTTCTTTCTTCCCCATTTGCCAGTTTGCTCTTCCTTTTCCTTCTTTTTTTTTTTTTTTTTTTTTGGATTTCTTGCAATTCTCGCCGCTTGGAACTTGCTCAACTTAAACAGAAAAACTTCTGTTTATCACAGTGAAGGAAATCCCAAATTTAGAGAAGGTACATCAAGTACATTTTTTCCTCATTAAGAGATGGTTTAACCACCTTCATAAGTGTCGACCTAACCAACCGGTGCTTGACAAGAGACTTAATACAAATCCGTTCATAAATGCAAGCAGAAAGGTCATTGCTCAACAATTATTCTTTGGGTATTCACGCTTAACTATCTGCATTGACAAGCCATAACAATTACAGTTCCCAGATCCTTTCTATTTCTTTTCCAAAAAAACTAAAAGAGGCCAAGAGTAAATATGTCTGAGCAATGGCTATTTTAAAATGTACCAATTGTATTCGAAATTGTGTTTATAAAGAATCAAGGGCTCTTTTCAGATATATTACTCAAAAAGAAAAATTATGAACTTTTCTTGAGGGCTTTAAAAGCAAAATCATATTATGAGAATGCTAGTACTTAGTCTTTCAAAATATGTATATGCATGGAGTCATTGACGAGAATAAAAGATAGTAAGGGGCCTCCTACAAATGGAGGTTTTTCATTCCTTCGAGTGGGGTCCAAACTCTGGTTGCTACATCACGTCTGAGATTACACCTAGGACACCCAGCTATATGATCAACGCATTCAACCAAGTACCATTATATATGTGAGTTTGGATTATGAAAAGCCAATAAGAACATGAAAATATAAAGCTACTCACTTCTGAGTTGGATCATTGGCTTTTGGTTCTTTATCTTCCTGCCATGCTTGATTTTGCATCTCTTCCTCCATGAACTGCAATTTCCTCGTTATTTTCTTTGCAGAGCTGATTCCAATGTATCAAGATGTTAGATCAAAATATATGATTTCTTGTCTATAGGAAGGCCTTTTACTTTTGTTGAATAACTAAAACATAAATTCCATATCTCACTATGGGCCCGTTTGGTTCAGCTTTGGGGAAATGCCCTTGGGAGAATGTAAATACCTTTGAGGTAAAGGAGTTTTCCAAAATGCTAGACTATTTGGTAAACTATAATTAAAAAGTGCTTTAGGGAAATGCAATACTGTTTAGTAAACATATATTTGAAAAGCCCTTTAGTGTGACCAAATTAAGTTTTTTAGTTTTAGTATTTTTAAAATTGCAAAAAAGAAACAATGGTTATATAACCTTTTACATTTTCATGTTAAGAGTAATGTAAAAGATACATATTAGTAAATTTATTTAAAAATTATATTAAAAGAATTTGATTATAGATTATATGCAAAGCTCAACTTTTGGTCTAGGGTTCTTTTAGGTTTGTTTTCAACTTTGAATAATTTTTTTTAATTATTATAGTATTAATCATCTTCGTTAATTAATGATCATTCTAGTATATTAATAAAAAGTTAGGCTATTGATTGTCAAAAGATAAAAATGATATAGCAAAAAAAAAGTGAACTTATTCAGTGGATGATAAAGTGACCGATTGTGGATGCTATTTTTTTTTAGTAAGCACCGCATATAAAAAAGGAGGTCCTCATTAAGAAAAATAAAACCAAGCTCCTCTCATACAAATTTGACTAGAAAGAGTCATTTTATGATAGTAAACATGGTCATATATGTCCAGAAAAAAGAAATACGTTATACTTAGTATTACAAACCTCAACGGCTTTATAAACTTATGGCTATTTCATCATGTAAACGTGCCATGTCCGGAGATGCATACGAATTTGAAGCACCCACCCCTTCATTTGCATCATCATGGTCAATTGAATATCCATAATCGGGATCCAATTCTGCTTGTTCAAAATCCGTATCAGTCACGTTATTTCTCCGTATATAATTGTGCAAAGTCATTGCCGCTACCACAATTTGCACTTGTTTTTCATATGGATAACATGGCATATGAGTTAAAATCCCCCACTTCTATTTTAATACACCAAAGGCTCGCTCAATTGTCAAGCATAGCGAAGAATGGGCACGGTTGAACACTTCTCGATATCCCGTAGGTGAAGGACGTTCTCGAAACTCTGACAAATGATATCTAACTTCTTTATATGGCCCCAAATAACCAATAGGATTTGGATATTCAGCATCTACTAAGTAATATTTACCTACATAAATATATTGTAAATTTAAACAACATATGCCAATTAGATATATGGATGTATTTAAACCATTGACTAACATACCTAGAGGAGGATGGGGAAAATGTGCATCACGTCTTCCAATAGCTTCATAAAATATACGGGTATCATGAGCTTGTCCCTCCCAACCGGCCCAAACATAGACAAATTCCATATTAAAATTACATATGGCTAACACGTTTTGAGTTGTTGTTCCTTTTCGACCAATAAAACGAATTTGATCATACTTAGGTACAACCGCTGGAATATGTGTACTACAATAGCTCCAATGCAATCCTTAAAATATGGATAAAATCGTCGATCTTTCTTGATCTTCTCTGGAACTTTTCTATATTGTGGATCAGTCGGTTGGATTAAATCTTTTCCCATATCACATACTTTATCTAAAACTAAGCTGAAGTGCCTACTTATGGTTTCCCCAGAGCGTTGAAAACGCTCTTGTGCTAATCTATTACCTATATAATGTCCTAGAATATGAAGAAACATACCAACCATTTCTCTAACATCAGTATTCCTAGATCCTCGAAAGCCATAACGTGTTACTAAATGATGCGTTAAATTGTTAAATACAATATTATACATTCTAAACATATTGTAAGACCTTATCGGATTAGCATCTTCGTCAATCAACTCTTTTAATCATACATAACCTGTATATGTTGAGGTCATGCAAGGTTGTTTGCAAAGGTTGGTCGCTTGATAAAGAATTGCAGCTTGAGTGACTGAGATAAGATCCCATAATTCATTTTTCTCTTACTTATGATTTTCCCTTGTATGTGAATCATCCATAACTGCTTCAAGTAACAAAATATAAAAAGAAACAATGTATTAACCATCACATATATGCAAACTATCACATTAAGAGAACACCAAATGAAAACAATTCTAACATCAAACATTAATTGAAATTAGGTTTACAAATGCTGCAAATAAAGATCCATAGATAGAAACAAAGTGGAATGACTAAGCTTCAAACATGAAAACAATAAGATGCTAACATCCTCCTATCTACGAAGACTTGATTCTTTTCTCATCTCATATTTGAGATACTTTACTTTCTTTGCATCATCCTTTCAACTCATGAAAACTTGTCTATTGTCTATCTTTTCCTTTAAATGAGAAATTGAAAAAAAGTACAAGTCTTCGTCTTCACAATCTCAGGTATGGAATCCAATATCTCTATGAGGTCCTCATAAGGACTGACTAAACTGGTTGCTTTGGTTGCAGCACTGGTAGTGCTCCTACTCTCAACAACTATAAGCAGCCTGTTAATTTGTGTTCCGAGCTCCTCTCTTGTGCCCAATTTCTTATCTTTCTTTCCTCAAGCTTGCATCTTTGAAGTCTGTGTGGCTCTCTTACGAATTTGAGTTCCAGTTGGTTCAACAACGGTTTCATCCACATGATCCTCCAAGTTTTTATCAGTAGACCCTACAACATCATCGATACCAGGTTGTGTGGTCTCCACATTATTATCAACACATAAACCTTGTGCAGGATTTCATGTGATTCCTCCAGTAGCAACTGTATCTCTGAACATCATATATAACTTTACTTCAAGATCAGGATGTATGTCTTTCATCCTAAAAGCCTTAAACTTTGGATTAGCCTGTTATAATGAAGCATTTGCATAAGTTGTGTCATTAAAGGTGAGCTTAACATGAAAGTAAAAAAAGAAGTGAGGAAAACCTGAATTTTATTCTCCCACCATTCGTCACTCGCATCAATGGTTTTCTTCCTTGAATCCCATCCGAGTCCAATTTCATTGTAAAGCAATGACCTCCATCTTTTCCATTCTTTCTTGAGGTTATCCCACTTACTCTTCATTTTTTGTTTATCATACTTTTTGCCGGTTAGCTCCTCAAACTTACTAATTATGGCTGTCCATCCATCTCTTTTGTTATTTGCAAGACGATTGCCTTTTTCAATTTGTTCAATGCACAAGTTACAAAAGATTTCTACATCTTCCGAGCTCCAAAATGCCTTTGATGAACTCATCTACTAGTAAAGTGACATGAACAAAGAACAAATTTAAGAGACACAAACAAACAAGATCAACCAGGTGATATATATATGTGTGTATATATATATATATATATATATATATATATACATATTTGCAAGTAAATTGGAAAAGAGTGGCATAGGCGGCCACTTTTGAAAAAATTACCAAAACTATTATCAGAACAAAGTCCTTTGCACTAACGGCTGCATAAATATCTTCAATGTGAAAACTCGCAGTACAAAGAAGCATTTCAGTTGAAAATGTTGTTTCAAGAAAAGCCATATACTGTTCAATTGACTTAAAATGGTATGTGAGGAAAAGAAAAACCATCTAATCAAAAATGAAATGCTAATGGCACTTTTTACAAAAATTAAGAAATCTTGTCATATTGAGATTATTGCCTTTTTGACCCAAAAAACGATTCTTTTTTTCTTTTTCTTTTTTTGTGCACTCGTTAAACTGTCATTGTCCAAATATCATGTCTTTTATTAAAATTCAAAAAAAAAAAAAACACACAGAAGGTATAAGGAAAGAGTCAAAAAGATTGCAAAAAGAAAGGAATCTTAGCAAAGCAGGGCAACGTCAAGAGGATTTAAATAACTTTAGTTTAGGCTGATACATTGAGTGAAAAGAAAATCTGTCCATTCTCAAAGCGGAATTTTCAGAAAAGGCTTTGTTAGAAACCCAATTTCAAAGACTAATTTGAAAGCTACACGAGACAAACATTAGTTCAAGAGACAGTTTTCAAGATAAACGTCCAAGATGGCTGGGAAAAATCAAGAAAAAGTTGAATAGCAGATGGGTCGAGCACCTCTACAGGACTATACTTTGATCTGTTGGGCAAGAAAATTGGTAAAAAGTAGCAGAATCGAGAGATTTTTTGCAAGACAATGCCAAGGCTTAAGGATGTGTAATGCCAGAAACAACACAATTGTAGTGCAGCACAACCAGACAAATTCAACAGAGCGCCCCCCAAAATTAAAAAAAGAAAAACTGAAACTCACGACGAGATTACAGCTGCAGAAATCTAAACAAAGCAAGAACAGGACAATCAACGAGCACTAGCAACAACCAACTCTGATAATGCGTCATCATCAAGGAAGAAAGAAAGAAACATTTACGAGCGTAAAAATTCAAGCCCAAGGTAGCAATTACAGCTTATGCGAGGGCTACAATGCAGACACTTCACAATCAATCGAAGTACCCTCGGCGCACAACATCCAAAGGTGCAAAACAAACTCTCAAACTCACATCTAGGGCAGACCTTAATAGTCTTTCCACACTCTACGAGCAATCTAATGGCCTCCCAGATCAAAAGCTTTGAACTTGATTTTCTTGATGCTCAGCTCTTCCAACGTCAGGTACTAGGTGGGCTGGTGCTGAACCAATCTCTAGAATTCCAACAACAACAATAAAAAAAAAAAGCAACCCCTAATCAATAACCGAGGCGAAAAACCCAAAACCCTGGTCGTCGATTCCCACCCCCAGCACACCCTAGAGTCACTCACCTAAAAATGAAGTAAGAACAGCGACGTACATCTTGGAGAGCTTGTTCGGGGCACCACCGGTGACCTTGGCGATGCGGAGGAGGGCGAGCTCGGCCTTGAGTTCCTTCAGCTGGGTCAGAAGGTCAATCCCAGGAGCAGGAAGCAGAGCTGGAGCCGTCGCCGTCGCAGAAGCAGGAAGCAGAGCGGTCGCCGATCCGCAAGAGGAGGACCTCCGATCTCGGATTCGCTCGCTCGTCAAGAGGGTAGAAGATCCAGATCTCGCTCGCTCGTCACGACGAACTTCGGCCTTGATGGAGTGGTGCTCGGATTCAAATCGTGATGGAGTGGTGCGAGGGAGAGAGAGACGAGAAGAGAGCCATCGTCGCGTGATGGAGAACGCTGCAGAAGAGAGGAAAACGTGGAAAGAGTTAGGGTTTTGTTTAGTATTGGTTAAAATTGGACTTTTAATAAAATTTTGAGGGTAAAATAGGCAATTAGCAAAAATTCATTAATCCCCTGGACCAGCATGCCGAAAATGTTGAAATGCCCAAAGCAGGTCCCCACCTACTTTGGGCTTTCAGCATTTCAAAGTCAGCATTTGGGGAATGGGGGCTCCAAATGCTGAACCAAACACCAAATTTTTTTCCCAAGGGGCTTTGGGGGCTGAAAGCCCCTTGGGAAAGCTGAACCAAATAGGGCCTATATCTTTTTCATGCTCCAGGTTTGTTTTTATCGGTGGCATAGTGTTTTAACAATGCCTTCAAGTGTGTATTTCGATCATTTTCTGGAGCCCTAATCTCCCAAGATATAATGAAAAGTTATATTAGACAAATTAGAAGGATGCTATTGGAATATGATGTAGAGGTACTGTTATCCTTGTTCCCTCCAACATCTGTAATTTGCCGATGTTGGTTACTCACTAATTACTGTATCGATTGAGCTAACTTGTTTTAGGTGCTTATTAGATCCAAGAGTTATCGATTTACATTTATTGGCACATTTTTTTGGGATGCACGAAGCTTGGCAAATTACTTGTAGTCCAAGAACGGAGGATGGTCTGTTGCATATAAATCATTTTGTTTAATTGTCATGAAGTGTGAGTGTTGCTTGTTTTTTTACTCTTCTATAGATTCTTGTTATGCTTGATTTGTTTGATGCAGTCTTGCATCACATGTCCTGGATGAATACATGTCAGACTGAATGTTTCCTGTATTGTTTTAATGGTCTTCATGCCGCAGCACATTTTCATATCACTATGACTTAAATTAATGGAAACCAATTCGTTTATTTATTAGATAATTGAGCTAAGCAAAGTCCAAATCCTTTCCATGAAGCCAAGAGTTCACGAAGAAGCTAAATATTTCAGTCGAGAATGGGAGAGCCAATTGGCTCAAAACGGTGAACTCCAAGGAAGTCCCAAGTAGCAGCGTGGCTAGGGACGTGTAGCTCCACCTTGGTTCGTGGACTAGCAATAAAGACATCGAGGTAATCCCCTTTCACAACTATGATTTCATGCTTGGTCTCAGATTCCTCGATAGGATCAACGCAGGCATCATGCCCTTCGCAGATTGCATATGCATCCTGGACAAGCGGTGCCAGTGCATGGTCTCGATCTACCGCGAGTCGGGACGCGATAGGAAGATGTTATCGGCCATGTAGATATCGAAGAGAGTAAAGAATGGTGAGGTGACCCTCTTGGCAGCATTGAAGGAGGAGGGCATGAAAGAAAGTAGGGTGCCGAAGGAAGTGACCCAAGTCCTTGATGCCTTCCAAGATGTGATGCCGCTCGAACTGCCCAAGAAGTTTCCCCTCGAAAAGAAGTAGATTATCGGATCAAGCTCATGCCCAATGCTCGACCGCCGGCCATGGCACCCTATCGCATGGCCTCGCCAGAATTGGAGGAATTGCAAAAACAACTCAAAGAGTTGCTCGACGCACGGTACATTCGACAGCCCAAAGCCCCATTTGATGCCCCGGTCTTGTTCCAAAAGAAGTATGACGGATCCCTCTGCATGTGTATAGACTACGGGCATTGAATAAGCTCACCGTCAAGAACAAGTATCCGATCTTCCTCATTGCAGACTTGTTCAATCAGCTTGGGGAAGCCCGATGGTTCTCCAACCTTGATCTTTGATCGGGATACTACCAAGTTCGGATTGCCGAGAGGAATGAGCCAAAAATCACATGCATGACCCATTACGGATCGTACGAATTCCTTGTCATGCCATTTGGCTTGACAAATGCGCCAGCCACATTCTGCACTCTTATGAAGAAGGTACTCCATCCATTCCTAAATCAGTTCATTGTGGTTTACCTTGATGACATTGTTGTGATAGCCGAACGCTTGAGGAACACGTCAAGCATTTGAGGCAAGTTTTCTAGGTCCTATGGGAGAATGACTTGTATGTGAAGCATGAGAAATGCGCTTTCGCGCAAAATGAAGTTCCTTTTCTTGGGCACATTTTCGAGGGTGAACGAGTGCGGATGGATGCGGCCAAGATCCGTGCCATCATAGAAGGGGAGCCACCGACTAAGGTGACGGAGCTGAGATCCTTCTTTGGTCTCATAAATTATTATCGGCGCTTTATTCGGGGGTATTCAAGCCTCACCATGCCACTCACGAATATGTTAAAGAAAGAAAGGCCGTGGGAGTGGACGGATCAATGTCAAGAAGCGTTCGATCGGTTGAAGCGGGCCATGACCGAAGAGCCTGTGCTTGTGCTGCCTAACCATGCCAAGCCATACGAGGTAGAAACTGATGCCTCTGATTTTGCTATCGGTGATAAACTTATGCAGGATGGGCACCCAATTTCCTTTGAGTCTCGAAAGTTTAACGATAGCGAACGGCAGTACACGGTCCAAGAGAAAGAGATGATTGCAGTGGTGCACTACCTTCGTACATGGAGGCACTATCTCTTGGGATCTTAGTTTGTCGTAAAGACCAATAATGTAGCCACGAGCTACTTTCAAACACAAAAGAAGCTCAGCCCAAAGCAAGCTCAGTGACAAGATTTCTTGGCCGAGTTCAACCACGTGCTGGAGTACAAGCTCGGAAAGTCCAACTCTGTGGCCAATGCATTGAGCTAGAAGCTGGAGCTGGCTGGCATGACGAGTCGACTCGACTGTCCAAGGGTTGATCGCATCAAAGAGGGGCTCAAGCACAATCAAACAGTCTAAGCCCTCTTTCAGTGCGCCCAAGAGGGCAAGACAAGGGGATTTTGGTGTGAGGATGATCTTCTCTACACCAAGGGACGGCGACTCTATGTGCCGTTGCAAGGGAAATTTAGGAAGGAAGTTGTGCGCGAGTGCCACAATTCTAAATGGGCGGGTCATCCGGGAATCCACCTCACCATGGCGCTCGTTAAGCATCAATACTATTGGCCACACATGCGAGACGACATCGAAGCCTGCGTGCAGACGTGCCTTGTGTGCCAACAAGACAATATAGAGCAACGGTTGCCGACAGGACTCCTTGAGCCGTTGCCTATCCCAAAGCGTCCATGGAAGAGTGTCTCCATGGACTTCAACGTGAACTTGCGGAAGTTCCAAGGATGTTAGACCCTCATGCTCGTTGTGGACTGTTTCTCCAAGTACGCGACATTTGTGCCAGCCACCAAGGATTGTCCAGCCGAGGAAGCAGCCAAGCTATTCCTCAAACACGTCGTCAAGTATTAGGGCATACCACGCACAATCGTGAGTGATCGCGATCCTCAATTCACCGAGTGATCCTGGATCGAGCCCTTCAAGTTGCTAGGGTCAAACCTCAACTTCTCCATGAGCCTGCATCCCCAAACCGATGGTTAGCCAGAGAAAGTGAATGCGCTCCTAGAAATCTACCTTCGACACTACGTGAGCAACACACAAGTGAACTGAACACGGTTGATCGACGTGGCTCAATTCTCATACAACTTGCAGCGGCATAAGTCAATGAACCAGAGTGTGTTCAAGATCGACCTAGTAGCAGCACTCACACCGAGTGTGATCGCCTTGGGATATCGAGGAAGTAGTCCCTCCGCATACAAGTTCGCAAAAGAATGGGATGAACATGTGGACTTGGCGCAAGGGTGCCTACAAAGGGCCATTAAACGCACGAAAAAGTGGGCTAACAAAAAGTGACGGCATATGGAGTTCCAAGTCGGAGTCCTAGTGCTGGCCAAGTTACACTTGGGCCTTTGATATCGAGATGTGCATAAAAGGCCGATACATCACTACAAAAGTCCCTTCCGAGTGCTACAGCGGATTGGGAATGTTGCATACAAGCTGGACTTATTGGCCAAACTCAAGGTACACCCTATGTTCCATGTGAGTATGCTGAAGCATTTCCATGCAGACAAGGAAAACCCGGATCGAGGCGAATCGCAACGAGCGCCCGTTGGAGCGAAAACCTCATATGATCAGGATGTTGAATGCATCATGGTGGACCACATCATATTGAAGAAGTATTGTGCGCCAAAGAAGGAATACCTCGTCCAATAGAAGGGCCTTTCCAAAAGTGAAGCAAGTTGGGAACCGTCCGAGGCTTTGTGGCAATTCAAGAGACATATCGATGCCTTCCACGCCACAGACGCAACAAGAGCATTGCCCGAATAGGTAGGGGATATTGACACGGCCCACGAACGAGCATGATCCAAAATCGTCCGAGATAGGGCCGTGTCACGCACAAGGGCCAACCCATGAGCTGCCCATGATCGATCCGTGAACAACCCATGATCAACGCACGATCGGCCCATGCGTAATACGGACAAAAGCCCATGACCGTTCACCTACTCTATGTCAGGCAGCCTTGCCCTTGCTTCTAACACACGCCTCTTGAGCTTTCCTTAGGCCTAGAGCCATTGAGCGGCCTAATGTACAGACTTGTATTGATGATACACATTCAAATACCACCATTAGATCGGAGAGGGGATCAATGGCTAAGATTAGACTTGTCCATGTATAAATAGGGGACCCTCCCCCTTCAGCTGTACACCTCTCGTTCACAAAGAATGCACTCGTGTTTCACTCTCGTACTACATTCTTGTGAGCTGAGCATCTGTAAGGTTGACTTGGGATCATAATCTTAAGGCCACACGGGTGTGTGATTGTTCGTAATCGATATAATCTTAAGGCCACACGGGTGTGTGATTGTTCGTAATCGATCGACTCGTGATACTTGCATGCTTGCAACTGGAAAATCAAAACGGGAAACTTTCCAAATTTTAAATATCAATTTTTGAATGTGGTAAAATTGAAAGTCTTATCTTATATGTTGCCCTAATGGTGGTTTGTAAAATAGATATGACATAGGTTAGGGAAAAAAAAATAGAAGAAGAAGAAGAAGCGAGAACCTACCCTTGTAATTAATCTTTAATCTCAAAGTTAATATCTTTAGATTTTAAAACAGAAAATGAAAGCATTTAATTACTTCTTACGCCTTTAATTAAGTTTCAAACCACAATGTACAATTTAAATTTCAAATTTTTAAGTATTCTGTCAACTACTTGACTCACTCTTTGCGTGGTTATTTGTCATATCTACCGATTGGATAATTTGATGTACACAACTGAAATAATACCCAAAAAAATAGATTTAAAAAAAGAAAATCGAGACAGTCAGAGAGTAAACAATTAAGGTTATTTCATCCTTGTATTTTAGGTACCTTTTTTTTTCTCTCTTTATTGTGCATTGCTTTTATAGTGATGACCTTCTAACTTTCACTTCTTGGACATTAGAAAGTTTCTAAGAAATTACATTTTCACTAACATGATATCAGCACACTTTCATGAAATAATTATAGTTCAATCTACAATTAAGTGCAAAAACTAGTTCTTCTTCATACCAGGGCTTTGCATGGGCTACATTTTATATTTTTTTAATATATAAAAGAGGTTATATTTGAAGAAACAAATCTACAGACTCCACTTATTATAATAGTCATAAAATGCAATTAAATTTTCCACTATTGCATCATGATATATTTATTATCTTGCTGGTTTACCAATCTTGATTCGCTACCTTTTCTTCACTTTGAAAAAAAAAATTGCAAACATTTCAAATGCGGTGCATACAGAAATAGTAAATAAACTTCGGATAATATCTGGAATTATTTAGCGAGTATCTAGCAGGGATTATTACGAATCTTCGTTCCCGCTTGGATGCGACTCTTCAATGCTGTTCTCTCTTTTTCTTGCTTCTCAATAGTAAATATCCTGTGTAGACTCCTAGAAGAGCGCCTCGTCCGCCCGCATTTAGTTCAACATCGTCCTCGGTCTCCCAATTGAGGTAAACGAGGAGTCACCCATAAGCACGAGAGGAATGACCTGTCGAATTTATTTTTGTTTGCATTTGTCGAGGGTGTGAGGATTCCCCATGCATTGGAAAGTTGTGTAGTCTTTGCCTTTTAAGGAAGCGTTAAGGATCTTCCTCAGTTTTGTTTTCTTTTTGCTTCGGATATGGAAGATTGCTGCGATCTCCAGTTATGCTTAGACGAAATCCCTTCCACATTCAATCTAGAGAAGGCGGTGTGCAACCATGGATTCTTCATGATGGCTCCGAACCGTTGGATTCCTTCCACCAAGACGTTGCGGCGTCCTCTCCGTCTTGCGGATTTGTCCTCTTCCGTTTTTGTGTCCATCTCGCAGACTCCTGGTCCCAGCAGCACATTGTTGCTCCTCCGAGTTCATCGCGTTCCTCGCCTGTCCTCGCAAGACCAGCAAGCGATTTTTGTACTCTCTCTCTCTCTCTCACTCTGTCTGTGTGCGAAGTAAATACAAACTAGTGACGGAAAAGCATGGGAATATATTATTGCAGGAACAAGTGATTCGGATGTTAAGGTTGTCGGAAAGGGACGAGCGGAACGTGAAGGAGTTCCACAAAGTGCATCCGGAAGCAAAGGATAGAGGATTCGGTCGAGTTTTTCGTTCTCCTTCTCTCTTCGAAGATGTTGTCAAATCTATACTCCTTTGCAACTGCCAGTTAAGTACCGAAGTCTTGTTCTCTTCAAGTGCAAAATTTGTGACAAATTGGCTTTGTTAAACATTTATAAGTAGGACAAAGAAGACGATGACCTGAATAAGAAACCCCATAACTGTAAATGAGTAAATATCTTACTCTTATCATAATCACTCGCTTTCTCTTCATGCTTAATATTGAGTTTTTGTGTTCATAAGCTCTTCGACATATGTACGGCGGTTTCTGTTCCGAATTCATCATTAGGTCTGACTTTGTTCTGAATACACCCAACAAACAGATGCCCTTGATTTCGAACGATATATGACGAATGATACTACTCAGAGGTTTACCTTGTTTTCAGACCTCGATCCCCATCACAATCATGTCCGATATTCCATAATCATATAAAAGAAAATCTACTTTTGTTGTTCTTACAGTTCGTGACCTCTTCATGCCATCAAAATCACATACACATCGATTTAAGGGTTGATGTTGCTTTGGGTCCTACCTAAAATTGTCATAGGTGGAGAAGGACCCTAGAGATGGCCCGAGCTTTATGTGCACTTCAACTAGAGCTAAGCACTCGAGGTATGAATACTATTTAGCATGACTTTCTTCTCAGTATATTTAGCACAACTTGAAGATGAGGATGATCATGATCTAAGGCTCTAAAAGAAAGAAACGAAGACGAGAGAAGGATGGAGCAAATCCGGTTCCCGCGGAGATGGAAGGCGAAGAAGTTGACCTCGGGAACTTTCCGAGCCCCAAGGAACTCGCTAACCTCGATGCAGACTACTTACAGAGCAAGTGCAAACTCGGGTACCGAACCAACTACATTCTCAAGCTTGCCATGGAAATAGAGGAGGGCAAGCTCAAGATTGATGGATACGAGGGAGTGCAGGATGCTGCATCATGTAGGATATTGATCAAGGGCATAAGCGGAGTCGGATCTTTCGTCCTGGCTAGCGTTTTGATGTGCCTTGGCTTTTACGATGAGGTTCCGTGGGATAGCGAAACAATCAAGTTTTTAAAACATGTATGAAAGTGTATTTCGAACATAAAATTTATGTCTCACATAATAATCACCCTTCCGAATTATTTGAAGGATGATGCATTTTTTTCTTTGGCAAAAGGTACATGCAAGAGAAGGATGCACCAAGAAGACTATTAAGAGTGACCTTAAGGAGATCTATGATAAATATGCACCCTTCCAATGTTTGGCCTATTGGTAAGTCATTTATTTGTTTAAATTTTGGTCGATATACACATAAATATTCATATCATATGTTGTGCGAGAATTTTCAGGTTTGAGCTATTGGAATTTTACGAGAGGCAGTTTGGAAAGCTGAGTGAATTGTCACACACCATGTATCACAAAGTTTCTAGTAATGCACAAACGAGAGAATTTAACCACAATCAAGTTTTGTGACTTAGAAAGTGTTTGTTAGTAGGCATTTGATCATTTATGGTTTGTTTTGGAGACGGGGGGAGAGCCCAGCCCCAGGGGGGTGGGGTTGGGACGATCTTTTGTGATTTATTGGAGCTAATTCCATAATGACAAAGTTCTTTAGAATGACAATTCAAAGGAATTGATGGATTCTCCCACATTATACTCAAATATATTCTCTGAAAAATTTCAATAATTTTTACTTTTGAATTCTAAAGTAATGTAATTCCGTTGCACTAAATAGCTAGGATTTGATACGAAGCCTTGGAACACGAACTTTCTCAAGTCCTACTAATTGTAACTTGGTACTCAGTTTAACACGAAATTGTCTTACCTTTTAGTCGTTATTATTCAGTCAAGGTCGATTAGACGCCCAAGTAAAGTGTGAGGGAACACTTATTTTTGCGAATCAGAGATTAAATAGATTCGGGCACTTGATTACATTGTGTTAGTCCAATGCCCTTTCAGTACCTTGTATCTTTATTTTAAAAAATATTTTGATAGTAGTCTTGGTTGATTTTAAGTCTAATCCACCAATATGCAAGAGTGATCATGCACATATACAATCGATAATTTAACACTCAAATAAATCAAAGTAATAAATAAATTGGAAAATTCCAAATGAAGGCTTGAAGTACTCTCATTTTCTTAAATAAATATCTGCAATGGACATTATTTCAAATAAGGGCCCCAAATGACATCATTTTCTCAAATAAGAGCCTAAAGTAAATATTGTTTTAAATAAGAGCCTGAAATTGCCATATCAATCTCAAATAAGGGTTTAAATTCAATAGTTGTGAAGGCAATTTCGTCTTTTTTTAATTTTTCCTTTTTCTTCCTTTTTTTCTTTTCATAAAAAAACTAAACAAAACTAAAAATTTAAAAAATCTAATTTAATTTTAATTATGTTTGTACGAAAATATCCCTGATTGGCCAGAATTTTTTGCCGGCCGGTGAAGTTAGACCCTTATTTGAAATGACCATAACTACTTCATACCCTTCTTTGAGATTGATCGGCCACTTTATATTTTTATTTAAAACAAAATCCATTATAGACTCTTATTTGAGAAAATGATAACACTTCGAATCCTTATTTGGAATTATCTATAAAAAAAAAAAATTGGTAGCAATTGGTCTAACCTTTATGCAAAGCAAAGCACAATAATACTCTAACTAATTTGCCAATATTAGCAAGATATTGATGAAAATGCATGTATAGCTTAAACTTGATTTCTAAATGCAATGACATTCTTATTAATTCCTTTATGAAATTTTCTAGTTTATGAAAAATAACCATATGCAATTCTAATCTAAATTCAGCATGATGAATTATTAAACTATAACACGTGACATGAGTGTAAAAAATTATGACCTAATCTAACATGACGTGCAATCTAATCTATAGGAGCCTAAACATGCAATCACCATATGAAATGAAAATAATGACGTGGCAACATGATAACGTGGCAACAATGACATGGCAATGATGACATGGAATTGATGCAACTACTTCTATTTGCACATTACTTTTTTTATTTTATTTTAAAGTTAAAATTAGAAACTACCTGAAATATGATGTTACCTAATGTAAATTAGGAAATAATCTAGATGAAATCTTATTCTAAATTAAGAACTTCCTTTATTACAAAATTGCTCTTAGATATGCAATTATAAATATGCAAAGCAAGTTTTTGTATCTTTCTAAGATATTTCACTAGTTTTGAAATATTTGTTAGAAATCATGATTGTGACATCCTGAGTTTCGACCATGTTTCGATTTAAATGAAATGGACTTTTCATCGACGCGCCTATAGTCATTTTCTCTTAATTGATCACTCAGGAGATAACTAATCTATCGGGTGAAGCCGTTAAGGGATATAAACGCGACAGACTTGAGAATTCGATCAGAAATCGACTGCTCGACCGTGCTAATCAGCAAGGGTCAATACGGCACCGTTAAATCGATTAGAGATCGGAAATAGGTCGATTCGACAGAGGCACGTAATTAAATTGTGGGTAATTCCACCTAATTGCAAAATTCATATCGAACGGCGCTAAATCGATTTTTCTGTAGATTCTGTACCCGGTAGCCATAATTGAAACCTTAAGATTTTCACAACAACCGAGAGTCGTTGATGAGTTGAATATGCACAAACGTTGATCGAAATAATTGACCACAGGTCAAACGTGCCAAAATTTCCTAAAAGCTACCCGGTAAGTTAGGTCACGCTAAAATCGCGTCCAATCGAAATTAACTATGAAATTAATATCGGTTTCAGGAATTGAAAGTTCTACTATGTTATGATTTATTTTTGGGACGTCGACTCATCCTTTGAAGAATTTTCGGCAAGCCCATATTTTTGATGGAAAAAAAAATCAAAATTGGAAAATTTAAATGGTGGAAATTCGGATGGGCAAAATTAAGGAACTTTTGGCCTTCAATATGGATCAAATGGTGAAGGAAATTGTGGGAATTGGTTTAGGCTGCTGCCATGGCATGTTGGGCCATCAAATTGAAGTTGTTTTGTGTGAATTGAAGATGGAATTGGTGCAAATTCGTAGGGATGTGGGCTGCTGAACTTTTGGCCTTCAATTTGGCTTATTTAAGAAGTTTTGGGAGGGAAAGTTGCTGCTGGATAGGGCTTGGACTTTGGGGGCTTTTGCATCATCACTGTGATATTTTGAGAGCCAAGGGATTGGCTTAGACTTGACTTTCTCCCCCTCTTGTCCCCTTGTCCCCCTTCTCTCTCCCTTCTTCATGTTCTCCTCCTCCTATGCGACCGAATACACCCCCTGTCCGGCTTTTGCTTCTTCTTCCTTCTTCTTCTTGCTCCTCCCTTAAACCTCCATTGTTGAAGCAACAAGCCAAGCCAGCATAGCCAGCCCCTCACCGAAGCAACCAGCCACCGCCAGGCCTCAACCAGCATAGTACAGATATGTTGATTGCTCTTGTTCTGCTCAGTTTCACATCTTCAGTTTAGGATAATGTTTATATGACGTGTCTACAATAATTTTTTTACAACAGAGAAGAAGAAACCAAACCAAAAGAAAGCAAGGAATGGAAAAGACCATCATTGACGACTTAGGAAAAAGCATGAATTTAGCGGATCCGATCAAGTCAATAGCTTGCCACAGCAGAACTCGGAGGCCCTGTTTTTAGAATCCGATGAGGAAGATTTCTTTGTATCCGCTCTACTTAAGAAAAAGTCTTCTGCAAAGGACTCAGAAATAAATGTCCCAGTTGTAATCATTTCAACACCACTAGATGTTGTCAAGACGAAGCGAAAGCATGTTGGAAGCACCGCCATGAAATCATCTGAAAGTTTGTCTGCTTTTGTTGGCTGTGAACCTGGAAGTTAATTGACTAAGTTAGAGACTTAACAATATGTTACCTTTTTAACTTTTTCCACAAGAAGAGTTTTCATTGATTTGCTGGAAATGCTTTGTCTGCACACTTATCTCAGTTTGAATAGGTTATGTAATGTCTAACTAGAGATAATAGTTAAGGAATGGTTTCTTGACTATTGTTAGAAATGGAATTCATGTTTTAGTTACTCGTATAAAGCACAGGGCCTCCCTATAAACATTATAAAATCAGATACACTCGGATGCATATATTCCATCTAACATCTTGATACATTGGAATCAGCACTGCAAAAAAAATGAAGAGTATATTGCATATTGGAGAGGGAGAGATGCAGAATCAAGCATGGCAGGAAGACAAGGAGCCCAAAGCCGATGATCAGAGTAAGGAGTGAGTATCTTTATGTCCTCACGTTCTTATTGACTCTCGTTATTCAAACTCACATATATAATGGTACCTGGTTGAATGCATTGATCCTGTAGCCGGGTGTCCTAGGGTTCATTCCACATATCTTTGACGTGATGTAGCAACAAGTTGGACCCATCTTAAAAATTATGAAAGACCTCCATTTGTATGTCGCCCCTTCCTGCCTTTTATTCATGTCAGTGACTCCACATATACGTGTATGATGAAAGATTGAAATACTAGAAATTTTTCAAATGATTGTGCTTGAAGCCTTTGAGCAAACTTCAGAATTTTTTGTCTTGGAACTCTTATTACTATGGCTTGTTAGTGCAGGTAGCTAAGCATGACTACTTCAAGAGAAAAGGTTGAGCGACAACATTTCTAATTGCATTTGTGAATGATTTGTATTAAGTCTCATGGCAAGCATTTGTCGGTTGGCTAGACACTAATGAAAGTGGTTACACGATCCTTGTAACAAGGAAAAATTCAACTTTACCTGGGATTTTCTTGTCTGTAATGAATAGGCGTTCTACAGTTGAGATTGAGCGAGTTCCAAGTGGAGAGAATTGCAAGAAGTCCATAAAGAAGAAAATGAAGGACAATAGCTTGCCACATTAAAATCCCGAGGGCCGGTCATCAGAACCTGACCGTGAAGATTTCTTCGTATCTTCTCTAGTGAAGAAAAAGTCTTCTGCGAAGGACTCAAAGACCAGGGTCCCAGATATAGTCATTGAAACGCCGCTAGATGTTGCCAAGAAGGAGCAAAAGCAAAATGGATGCACGGCCGTGAAATCATCTGAAAGTTGCACGGCCGTGAAATCATCTGAAAGTTTATCTCCTTCCATTGTCAACGCCGAACCTGGAAGTCATTTGATTGAATTAGAGACTTGATAATATGTTGCCTATTTTACTTTTTTTTACGAGAAGAGAAGTCATTTATATGCTGGAAATGCGTCAGCTTTGCACTTATCTCAGTTTGAATAGGTCATGTACTGTCTCAAATAACCAAGGTTCAGTGGTTAAGGAATGGACTCTCGACCATAGAGAGACTTGGTACTTATGTTTTAGTTACTCAACCAGAAATTTTTCAAAATGGTTGTGCTTAAAGCCGTTGAGCAAACTCCGGAATTTTTTGTCTTGGAACTCTTGGTGTTATGGCTTGTTAGTGCAGATAGCTAAGCATGACTACTTCAAGGGTAAATGTTGAGCGATGACCTTTCTACTTGCAATTGCGAACTATTTGTATTCTCGTGGCAAGCACTGGTCGGTCGGCTAGACACTAATAAAAGTGGTTAAACAATAATTGCAACAAGGAAAAATTCAACTTTGCCTGGGATCTGCTTATCTGTGATGAATAGGAGAGCTGCTGTCAAAGTTGAGCAAGTTCCAAGCAGAGAGAATTGCAAGAAGTTCAAAAAGAAGAAAAGGAAGGACGATAGCTTGCCACATCAGAATCCTGAGGCCCAGTCATTAGAACCCGATGATGAAGATTTCTTTGTATTTTCTCCACTAAGAAAAAGTCTTCTGCAAAGGACTCGTGGACAAAAATCCCAGATGTGGTCATGGAAACGCCACTAGTTGTTGCCGAGAAGAAGCAAAAGCAGGATGGAAGCACTGCCGTGAAATCATCTGCAAGTTTGTCTCCTTCTGTTGTTGACGGCGAACCCAGAAGGTAATTGACTGAATTGGAGACTTAACATTATGTTACCTATTTTACATTTTTTTTGCTAGAAGAGAAGTCATTTATAGGCTGGAAATGCTTCAGCTTTGCACTTATCTCAGTTTGAATAGGTCGTGTACCATAACCAAAGATAAGTGGTTAAGGAATGGACTCTTGCATTCTCACAATATGATTTTGCTTTTAAAGCCCTCAAGAAAAGTTCGTAATTTTTCCTTTTGAATAATATATCTAGAAAGACCATGTGATTTCTTTATAAACATTGCTTCGAACACAATTGGTACATTTTAATATAGCCATTGCTCGGACACATTAGCCTTGGTCACTTCTAGTTCTTTTCAAATGAGATAGAAAGGATCTTGGAACTGTAATTGTTATGGCTTGTCAATGCAGATAATTAAGCATGAATACCTGAAGAATAATTGTTGAGCAATGACCTTTCTGCTTGCATTTACAAACCGATTTGTATTAATTCTCTTGTCAAGCACCGGTTGATTAAGTTGACGCTCATGAAAGTGGTTAAACAATCCTTGTAATGAGGAAAAACTGTACTTGATGTACCTTCTCTAAATTTGGGCTCTGTGATTAACAGGAGTTTTACTGTTGAAGTTGAGCAAGTTTCGAGCGGAGAGAATTGCAAGAAACCCAAAAAGAAGAAACGGAAGAGCAAACTGCTAGATGGGGAAGAAAAAAGAATGTGAAATCTCTTTCCATCCTTAAAGAGAAATGGTGGGAATGAAGCAACTGCTCTTTCTTGTGATTTGTTTGCAAGACCAAAGTCATCGTTCTGTTCGAACTTTTTACTTGATATCAGCTTATAGTTGGGAGATGAATTCTAAGGATTTTGGACTACATATTTGTCATTATTATTCTTATTTTGTTCAATGTGGTGATGAAATATACGGCTTGTGCTATTAGATTTTGTAAGAACCACAGATTTTCTAAATTTAACTAAATGTACATACTACAATTGGCTCCGTATTAGAATTTGAGAGAACTTGTGATATATCCACATTCATACTCAGGGGATAGTTTAATCAGTTATGCACAATAGTTGCTATATTGTTTACTCACAAGTGGAATGGCAATAGTAGGAAATGATTTCGCGATGAATACAGAACATAATACTGTGCTACTAGATAAATATTAGATGATATTTACCCGTGAGCACATACAGAAGATTATTATTTGTCCTTTGATGTTTTAGACAGTAACGTTATTAGCATATCTCACGGACGAGCAAATTTGACTGACTTATGGGTAGTCTATAGACAATCATGAAGAGGTTCCATGCGTGACGCATCATTGTCACTTGGAGACAAACACATGGGTTGCTTCCTGGATGAGTCAATATCTTAAGTGGACCGACTTAGCCTCTAAAGTTCGAGGAGGTATGTTCTTGAGCCTTCTAGAAGCTCGAGTCTTTTAGATATTTCTGTATGTTTGTAGATGCGGTAACTCTTGATAGGAGGGTGATTGTAACCATGTCGGTTGGTTGGAAGAGGACCTTTAAGGTAATTTGCTATGGCATTGGTCAATTTCCAAGCTAAGATTTCATGTTACGAACTCATTGGCGAAAAGGTCACTCATAAACATAAAATTATTAGCTATAAATGGAACTGACATTGTGACGATTACAAGTAGTTATCCATATCATAAAAGAGAAATTTATCTTCAAAGTAGTAACATAATTAAGAGGAAGTGATTTACCTTACAATAAATAATTTAATTTGCAAACAATTTTTACTTTGTAAATCAAGTCCATGGTAATTGTCACAAATGTAATTTACCTTATTATTAGTAATTTGAATGCATAATCTAATTATAATAACATTTCTTATTGTGTAAAAAAAAAAATCGGTTTATAAACTATGTTTTTTAATGTGAATATTGATAAACGTAAAAATTACACAAAAGTCATATCATATCTTCTCGGCTCAGAAGTGTTATTCTATGGCTACAATTATTGTGATCAATTTTACATGCATAATTGGCTAGAAGCGTCCCAAATGAAGACAAGCATGCTGAACGTAAGGTTACCTATTTTGTTCATTTAGCAACGACGACAACACAACAACACATCAAATCATTGAGATTGCATTATATCCCATCATATCACATTATGTCCTTTGATATATAAGTAAGATCAAGTCCATGACTTTATTATCCTAGGTTGAAACAAGTTCTTTCGCCAAGTCAAAATACACTTGGATAGACCGAATTGATTATGCAATAGCCACTAGTTCTACGATTAAAAACAAAAATTGAGTTAATATTACCAACAAAGATCTTTCAACTTTGGAATACATATTTATGATTATTAAACATTAGATATTGGTAAGAATAATTTTTTTCCCGAATAATTTTTTTCCCAAGTATGCAAAGATATAAATTCATAGACGGATTATTTTAATTCTTAGGTTACACACTTTATTTTTTAAATAATAATAAAATAAATCCCACAACTTGAAACATGATAGACATAATCTGTCTATCTATAAGAAAATAGTATTTTGAAGGTTCATGGGTTTTTCACTCAATTTTGCCACTTGGCAATACGCAGGGTGCAACTACAAAATGTGACCAACAAAAACCTCACGGCCCGATTGAGGCAAAGGCAAAAAAGAATATCAAATGGGAAAATAGCAAAATGAACAGAACTTCGTTTTCAAGATAAAATCAAAAATTAATTACTAGATAAAATTTCAAAAATTTAAATGAAGTAATCACATTATTAGGAAGAAGTAAATATTAAATAGAAAACTATTCAAAAGTAACCTAAAATTTTGCACTGCCACATAAAAAAAGTCGGCATGAAATTAATAAATTAACTATATTATTATGAACAATTTAAATGTTAAAAAAATTTTACTAAAAGTAAAATTTAAATTAAAAAAGAAAAAGCAGCATTACCTATAAAAAGTTGGAATAAGATAATGATTAAAAATATGAACTAATAAAAAAAGGTTGCATTCAGCTACTCGCTGTCATATCAAGCAATATATTGATTCAAGCCCAGTCATGCACTTACGTTATCTAATTTTGAAGATATTTGTGTCTATTTCTTTTGCTAATAACATACATTTTAAAAAGAATACCAGAAATTTGACTAGGTTCACAGAGCTATTGCCTCGAGTATAGCGAGCTTGAAGTTGAACCAGCAAAATGTTCCAATGAGCTCACTTAGTCAACCTCAAGTAAAGGTTCCAAAAAGTGTATATGTACCCAACCATTTCCAAACAATTAAATAAATTACTATCATCTCATTTAACTGAAGAAATAAAAAAGATGCCACTAGTCCATTAGTATTAATATGATTTCTTCTTTTTTTTAGTCGATCTTATTCTAATTCAGACTTTTCTCATGCCTCATTATCAAACGTGGAAGTCGAAACCTACACCTTAAATTAAATCGTCCCACCCCAACCTCTTAGAAAGTGGGAATTCAAATCTCCCACCTTCCGGAAGTCCACACGGAATATTTATGTATCAAGATAGTAGACTATCCAAAGGCTCCTTAATGACAACTTTGGCATTCTCCAAGCCAACATAGGAAGTCAATTCAAGTTGACATAAAAAAAGTACTTAGTATGTGAGAGAGATAGAGAGCACATTATCACAGATTAGCAAGAATCTGACATAAAAAAAGATAGGATTTCAACAAGGATTACGAACATTGCATGGTGAGAATAACTGCTTAAGAGTTTAAACGAAAATAGATGCATTCTATTGGAAAGGGAAAAGATGCTCTTCAAACGTTGAATAAAGCTTTTGAAGTCAAGATACGTTGTCCCGAAAGATTTTTAGATCATTACGTGATAGATTCTGTAAAATCATCCATTTAGAGCATAAAGAGTTGCTGGAAATGCCTCTGCCAACAGCATCTTAGACTATGTCAAGAGGAACATAAAACAGTCATAGTCACCATAATAAAATCAAGGTTCAAGTAGGTACAAATTCCAATTAGATAGGAAATCCACAAACTGTGCTATGCACCATTGTTATCAAAACTAATAGGCGCAGTTTTATCAGCTATAGAATCAGCCCAACACAAATGGCAAAATCAAGCTTCACAGAAAAGGCCAAACAACAAATGTTGATGCCACTTCTGCAGTATAATATGTTCAAGGCAATATATATTGCTAAACTCCTAGAAAATTTCCTCAAGCGACTTATAAATTCGTGCAAACCAAAAGCTACTTCTAGCAAGGACATGCATTAGCGCATTTTCAACAGATCATGCAGGCTAAAGATTGAAAAGAATCATGAAAGTTAATAAAGGAGGTCAATTCAATAGGTTTGACTCTGAGACTTTCAGCACTATAGTCAGGCCCATAATAATTTAAGAAAATTTCACGTTCTGAGAAAAACTAAACACTGGTACCTCTTAATGAAAACGTAGGCAATGACGCAAGATAAAGCAAGGACCAGCCTAGCAATTGATCGGTCCAGTGGGACTTTACAAGTCCAGAGTACATGACTCTTTTTACTTCTGCCTCAACACTGCAATCCAACTTTAGTTAAAAGTGCAGTCAAGGACAAATGAACCGGAAAAGAAAGTAGATATCTCTCAAAAAACCAAGGAGGATTATTTCAAAAGCAACACCTGCTGATAAAGGCATCTCTGGAGCAAACCAATCAGCTCTTGGCAGAGAGGTCCATCCATGCAGCTGAACGCATCAGCTTACTGGCTGCAATTGGCTTGGCTTGACGAATCTTGAAGGGGTAGACTGTCTTTAGATTGTTTATCTAACAAGATGAAATCAAAAATGGCATTTGTTGCTGCAAGAAGGATTTTATCTACTTGTCTAAACATGGCTCTATGAATAACTGAAAACCTATAATCCTGCAAAGGAGAAGCATATAATTTGAGCACTTCCACCTCATTTTTGGAAAACAATGCATAGCTTATCAAAAAAAAAAATTATGAATTTGCTCTGAGACCCAAAGGCGGGTTGTATATCAATTAGTTGCTGAATATTTTGAGAATCTACAAATTAATGTGGAGAAAATAGTATCATCATCAACCATTGCTCAGGTCAGCCTAACAAAATTTCTTGAGAAAATAGTGTCAGTTCTTAAGGTCCTCATGATCTTGATACATATTTATGACACATCTTTCCTTTCTCAGAAAACAATCTTCAAACAAAATTTCATGAAAAATCTCTCCTGCTTTCTCAGGACAAAAATAGCATGCTATTTTCAAACAAGAAACATGGAAGCATCACATGCCAGAAGATGTCTACGGATTTTGATCGGTGGCCACTGTGAAGCAACAAGACAAGATGCAACCTCGCCATCCATATAAGTAAAATAATCTAAAAACTCCCTCAGCCAAGACACATGCTCCTTGATAGCATACAGATAATTTCAAATCGGGTAACCAAACAGTCTGAAAATGAAAATTGAATCACCATTCCGGAAAATTTTAGAAATATCCATAACTATTTTGTGGCTGTTACCTAATAATTGACATGCTCTGGTCTGGCTTCACGGAAAGGATCTGGAAACTTTGCTTTGCTCAATTATCTAATAAATACACGAATTGGTTTCGATTGATTTAAGTCATATTGATATAAAAATGTGCTGCAGCATGAAGACCATTATAACAATACAGGAAACATTCAGTCACAAGCAAGTGCACATGTACTCATCCAGCTCATATGATGCAAGACTGCATCAAACAAATCAAGCATAACAAGAATCTATAAGAGAGCCAAAAAAACAAGCAGCACTCACACTTTATGACAATTAAACAAAACGATTTATATGCAACAGACAGTCCTCCGTTCTTGGACTATAAGTAATTTGCTAAGCTTCATGCATCCCAAAAAAAGGTGCAAATAAATGTAAATCGACAACTCTTGGATCTAATAAGCACCTAAAAGAGGTTAGCTCCATCACTACGGCAATTAGTGAGTAACCAACATCAGCAAATTACAGATGTTGGAGGGAACAAGGATAACAGTACTTCCAATTGCATCCTTCTAATTCGTCTAATATAACTTTACATCAGATTAGGGCTCCAGACAATGGTATACAAAATGATCGAAATAGACACCTGAAGGCATTGTTAGAACACTATGCCACCCATCAAAAAACCTGGAGCCCGAAAAAGATATACAAAATGATCGAGAATAGTCATCCAAACCATGGTGCACAAAACAGCATTGTTAGAATGCTATACCACCCATCAAAAAACCTGAAGCCCACAACCTACTTCTCAGTAGAATGAGAATAGGCCTCCAAAATGAGATTGATCTGATCTCCAATTAATGCGCATTTCTCTGCCACTATCTGCATCTCAACACAGCACAATTTACTCCATCTTTCTTTCAACTCCGCCCTCTTTGAGGGCTCCAACAATGCCAACCCCTGATTCAAGTATCCCTCGTCCAAGCCGATCCTAGACATCTGCAATATGTCATCAAGATGCTCCTGTGAATCATTTGACTTTGATGCCTCTGACTTTGACTGGGGGGAAGCGACAAACATTCCAGCACCATGAGTCTTTTTATTCTTAATAGTCACACCAATTTCTTCTCTACCATTAGTGGCATTGCCTCGCATCTCAACAGCCCAAATCTTCTTCGACAACTCAAAAATTTTCCCCTCATGAGAATTCAAAAACACTCAATCCTCTCCAACCTTGCCCTTCCCCTTATTATTCATATACTTCTTCTTAAAAACCCAAACCTTGTTGGCCAATTGGCTAACCGTGAAGTCTTGCCGAAGTAATCCTTTGACATCATGATAAAATGCACTAACCTTTGTGAAGGGGTCCATGCCCTTCTCGCGGTAATCAATTATACCCTGCAAAAGGGTTATCTCGTCGTCCTCGCCCCATATCTTTTGGAATGCCAGCTTCTTTGACTCCTCTCCAGCATGTCCGAGCTTGTCTACTTCAACTTGTTTCAAGGAAGTGGATGGCACTGTTTTCAACTTCTTCAAAGACGGGGCCTCCTTCTCATGTTCGTACCCAAATCGTGCCGACGAAGACCCTTGCTGAGATTTTTGCGGTCGAGGAGGGGCAGGCTTCGGCTGCGAGGGACTTTCCTCATTATTCTTTTCCTGATTGTCCGACTTAGCCGCCGGCAGCTGCTCCTTGACAAGAACTTTACGCTTTGAAGACATGAGAGAGGGTTTTGCTCCGAGGTCTGAGTATGTTTCTTTGTCTTCCAAGTACTGGACAAAGTAGAGAAATGCGGTTATTTGGTCAGACCCAAGGCTAAATATCAGTTTATCCCGTGGAACATAACCAAAGTAGAGAAATGGTTTCTAGAAGCAATGACTGAAGGAATCTACGCACATTTGGGTGAATTGATGGCGGCTATACTTTCGCGCAATCTCTTTTTATTTCAAGCATGCAAGCCTAATCCGCAATCCATTCTAGACGAGGCCCTAGTAACGAACGGGAACTTAGCGGTTTGGTCTCAGGCATCTATGAGTTTTTTCTTACCGGAAGAGTGGAACCTGATCGTGGACGGACTGTGGGTCGACAGCTCCTCGGAAAACTTCGACCGCAGGTATGATGGCTGTTTTAGCGAAGAAGACAGCCGGCTGTGTTCGCGAAGAAGACAAGAGACGCCTCGGCTGGAGTCGCAGAAGCCCTAGCTCTACGCGACGCCTTGGTGTTTCTGACTGGGGAGCGTGACATGCGACAGAGAGGAAGTGAAACTGTGGCCGAGAGGGAGCGATCTGCTACCGGAGTTGGCGTGCTCCGCAAGAAGGCAAGAAGGTAATAATAAGCGCGTGGAGATACAAAATGATAGCTTGTCTATCGCGGAAGTCTTATCGCGCCAAGCGCGTACCAATATACAAAGTGAATTTTCGGATGCTAAAGCTTGTCTTCCATCTATAATTTATGTATTAACATTGTGGAGTTATTCAGTAAATCACATTTTTCCAATCAAAAGGAAAATCCGAATGCTTTTTTCCTAAATTTCATAAATGGATTTTTGATACGTCTTATCTTTAAAGGTAGATTTTTTCAAACATTTGTTGAACTCCTTGCTATCATCATAGTAAAGAACACAATTCTATCACCTAAGTTAAATATTTTCATTTCTCACAACTTCCAAATGGAGTCTCAATAATAAATTTTATACTTTTATTAGGTCAATTGTTAACATAGAAATTTTTTTTACGCATTGTTCTTATATATATAATTACGAAACCGAATTCATTTATAGGTCTTCATCTAAATATGAATGTGCAAAATGTTTTCAACATAAGCAACGGACGCAATTGAACGAGGTTGACTCTTATGTTCTTTCAAAATATATTTGGTAACTTCTGTCGGTCTTTTTTCCTTCTATTTACTAATACTTTATAATTTTAGGTGCTCATTTTTGCCATTTAATGTTTTGGTGGGATTATTTCCAATTTCTAAATATCTGACATTTCTCTAAAGTCTCCCTCTAATGTCTATTATTTGGCCGAAAATGAATTATTTGAAATATATTTTCCAAAAATAATTATTTTTATTTTTGAGAAAAAAGATACTTTTCATCGTTATTAACAATTTATCCTTAAATATTTTTGTTAAAAATAGAAATTTTTTTCCTTCTTCTTTTTTGAATTGATATGAGCAATTATTTTTAAACAAATATGGCTCAAATCATTAAAAACAAATGGTATAATTTTTTTCCAAATACAAGGCAAAGAATTTATTTGGGAATATATTGGTTTGCATAGTTTACAGTGTGATTGATAAAAGTCTCTGACTATATGGACGGACTTATCGAAACTATTGATCGCGCCTTTTCTACAAAATTGAAAAGACATCCATTATAGTAACTTAACAAATATGAATTAATATTAAGTGAAAGTTAAATCTCAAATAATAAACGTCAAAATTAAAATAAAACATAAAAATTATCATGACACATTTCGTTAACCTCTCCTACCTACGTTATCTACTTTATCATATCATCTTAACTTAAGATATTATTTGTTCGAGATAATTTCTCAATAACAAATACAATGACAAATTAAATGAATTGTTGATTATATTTCATTAGAAATATCTTCAAATACACCGATAACTGTGAAAAGAAAAATGTATAGTTATCGTGATAACCCCTCTTTCATACGAGTAATTATTATGACACCACTAGCAAATCATCGACCTTTGATAGCCTTTGAGTCCACTAATCAAATAGAACTGGTGTTGAGCAATGTGACTATCACACATGCAAGTAGAATAGACATATAAATGGAAAAAAATAAAATAAAGTCATTAAATAGTTTATAAGGATCGAGTTATCGCACGCATGATTTGCCACTATCAATTATCAAGTACCAAGTATTAAATTTATTTTTTTGACAGACAAAGTATTAAATTTCTTTTATGGAAAAAGCAACTTAACAAACAATATTCTTTGGTACAATTTTCTGGCAAAAAATTTCCGATGATACCATTATGTTCGTTCTTTTTTACCATAAGTCAGAGACATTTTCCTATATAAGAATGAATATTATCAAATAAAAGGAACTTTTCTTTGTTCCAAAAAGAATACCGACTAAGAAATCAAGACTCGATTATCTCAATAAGTAATAGAAAGCGCTCAATTTTTCGAAATATAAATAACACGTGTTATGAAAATTGTCAAACCATAAAAATAACACGTGTTATGAAAATTGTCAAACCATAAAAATAACAAGTATATATAGTACTGCTGCATGTACATGCCTTGTCATGAATATTTACGTAGTCGGCATTGTGAATGAATACCCAAAAAGGAAACGAGACACGAATTGGGAAACACTAATTAGAGTGAGATAACATCCACGGTGATTCTGTTTCAAAATTTTCTGTCCTTATCTTCTCATGTACCGAATAAAGAAATTTAATAGGGAGTATAAGTTTCATTTTTAATGTTTTTACATTCAAATATTTTTTTCCTTTTTCTCCTTACTGAACATTCCCCCGAGGCAATGCAACTGAAATTGGGTGCAATTAAGATATACAGCACTTGGCCTTGATTGAAGTGCTTGAGCTTATGTCAAAAATAAGTCTAGGTCTATGTTGATGCTTAAATTTTGGCAACGTGATTATTCATTTATTGCATAGAAAAATTAGGCTCCTAAAAAAAATAGAATTAAATTGAGTATCATAGAGTTTTAGGAGCATTGTTTATTATAGCATTTGCATTGGATCGGTAACGGATATGTTCGAACTAATGTTTTGAGCTTTAATTTGACGAGTTGAACTAAGCCCACAAAGAGAGGAAATTGGCCAAAGCCTGTTATATTCTAATAACAGAAAAATTAACTTACGAGAACTGGCGATTTGATATTTTCGATAATACGACAGTGGATTATTTGTATACTTATGCAATCTATTCATATATATCATTAAGGGCAAGTGTGGGAAGGAAATATTGCGAGCTCATTTTTGTGAGATTTGAAATCTAGAAAAATTCTATTACAATCATTTTTTTTTATTATGTTTGATTATGAATAAGTGCCTTATCAATATTACAATATCCATTAATTTAAAACATGAGACGACGGATTATTTTTCCGAATATCATAATCTTTTATTCGAATCTCGATATTCATTTTGAATGATTTTTGCTATGAATAAAATTTTGTTTAGATAGAATTGCAAGCTTTAATGAATAAAAAAATACAAAGAAAAGATTGCATGGCATATCATATCATTTAGAATTAGAATGCATGCCTAGAGAATATCTATGCTGGATACCAATTTGAATTAAATGGCATGTTGAGATAAGCTTATGAGTTGAGATAGAATTTAGGTTAGTCTATTTCCCAACCTAAAATAGATAACATGTCATGGGAGATTTTTATTTTTAGTAATTTTTAATTTCGAATTTTAATAAAAAATACAAAAATAGCTTGTGCATGTCATATAGGTTTTAATTTTAAGACAAGAGAAAACCCAAAAAAAAAAAATTATTGCTTTGGCGTGTTTAATTCCTCCGGTGTAATTTATTTGATTCATTGAGTGTTTAATAATGGTTGCATGCCTCCATGATCACCCCATTGCATCATAGTGATTTAGGTTAAAATCAATATAGACTAAATATTTTTTAAATAAAAAAAATGGTACCGAAAATGTGTTAGAGAAATCTAATCTAATCAAGTCCCTATACCAAAATTCTCTAATTCATAAGAGTAAAATAATTCTCATATTATCTAATCAAGCTACCATAAACTAATTAGTAGCGTCTCTTAGATAAAATTTATTTGCATGCTAAAAACTTGAACCTAAGTCTAGGTTTAGTAGTCTACTAGCCAAACTCTAGGTGGTACACTCAAAGTTAGATCGCGACAGTCTAATATCAAAACTGAAACTAGATTTATGAAATTAAACCATAATCTCGAATGGTTCAATTCAAATTTTTTCAATTGAAGTTTCATTACTTGACTTTCTTATGCTTGGAAGATTAAAATTCTTCAAATTGAAATTGAGAAATTTTGATGTGAATTTTTCAAAATCAATTTCGAATTTGGACTTATCTTAGGGAAATGAGTAAAGAACAATTATTTGTTTGCAAGTCATGAAGAATCAATATTGGTCTCCTAATTAAAGCTCAAAAGGACAATTTGTATTTTTACCCAGTAATTCTCAAAATTGAATGCACAAATGGATTTGGAATAATCCCTAAACCAAATATCAAATAATGAACTACGAGTAATTATAACTACAATGAAAATAATTTGATTTTTAGTTGATATAAAACCTAAAATCGAAAAAATTTGGAAAACAAGATTACGTGAAGCGATAGTGCAATAGTCAAATTGTTGACTTTTCATAAAAAATAATTTGATCAAACAAGATTTTGTGAAATTTTCGACACACGAATCAAATTGACACTAAAAAAAAGTATTTTTGAAGATTTTCGATTTTTATCAATTTTTTGGTCAAAGTTTGCTCAAAAGTCAAAATTTTTGTTGACTTTTCATAAAAGATTGATTTCTTAGTCAAATTGAATTTTTGAAAATTAATTTGACAAAAGTGAAATTAAAACTAAACGGCATTTTTTTAGACGAAAAGCCAATTTTTATTTATGGTTTATTTTTTTATCAAAGAGTTGACAAAAAAATCAACCATTTGAATTTTTGGGTTTTTCTTGAAAATGATTTAGAAATCACTTAAAAGCGATAGTGCAATAAAAAGAAATGAAAAACGACATTTTTTTTACAAGCTTTATCGCGATCAGAAATTCAAATATTGATTTTTACCTTTTTTTCAATGCATTTACTAAAAATTAAATGTCAACAACATGTTTGCGATTCTTTGGCAGATTTAGATGGCTTCCATATGAACTTTTTACGAAAATATTAAGCGTAAGACAATATCACTAAATGTCTTTTATAGTGTAAATGGGTTCACCCCTGTTGAAATTACTTGATGTGTTGTCTCTTTCCCTTTTTCCCTTTTCTCAAATTTCTCTTTTTACCAATACCGACCATAAAAGGTGTATGATAAATTGTTAGTGAAGCAAAGCCAAAAATTTTCAAATTATCTCACAGCAGCTTGGACGACAACTATAGAGATAGATTTATACAATATGGGGAAGACTTATTATATTTACATGTGCATTTTATAATGTTTTTCTTCATTTATAAAGGAATTTTAACAATGGGCTTGCCCCCAATTTGTTTTCAGAAAATGTTTATTATGTAATAAATTGGATTTTTTTTTTTATGATTCTTTCCTTTTAACATGTAAGAGGTCTTTTTGGGAAATTGGAGAAATGATCTCTGATCAATGTTCAATTATTACACCCTAACTCTAGTCCAGGGAATCCAAGCCTAATCAATGTTACTATCTAAATCATTCATTTAGGTAAATAGCATTGGGACGGGGCTAAATATGTTTTTGGGGTGTTAAAGTGCTAAATATGTGTTCTTCTTTTTAAACCACTCCCTTGCCCTTGAATATGTGATTCGGCCATCGAGTTCTAAACTTCCATGAAGAGTATATTAAGTTAATCTAAATTGAGAAATTGTGGAATGAAATCGCGAAAGCTCTTGCGTTTTCCAGAACATTTAATGCAAATGTGTGGCCATCAATTAAATATAAAATAGAAGAAGGAAAACGGAGGGTGGAAGAGAGAAATTTGTTGGAAATTGTACAATTAATAAGAAAAGATCAAAAGGAAAAGAAGAGCGGAAGAGAGAGATTCAGAAGTTGGAGAAGTTGGGAGCGGGGCAGGATGAGAGGACGCCTGGTCATTTTTTGCTTCTGCTTTTCTCGCCAAGCGATGATCGTACTCTCAACTGTGCGAAAGAGATTCTTTGATATCTTATGTTAGGGAATTCCCACTGCTTATACACATGCCTAGTCTAAACAATAATGGGCTACGATAAATACCATTCAGCCCGAAGAAAAGCAAACACCCTAGGCCCCCGTGAGTCTCGTAGGAAGGTCCTTTTGTCTCTCGTTTGCATCAAATCGTACCGTAAGTGAGAGAGAGAGAGAGGGAGAGCGGCCATAATTAAATACCGCTGTGATTACGTTTCTTGCGTGAAAATAAACGCGAATGGGCAGTGACAAGATGACTGTGCGATGAACATTTCAAAATCTGCCGTGCAGGAGAGAGGATCCTTCAGCTATAGAGAGATGACTTCGGCGTTGGCTCTCTGTTCTATGCAGAGAGGGAGAGTGTCTGATGTGATTTTCGTATGTACTTTTAATTTTGGAGATGATTTTAATTTTTCATGAAAAGTGGGAGAAGGGACGGTTGGACCACTACGGGTGCGCATGGTAAAATTTCTTGACTGGGAAAGAATTTTTTTTTTTTTTTTCAGAAATAGTTGTTTTCTATTTCTATTACGGAAAACAATTTCTGAGCAAAAGAACCCGTTTGATAACTGCACAAAATTTCTACTCTTAAAATAGAAAAAGAATAGAAATGCGTTTGGTAACGCAACGATTCTTTTTTGTATTTATTTGTTTTTTATTTGTTCTTTTTTATTTTTTTAATTCTTTTTTGTATTGATTTGTTTTTTATTTTTTTATTCTTTTTTGTATTTATTTGTTTTTTTTATTTTTTTGTATTTATTTTGTATTTATTTATTTGTTTTTTATTCTTTTTTGTATTTTTTGTTTTTTATTCTTTTTTTTGTTTTTATTTGTATTTATTTGTATTTTTATTTTTTTGTATTTTTTTGTATTTTTTGTATTTATTTGTATTTTTTATTTTTTTTGTATTTTTTGTTTTTTATTTGTTTTTTTCTTGCGTTTGTTTTTTATTTGTATTTATTTATTTATTTATTTATTTGTTTTTTTATTCTTGCTCATGGTCGGCGACGGCAGCGGCGGCGGGCGGCGGTCGGCGGTGGCTCGGGCGAGTTAGAGGTGGCCACGTCAAGAGAGAAATAAAACAAAAATAAAAAAAAATTTGCTTATTTTTAAAAATTGTTCCCAGGAAAAGAAGCAATTTTTTTTTGTTTCTCATTTCTATTCCCGGGCTAACTTTTCTATTCCGGGAATAAAAATCAACTTGGCGTTACCAAACGGGTTTCTGTTCTTTTTTTGTTACGGGGAACAAAAGAACAGAAATTCTTAGAAATAGAAATGTTCTCATGCAGACCCTACGTTTTTTCCCCCCCTAAAACTATTTAATTTAAGTATTTAAAAATGAAATATCCAAAAAGCAAAGTTTCTTCATTTTCTAAAATAATAAAAAAATAAATTGTTGGTCAGATTTCTCCATTAATTGTTGTGGGAAATAGAAGACCTTTAGCGTTGGCTTCTAATATAAACAATATCTCTCCGCATTTTTGCTTTTTTGGCCATTCCCGAGACTAGCTTCGACTGATGGATGGACATGACTGCTCTGCAGTCTAAATTTGCATGGATCGATTTAGATGATCTACATTTTTAAACACAAAGAAAAAAATCAAGAAATAATTATTTGCTTAATTTAAAAATATATGATTTCGTAAGTCATAAAGTTTTGACGAGAAAGAAGAATATGATGGTTTAACAATGAATGAAGAGAAGAATATGATGGTGATGCTGATGGGCACCGACGAGGGAGATTTTATATATTAATATATATATATATATATATATATGGAAATGAGAGGGTGATCATCCGTTACTTCTATTACGACCTACATACCCACAACACTGTTTGCTGATAAACGGAAGGTTTTGCAATTGAAAACCGTTGACCCAGCCTCGCAAACAAGATGGCATGCCGGGGAAGAATGGTGCCGAAGTCATGAGAGATGAGAGTGACTGAAGGAGTAAGGGTTTGGGCTTTATCTTTAACATGGTGATATTGCAAAATAGATGAAGTTGATCGGGTCATGGGCGACGAGGGAGATAAATATATGTGTGTATATATATGTTGCGGAGCTTTCGCTGGTCATATATTGAGATAAATATTTTTAACTTGAGTAAAGAGTGCTTTTTACTATTTTTCGAAGACAAATTGAAGAAGAAACATACCTTGCCCGAATCACTTACGCGAGACTGGTCTCTGGAATCAATATGTGCGATAATCACCATGAACTCTAATACTTCTAACTTTCCAACTTCCCATACAATTAGAAAAAAAAAAAAAAATTTGAGTCATCAAAAGGGAGAAAGAATGCATGATGGGTACCTCTGAACCATTCACACCGACCTTTTCGATCCTTATGAAAATAAAAAGTGAAATGAAGCTTTCGTTGAGAAAGTGTTTAAGGACATGCTTAGAAGGTTTCTTCGTAATATCCCGTCAGTCACTATTTACATTATTATCGTAGTCTATCAAAGACGTAGATCCATCAGACCAAAAAAAAAAAGAAGGTCGATCCGATGATTCAAAGCACAAAAAAAGTACACCACAATGTATGGAAGGGAAATATGATCTGGAAGAAATCATTTCTCATGTTTTTGGGATAAGAAATCATTTCTCATTCTTCGAACAATAAATGTTCACAGTGATTAAATTAATGGCCACTGTCAAGACACATGCCAATTTTTTTAGGCAGTTATAATGCCAAAAATATCAATATCGAAATGAGTAATTTCCAAATAAAAACTCAGTTTAATGTTGGGGTTTATTACTACATGAAAATAAAATACCTGAGACATAATTAAAAATGAATAGTACAACAAAGTAGATTAGATAGGATATTGGTCACATCTCCATTGTCGGGAGTCTTGGCCACTCCATAGGATAAATTGACTACATTCTTCATATCAAATTACTTAAAATCCCATTGATAATTTTAGGGAAATACTGGTTTGGAACAATGGTTCGACTTGCACATCAACCACCGTCATTACTCTGCCAAATAGTAAATAAATAAATAAATTTTAGTTAGTCCAATGATAGAGAGGCGAGAGGTTTAATATTTGGGAGCTTTTTAATTGCTAATCTTAAAAACTGAAGATATAGTACTTTCCACCAATTTTTTTTTGGCATTGAGATCCAAAATCTGAAATTGGAGTTTCAAAATTGTATGGAATCCTAATGCAAAGATCAATCGGGAGGTGAAGCAAGCAAAGCAGGCAAAAAGAACAGAAAGCTTGTGTTTTCCAATGCATGAATAGAAAAAAGAGTGATTAAAACACTGACATGGAAGAAGTCACTCTCACAACAGCGTAGAAAAGAAGTCAAGTCGAGCCCAAGCCTCATCCTCCAAACTAATTTCCTAAAATTCTATAAGTTAAATATTTTAGGGTTAATATTCTGAAAAATCTCAAATTGGTACACCTATGACAAATTTACCTCAAATTATTTTTTTAACCACAAAAAATCCTAGACTAATATATTTTTGACAAATTTATCCCAAACTGGTACACTTGTGACAAATTTACCCTCTGTTAATTTTCGTTAAATTTTACTGACAAATTATTAAGTTAAATGACATGTGACAGTTGACTGGTATACCAATTTGAGATTTTACGTGTCGTTTGTTATAGTTTACAATTTTTGTTATTTTTTTTATATTGATCTAATTTAGCGGAGGGTATATTTGTCACAAATTTACCACTTTGGGTTTTTTGCGGTCGAATAAATTAGTTTAAGGTAAATTTGTCAAAAATGTACCGGTTTAGGGTTTTTTATGGTCGATCGGGGTAAATTTGTCATGAGTATATAAGTTTGAGGTTTTTCATGATAAAAAAAATAGTTTTTGGTATATTTGTCACAAGTGCGCCAGTTTGGAGTTTTTCAGGGTATTAACTCAATATTTTAATAACGAAAAGTCCAAAAGAGTAGTTTTTCCAAATTCTTGAAGTAAAGACGAATTAATTGATGGTTAGACGTTCTCTTTAATTGCTCTAGAAAATTGAAGAGCTTTGAGCATCTACTTCTAATAAAACAAAGGAATGACAAAACGGAGTAAATGTAGACAATCAGACGTACACCAAAGGGAGGGAGTTTTAGTTTTGGTTCAATTCTTTTTGGTTAAATCATTCCGAAATAGTGGTCGATCTCATTTCACGATTTTCTCAATTTTGGTGAACTTAAAATTACATTTTCATAGACATTGACAGTGGAATTACACATATTCATGGGCAACTGAATTACTATATATTCTTTATTTTTTATTTTATTTTGGCCAAAAAAATATTTATTGATTATGTCATTTTAATATACACGAGAAGAAAACAAGAAAACGATCTCAGTTGAATCTGTATCTTTGAATATAAATATAATGGGGATTGGGTGAAAATTTTCTCTTTTTATTTCCCAGTCATCAAGTGTACCACATAGTTGAACGCCAGAGAAATAAGAAAAGGGCCATGATCTTAAACAAATTAAATGGAAATTGAAAATTCACTATATTTCAAGGACCATAATTATCATTGTTAAATAGAAAATCACGGTACAAGCACCTTGATTTTGAAAATTCAGCAATAATGCAAAAGTTGAAATTGTTCTAAAGTCAATTCCACAACAAGAAAAGAAAAAGAACATGTAAATTTAAATACAAAACAGAAAGGGCAAAAAGATTGGGGTAATGGAAATTGGATTGGCATCCAATACTGTTCGGATAAAATCCTTAGTATATAAGCAGAGCCCTAAATCCCGTCGGAAAGCTAATCTTCTTTTTTATGACCACCCACACCAACCATCGCAGATGATCATCGGATGATAATCATTGTTCTTTGCATTTTCCCCACGGAAACATTTAAGAGTACGAAGGAACTAACTCATTCCATTACTCAGAGTGTCGCCTCAAAAGCATGAGATGAGATTGGGACTTTAATCAACACGAGGGCTAAATTTTCTAAAAGCGAAGGGGGAGATAAATTTTGTAATTTTTGCCTGAAAATATATTGATATTAGGATTTGTGAGTCCATTTATCATTCAAAATTAATTACACCTACACCGTCTGCTTTGGAGGCTCTAATTTCTGCACTTTCTCCATCTTCATAATTTGACTCATCGAACGCGATAGGATTCTTTTCACACCTTATTAAAACTATGCATCAATTTGGTTAAGTTTGCAGTGATACTTCTCATTAATCAACCTCAATTCCCTAAAGCTTTACTGGAAACTGTAGAATTGTTAACGAAAGGGAAGGAAAGAAAATTGGAGCAAAGAGAGAAATTCAGAAGGTGGGGGAAGAACATGAGGAGAGTATGGCCTCGCTAAACGATGATCGTGCCTTTTAACCGTACAAACAGAGATCCTGATGTTCCACTTCCCACTGCTTTCGATATCTCACGTGATGGAAAAGGACCTCAGTTCAGTACATGTGAAAAACGGCAAGGGAATCCACCCTGTCTGTACACGTGCCCGTCTAGACAGTGCTAGAATTCTTTAGTTCTGGTGGAACTACATCTCGGCAACTACAATTAAAGCTCTTCAGCACCTATATTTTGGACAGAAAAAGGACACAAGATGGTCTAAAGAAAATGGACTTCTTCAAGATTACATTTCGCTTTATTTTCCTTTGTTTTTCTCCTTTCAATCCTTTGATGCCAGGTATCGATTGGCATTTCTTAGAGAAAGTTGGCACGGACTTTCTTGAGTATACGTTCGCATCGCTTAGCCAAAGAAGGCCGCGCTGCAATAATATCTAAGGATGAGCACAGTTTCTAGATAAAATCGGGAATTGGATAGATGGATCTGATTCGATTCTCGATTCTAGGGAGGCCAGTTCTGGTTCTTGGTCTCTTTTTTTGGGAACTGACAGTTCCTAATTTCAATCGGAACTAGGAACCCTAAGGCTACGTTTGGTCGTCCGGATTTCTGATCGAGATAAGACCGGATATGATAGAATATGAAATCCTGAGATTTTTGTATATATTGTCCATTATTTGGTGAATCGTAATATTAAAGTCGAATATATTTACATCATATCATCTATATATATATTTATATTTATATTTATATATATAAACGACATATTATTATAAATAAACATAAATATTCATAAACGGAAATAATGAAAATCTCTTGTAATGCTATTCATTAATTTATTTTTATTTTATTTTTCCTCTTTTTTATATTATTTTCTTTTTTTCCCCTTTCATCGTTCTTAATAAAATTTTATCAAATATTAAACTGTACTAACAAACCTAAAATACAAAAATACCTAAAATATCTAATAAATATAAATATTTATTTATAAATTGAATGTTTATTATAAGATAGAATTAAAGTTGAATTATAAATTAAAATAAGATTAATTAAATATAATTTTTAATTTCTTAAATTAGAATTCAAATATTATATATATTGAAATGTCATTTCAATTTTGTTAATTTAATAAGTTCGTTATTCGAGAAAAATAATTTTCCTATTATGGACATTAGAAATTTTGTCCATCTTTATTCTACCTCCCCACGAGGTAATTTTATCTTACCTATATTCCCATTATATCCGACTTTATCTTGTCCTGAGCGATCATCAAACATATGATAGGATAAATCATATCTTATCTCGAATTTTATCCCGACTGCCAAACGTAGCCTAACATAGCATAGAAACTTGTTATGTTCTTTACTTTCCTCGTTTTCCTTATTTCCTCTGCAACCGCAAGTCTGCAGCACTCCACTCCCAAGCCCTCGATGACCCCACGCCGCTGCTTGCTGCTCTCAACGCCGCTGTCACAACCCACGATGTTGCCTGACGCTGAGCTCGTCAAGGAAGGGTCTGTCCCTCTCTCGATTAATTGCATCGTTTCCAATCAATGTTTCCCTAAATTTGTAGCTTGTGGGACCTGTGATTCAATTGGGTCCTACTGATTTTTGGTGGGTTTTTCACATGGTGCGATCTTTATAGGCGGGTGATCATTAGGGCTCGGAACCTACACATTGCCGCTAATTTCATCCCCTAAGTCGTTCTGCACTTGGAGGTTCTACTACAGCAACGAGGTTCGTGTGATTCTTTGACCGTATTGCTGCTCCATTTGACGATACTGTCAACTCTTATTGTTGCGCGTGCCGCCTCCCAACAATGAGCTGCTGCTGGACCACCACTGCAACGCTACTATCTAGATTAGAGACTATTGAAGCAATCGTCCAAAGAATTTATTGAATCTTGTCATTCGGGAAAGGATTTACAGCACTTTGGACTATAAGAAAGTTGTGACGATCTCAAAAAAGTTGAGACATCCTTTAGAAAAAGGTATTTCCCTTCCTTTACATAAGAGGAGCCAAGCAAAATCCAGAAAATAAGTCTCTTGATGCATTAAGAAGAAGACTCGAGGATGTCAATAGATTCATACATGACTTCACTTGTGGTATTTCCTTATTCTGAATTGTCTCTGTCGATTGCATTCTATTTACTTTGTAAATTTATTTCTATTATTGTTAGTGGTAAAGGTCATTCAGGTTTTTCTGTTTCTTGTATTGATAGTTTCATAAGTTCTTTTTGGCTGTATAATTGTCTCACTTGCACGAGTATTGAGTTGTATCAATTCTTTTAATTATAATAGCATCTTTCAATCGTGTACTTCTAGCATCAGTAGGAGAACTGATGCTACTCTTGATAAATCATTTGTGAGTTGATGCAACACCGTTCTTTCAGCATAGACCATTATTGAACCTTTAATAAGAGAATAAATTCTCCTCTCCCTTAGTACTTGTGATCTCTTCCCTGTGTCGGGATTGATTAGTCTTATTTTATGTTGTTTTCTTTATGATGATCCTCTTATTTTGCACGATATAATCTTTTTGCTTTTGCTTGCATGACCTTAATCATGGACTTCCATGTATTATGAAGCATGGTCTGCTGGATTCATCTATGGTAGCATATGCTGGCTAAACCCCCATTATCTCATAGAGCATTATGAGGTAGGAAATATGCGGTAATATGTTTGTAGAACTAGCAAGTTAGGGATAAATAACTGAGGTGGGTTATGTTGAGAGCTATGCAACCATAAACTTCTGGTTCTTCACAATATAGGACAAGTCTGTAGAAATATACGGTATTATTTACCGATATGAGTGGATATATTTAGTTATAATCAACAAGCCCTTGAAGGGAAAAAAAGAATGCCAAGCCACTGGCTGATCACTGATCAACTCTAAAAAGACAAATGTGCACCACATAAAGAATAGTAAAAGAGGAAAGGAAAACCGTGGGCATTGAGGTCAGCTCCCCTTGTGCACAAAAGAGTTTATTACTGTTGCATTCATTTCCGTTTTTTAACTGAAAATGAAAAAAAAAAAAACTCGTTGGAATTTGGAATTGACCTTGAAAGTTGTGATAGTGTAGGTTTTAGATTTTTAGTTCCGATGGATAGGTTTTAAATCCAAAAAATGAAAAACCTGTATCCGAATATAGATTCCAATTTTTTGATGAAACCTATCAGAAACCGGAACCGCTCATCCCTAATAATACCATTCAACCAAAAGCAAAAGCCCCAACTGGCTGTAATGAATCGCTTCAGCTTTCCCGTTTGCAACAATCATACCTTCTCATAACTCACAAGGCCAAAGTGAAGAGAGAAAAGAGAGGCGAGGGTGAGCGACCATAATTAATAACTTTCATTTTAAAAACTTATTAAATATGAAATATGAAATTCTTTTAAAATTTACATCTATTAAAAATGTAAATATATTTAAACATAATGTGAAATTCGAAATAGCCCATTGTCTATCTACAAATTCTATCACTTTTTACTAAATATTAATATCGCAAAAAATTCTAAACTAATTTATTTACAATAAATTTATCTTAAATTAATCATTAAAAAAGTAAATATATTTAAATATAATCGAAAAACCATCTATCTACAAGCTCCATCACTTTTTATGAATCACGATTACGCTCTTTGGGTGAAAGTAAACGTGGATGGGCAGTCACATAGTCAATGTACTATGGAAATTTCCAAATCTGCAGTGCAAGAGGCAGAGAATCCTTCAGTTTGGACATGATTTTAGCGTTGGCCCACTGCTCTATGCAGAGAGAGGGAGGGAGTGTGTGATGTGATTTTCGTGCGTATAGGTCTGCCATTCCTCACGATATCTTCATTGGAAATAGATATTTTCCCCACTTTTTATTCCTTTTGATTTTAAATTCCTATGGAATACTGGAGGATCGGCCAATTTAATTGGGAGAAGAGACGATCGGACCAGAACCTTTTCTTTCCTAAAACTAATTTAATTCAAGTATTTTTAAAATGAAAAATCTAGCAAAGTTTCTTCAATATCTAAAATAATAAAAAAAATCGATGGATAAACTTTTCCATTAATTGTTGTGGAAAATGGATGAGTTTTAGCATTGACTTTTAATAAAAGGGAAAATTATCACAAAAAATCTTAAACTTTACTTTGTGATAATTTTATTCCTAATTTTTTTTGTGACACAAAAAACTTTAAACTTGTTCTCATACTATACATTTTTCCCAAATTTTTTTCTATGTCAAATGAGCCAAACTTTGCAAACTGTCATGTATTTACCCAAATTTTTTGGGACATCAAAAATCTCAAATTTATATCCATATAATACATTTACCTCAACTTCTTTGATTTAAGGGCAATTTTTGTCTTAGAAAATTCTTTTTCTTTCATTTATTTGTTTTTTATTTCTCTTTTCTTTTTTTTTTCTTCTCTTTTTTCTCGGGTGAGCGCGGCCCTCGTCAACTTCCCTCCGTGGACCATGGCGTAGGAAAGAGAGAAAAAGGAAAAAAAAAAGATAAAAAGACAGGAAAATGAAAGAAAAAGAGAAAAAAAATTAATTGAAAGACTAAAATACCCTTCAGCTAAAGAGTTCAGGGTAAATGTGTTATATTAGCATAAATTTAGAATTTTTGATATTACAAAGAAAATTTTAGGATAAATGTGTCAGTTAATAAAATTTATGATTTTTTGTGTCATAGGAAAAAAATTGAGGTTAATGTGTTACATATATAGTTTAAGATTTTTTATAGACAAAATTTTGAATTTTTTGTGATATTTTTCCTTAATAAAAACAGAGGAATGACAAAACTCTTGGGGAACGGAAATCATTGGATTTATATATCGCACACAGAGGGAGTTTTGGATTTGGTTCACCTGTTTTTTAATAAATTTTTCAAATAGGGTCGTCATTCCATAATTTTTCAATTTAGGTAACTTAATAAACGCACCTTGGTAGAACTCGATAGCAGAATTACATATTCAAATAGGGTGGAGTGGTTCAAGAACAAGAAGAAAACATTTTTAGCAAATAAATTAGTCAAAAAGATAGGTCTTTCGCATCAACGTGCTCTTTTGCGCTATTTTTTCCAACATAAAAGTAGGTCTTGAATGATATTTCAATATGAAATTAAATTGGGAAGCGACATGAATATTTTGGTAAGAAATTTAATTTGAAGCGAAAGCTATAAACTCTTGACCAAATATAGAAAAGGTGAGAGTTTAATTTTCTCTTGTTAATGCACTATCATGTGATAGAACGCATCGGGAATATAATCATCATAAGCACATTGCATAGTTATTTTACTTTAACATTTATTCGTTGAATTGACTTGTCTTGATTTATATATTTTGTCTACATTTCTAGACCCAAAAAAATTTATATATTTTGTTTGCTATTTCATCTTAGCGGAATGATATTTCCACAACTAAGAAGTACAACTCTTCCCCAAAATTTTCAAATTTTACCTTTTGATTGGACCGGTTTACCCTTGTCAAAAGTCATACAAAATTTTCCATGAAATATTTTTAAGATTGTGTCTCTACTTCATCAAAATAATCATTTCATAGCTCTTTAAAATTCTCCAGGGTCAAGGTTCATTTGTGTGATAAGCAATAAAATCATTTCGGTATCTTTATTATTAAATTCAAACATGGAGTCGATTTGCTCAGTGAAGCTTAATTTTTACTTGATTTGTAAATTTGCATTATCTAAAAAGAGTATGTCTAATCTAAAAATTAACTATCCCCAACCAGATTTATGGTATCGCCTTCTTCTTGCAACTGTATTGGCCGAAACTCCTCATTTCTATATCCCTCATTACAAAATGATTGAAAAATTAAGAGACATTAAATCGACGTAACAAATTGAACTGGTTTTGTTAATCCCTATGATCTCGAAGAATTATTTATCAAGCCAATCGCATATTTAATTACAAAATGTTTCTTAAAAATTGTCGTTTATCATTTATCAAGCATATTAATTCAACGCAATGTGTCAGTCTTTGCATGACTTAGATTAATTTATAGGTAACAACAATATAAATAATATCTAGAGAAATTATTCGCCCATCGTTGATTTTTGCAACAAAATTTTGTTGTCTTACATGTACGGTCAAACCATGAAATTGGAAGTTAACAACATAGAAACGAAAAGTTAAGGGATGCAAAGTTTAAAAAGTACAGAACCGCTATTAATTAGGTCCTGAGCTCGCCATGTGTGGAACTCAGGCGTCCAAAAAATTTTAAGTTTTGTTTCCATGGTTATCCCCAATTTTCTATCATCATATACCTAATTTCTATATTCTTGAATTCCATACATCTTTTGAAATTTCACTAGTAGCGAAGAGTCTAAAACCAACATTTTATATTTAATCCTCTTAAAAAATGCAATATATGGAAATTTTAACTCTTAATCATCAATGTGTTTGGTTTTGTAGTGACATTTGGAATTATAAGATAGGCTACGGTAGCTTGATTATATTAAAGCGAACATTGTTCTAAATCTCTTCAGGTCACTGATAATTCTTCGATCTTATGACTCGTAAAATAATGTCATTGCGAATACACACAAAAAAAAAAGAATTATGACGTGTCTACTCAAATTACTTGGTAAAGACAAATTTTAAGCGTAGCATGGCTGATGGAACCTCGGGAAATCAAAAATAGAACTTGAGATATCGAAAATAACTCACTTTTCCTGTGGTTACTGCGCACATCACTCTCGTCCAGACATAAATGTTCAACTACATTTGCAACACGAGAGTGCATTCCCACAGGATTGCCTACAACATGGGATAGCCAAGGACCTAGTTTATTTTCAATATATGAAAATAAAAATTAAAAATGTAGGCCGTGCAAAGCCGGGGTAAGAAAACTAGTTTTGCTTTTAATTGAAGATTTAACCATAATTATTTCATGAAAGTATGCAGATATCATTTTAGTGAAAAGTGTAATTTCTTAGAAACCTTCTAATGTCCAAGAAGTGAAAGTTAGAAAGTTATCACTATAAAAGCAAAACACAATAAAACAAAAAAATTGGTACCATAATATACAAGGATGAAATAACCATAATTATTTACTCTCTTTTGACTGTGATTTTCTATTTTAAAATCAAAATATATTAATTTTTTATTAAAAAATACAAGTTTAGGTTATTTTTTTTTTAACTATCTTATATCTATTTGACAAGCCAATAATAGGCAACAATTTAATGCTATAAAAATAGAGTTATTTTATATCTAGGTAACAATTAATGCGATATCTATGAGAAAATATTTGGATTTCCTTCTGATTATTCGAATTTTCCTTGTTTATGCAGGATAATGAGATACGGAGAAGATAAGGAAAAGAATGGCAAAATTTCGGAATTCAAATCAAAAAGCAAGTGGAAGATAGATATCAAATCAAAATCCTCTGATTTACTCCCTGATTTTGTGCGCAATTACTTGGAGATAAGGATCTGGGATATATCATATAAATAGGAGGAGAGGGCAGCTAGGTTTTAAGCTAGTTTTTCTGCTAGATTGTTTTTCATTGTTCCGAGAGTTTTTTTTAAGTATTTTGAAGAGAAGACAAAATTTGTGACAGAATTCTTGTTCTTTGATTCAAGATGCTGAGTTTGATTTATATTTTTATTTCTTCATCTACTATGTTCTAATTTTCTTTTGTTAGGGCTACGATGTAGCCTAATCATGATGATGTGAATTTTATGATTTTTGTGTTTTGCAATTGATTTCATTCATGTGAGTTATATATTATTGTGCGTAATGCTTTTGAGTGACTGGCCACCACTTGAATGATCTGATGTGCATGTTTGAGACTGAGAAGTGATAAGATGCAATTGCTCATTATAATATATAACCATGAATTAAACGTGGATAGAAATATACTGCGTTATTTGTGTAGCTTTTAGTGATAAGGTGATCAAAAAGACTCATTGTAAATCGGGAATGTTCATAGTTTTTAATGCACTTATATTTATTTTAATTCACATAGAGATATAGTGGATTAATAAACTGAGTAGGTTTGCTATACCTAGAGATAGGATAGTAAATAGGTTAGGAAATTCCGCTATCACATGTTTGATATCGTTCTTGTACTCACAACAATCTGAAATTCATATTTAGTGGTTATGGTGAAATCGGATGCTCTAACATATTTATCTGATTGATTTACTGCATTTAGTCTTTAAATTTTGTTTTTAATTTGTTCACAATTATATTTTGATCTGTTAGATAAATTTTAGAATTAATCTATTTTAGTATTTAATTAGTTTATTAATCATCGATCTCCGTGGGACGATATTCTTTCTCATCATTATATTACTTGTTTGACACGTTCACTTGCGTGTAGAATTTTACGAACAAGTTTTTGGCGCCATTGCCGGGGATCGTTTGTTTAATACTAATTAATATTGATACCAGATAATTCTAAGTTTAATCTAGCTTTTGTTTTATTTTATTTTTCAGGGTGTACATCGGTTTATGACACGTAACCAACAAGGGAAACTTGTTGAGCTTGATCCAGAAATCGAGCGTACATTCAAAAGGTGACTGAGAGAACAGAGAAATCACGCTAAGAAGATGGCAGACGGTGATAATGAAAATCCACGTAGACTCTTAAGAGATTATGCTGCACCAACAGTTCAAGGCACGACATCAAGTATCAGAAGACCTGCAATTCAAGCAAACAACTTTGAGATCAAGCCGTCGCTCATTCAAATGCTTCAACAATCGTGCAATTCAGTGGACTACCAAGCGATGATCCAAACGCTCACATTGATGCTTTTCTTGAAATATGTGACACCATTAAATATAATGGAGTTACAGATGATGCTATTAGATTGAGATTATTTCCATTCTCTCTTAGAGATAAAGCTAAGAGTTGGCTTTCTTCTCTTCCTGTAGGATCAATCACTACATGGAAATGATATGGCTCAAAAATTTCTTGGTAAGTTCTTTCCACCTGCAAAGTCCGCGAAGATGCGTAACGATATTACTAATTTTATGCAGATGGATAATGAATCATTATATGAAGCATGGAAAGATTCAAAGAATTTCTTAGGAGATGCCCCATCATGGACTACCCGTATGGATGCAGGTACAAACTTTTTATAATGGCTCTAGTACAAATCTTCGTTCTATGATTGATGCAGCTGCAGGAGGAACTCTAAATAATAAAACACCAGAAGAAGCCTACAATTTATTAGAGGAGATGGCGTCCAATAGTTATCAGTGGCCTACTGAGAGACTACCAATGCGAAAAGTTAGCGGAGTTCATGAAGTGGATGCTTTTGCTACAATTGCTGCACAATTTGAAGCACTCAACAAAAAGCTTGATAATATGAGTGTTTCAGTCATGAAAATTCAGAATTTGACATGTGATTTTTGTGGTGGAGGACATGTTAGCACAGCATGTCAGGTAGGTAATACTTTTAAACAATCTAGTGAAAATTCTACATGTTAGCACAGCGTGTCAGGTAGGTAATACTTTTAAACAATCTAGTGAAAATTCTAACTTTGTTGGGAATTTTAACAGGTCACAGAATAATCCCTACTCCAACACGTACAATCCGAGATGGCGCAATCATCCAAATTTTTCATGGAATAATCAGAATGTGATGAGACCACAGGGATTCAAATAATCGGAAGAGTCAAAGTCAAATTTGGAAGATATAGTCACCAAACTTGCTAATACAACTCATGACTTCATCAAAAGCTCGGATGTGAGATTTCAAAACCAAGAAGCTTCAATCAGAAATTTGGAGATGCAAGTGGGTCAGTTAGCAAGCATGATGTCAGGGAGACAACAAGGTTCTTTGTCGAGCAACACAGAGAAAAATCCAATTGAAAACATAAAGGCTATTACCCTGAGAAGTAATAAACAAGTGGGAGAAGAAGAGATTGTCAGAGACAAGGAAGATGTGACCAATAAACAATCAAAGGAGATAAGCAAGAGTAAACTTTTTCCAGATAATCCCAAGCCATATGTGCCGCCAATTCCATTCCCTTAGCGACTCCAGCAACACAAAATAGATAAGCAATTTTCTAAATTTCTTGATGTATTTAAAAAATTGCACATTAACATTCCTTTTGCAGATGCCTTAGCGCAAATGCCCAGTTATGCAAAATTTTTGAAGGAGATTTTGGCAAACAAAAGGAAACTGGAGGATTATGAAACTGTGAAATTAAATGAGGAGTGTTCAGCCATCCTACAAAACAAATTGCCTTCGAAATTAAAAGATCCAGGGAGTTTTACTATTCCTTGCACTATTGGGGATTCTTACTTTGAAAAGGCATTATGTGATTTAGGTGCAAGTATTAATTTGATGCCTTATTCAGTTTTCAAGAAATTAGGATTGGGTGAGGTAAAAGCAACCACAGTGTCACTTCAACTAGCTGATCGATCAATTAAATATCCGAGAGGTATTGTGGAAGATGTTTTGGTAAAAGTTGACAAATTTATCTTTCCTGCAGATTTCATAGTTCTTGACATGGAGGAAGATTTTGAGGTACCACTTATCTTAGGTCGACCTTTTCTAGTAACAGGAAGAGCTCTTATTGATGTACAACAAGGGAAGTTGATTCTTAGAGTTCAAGATGATCTTGTTTCATTTAATGTTTTTAAAGCAATGAAATATCCATCGATGATAATTCTTGTTTTAGAGTTGAAACAGTTGACAAGTTGGTGAATAAGGTTTTTCAGGAAAATATTTTTAAAGATCCACTTGAAGCATGTCTAATTCAACCAGGGGACAAAGATATTCAGAATGAGGAGATAAAGGAGTACGCAAATTTCATGGAGGCAATTCCACCATATTCAAGGAAAAAAGCAATTAAATTTGAGGAGTTGGGAGAACATATTACAAAGCCTAAACCATCAATTGAAGAGCCTCCAATTCTTGAACTCAAACCCTTACCTTCTCATTTGAAATATGCTTATTTAGATGGAGTTTCTTCTTTACCGGTAATTATATCTTCTTCTTTGACAGATTTGATGGAGGAGAAACTGCTCAGAGTATTAAGAGAGCATAAGGGTGCAATTGGATGGAAAATAGCTGATATCAAGGGAATTAGTCCTTCAATTTGCATGCACAAAATTTTGATGGAAGAACAATATAAACCCACTATCCAACCTCAGAGGCGTTTGAACCCGAAGATGCAAGAAGTAGTGAAAGCTGAGGTAATTAAGCTACTTGATGCAGGTATCATCTATCCTATCTCTGATAGTTCTTGGGTAAGTCCTGTACAAGTTGTGCCAAAGAAAGGCGGTATGACTGTTCAGAAAAATGACAATAATGAATTGATTCCAACTAGAACAGATTCTTGGGTGGCGTGTGTGTATGGATTACAGAAAATTGAATGATGCCACTAGAAAAGATCACTTTCCTTTACCATTTATTGATAAGATGTTAGAAAGACTTGCAAGGCATGAGTTTTATTACTTTCTTAATGGATATTCGAGGTATAATCAGATTCCTATTACACCAGAAGATCAAGAGAAAACTACTTTCACTTGTCCCTATGGTACTTTTGCTTTTAGAAGAATGCCCTTTGGTCTTTGTAATGCACCAGCTACTTTTCAGAGATGCATGATGGCTATTTTTTCTGATATGGTTGAAAAATATATTGAGATTTTCATGGATGATTTTTCTGTTTTTGGCTTATCATTTGATTCTTGTTTAAATAATTTGGCTTTGGTCTTACAAAGATGTGAGGAGACTAACCTTGTTTTGAATTGGGAGAAGTGTCACTTTATGGTGCAAGAAGGAATAGTGCTCGGGCATAAAATTTCTCAAAACGGAATAGAAATTGATCGAGCCAAACTGGAGGTCATTGCAAAATTGCCTCCGCCAACATCTGTGAAACTTGTCAGAGGATTTTTGGGGCATGCAGGATTTTACATGCGGTTTATAAAAAAATTTTCAAAAATTGCTAAAGCTCTTTCTAATCTTTTGGAAAAAGATGCTCATTTTAATTTTTCTATTGAATGCATGCAGGCTTTTAACACTTTGAAGGAGAAGTTAATTTCAGCACCAATTATGGCGGCACCAAATTGGGATTTACCTTTTGAACTGATGTGTGATGCTAGCGATTCTGCAGTAGAAGCTGTTTTGGGACAAAGGAAGAATAAAATTTTTCAAACCATATACTATGCCAGTCGAACTTTGTCAGGTGCACAATTGAATTATTCAACAACAGAAAAGGAACTTTTGGCGGTAGTTTTTGCTTTTGATAAATTTCATTCTTAATTAATTGGCTCAAAAGTTATAGTTTATTCTGACCACTCTGCTCTTAAGTATCTGCTTGAAAAGAAAGAATCAAAACCTAGGTTGATCAGGTGGATTCTATTGCTGCAAGAATTTGATTTGGAAATCAAAGATAAGAAGGGGACTGAAAATCTAATTGCAGATCACTTATCGAGAATTCCAAATTCAAAAGAAGAAGTAAGACCAATTTTGGAAGAGTTCCCTGATGAGAAATTTTTTTTCATTAAAAGTCCACAAAAATTCCTTGGTACGCTGACTTTGTAAATTGTTTGGTAAGTAATGTTCTTCCTCCTGAATTATCATATCAACAGAAGAAAAAAATTCTTTTTTGATGTTAAAAATTATTTTTGGGAAGAACCTTTCTTGTTTAAAGTATGTGCAGATCAGGTCATAAGGAGATGTGTTCCGAACGAAGAGAAGGCAAACATTCTACATCATTGTCATGATGGAGAGGCAGGTGGCCATTTTGGTGCCACCAAAACTGCAGCTAAGATTTTACAATCTGAATTTTATTGGCCTACACTTTTTAAAGATGCATACTCCTATGTAGTTTCATGTGATAGGTGTCAAAGAACTGGAAATATTTCAAGAAAAATGAGATGCCTTTAAACAACATTATTGTGTGTGAATTATTTGATGTTTGGGGTATTGATTTCATGGGACCCTTTACACCTTCTTATGGAAATTTATACATTTTAGTGGCTGTGGAGTATGTGTCTAAGTGGGTAGAAGTTGTAGCATTGCCAACAAATAATGCTAAGGTTGTGGTCAAATTTTTGAAGAAAAATATTTTTACCCGATTCGGCATTCCTAAGGCAATCATAAGTGATAGGGGGACACATTTTTACAACAAACAATTTGAAGCACTTTTGAGTAAGTACGGAGTCACACATAAGGTTGCAACCCCTTATCATCCTCAGACTAGTGGTCAAGTAGAGATTTCAAATAGGGAAATCAAGAGAATTTTAGAAAAACAGTGAATGCCTCTAGGAAAGATTGGTCAATAAAACTTGATGATGCACTTTGGGCCTATAGGACAGCGTTCAAAACTCCAATTGGGATGTCTCCTTTTAGGCTAGTGTTTGGGAAGGCTTGTCACTTACCAGTGGAATTAGAGCATAAAGCATATTGGGCATTGAAATTTTTGAATTTTGACATACAGTCTGCAGGTGAAGAAAGATTATTACAACTGAATGAATTGGAGGAATTTCGCAATGAGGCCTATGAAAATTCTAAGTTGTACAAGGAGCGTACAAAAAGATGGCATGACAAGCACATATTCAGAAGAGAGTTTAAAATTGGTCAAAAAGTCTTACTTTATAACTCTCGTCTTAAACTTTTTCCAGGAAAGTTGCGGTCTCGATGGTCTGGTCCTTTTACAGTTACACAGGTATTCCCATATGGAATAGTTGAAGTTGCGCATGACACTGAGGGCACATTTAAGGTGAACGGTCAACGTTTGAAGCCCTACTTTGAAGGTGGTTACAACAAGCAGAAGACCACCATTGAACTTCATCCTCCAGAATAGCGACATCTGAGATAGTTTGGCTGAAAACTATAAAACAAGCGCTTCTTGGGAGGCAACCCAAGCATTTTAATTTTTTTTTTCTTTTATTGTTAAGTTTATGTTTTGAAAAAAAAAAAAAGATTACCTTTTCTCTGTTTTATCCAGGTTCATTTTTTTAGGGAGCACATTTCAAGAGTTTAATCATTAAGGTCATCTATGAAGTTATCCTACAACCAGGGGAGTTTTTTTCTTCCTATTTCTATTATTCGTATTGAGGACACTGCTTCATTTAAGTCTGGGGGGAAACAAAATTTTTGGCTAAATTTTTTCTATCATGATTGCATTCCTTGTTGTGAATTTTTACGATTCTTAGGAAAATTTAAATTTTATTTAAACTTGCAATTGATGTGTGAGTTAATTTTAATCCCGATTATGTTGATCCACTTATTGAGCACTAAAAGTCCTTAATTTTTTAATTGTGTGTAAATCTAGAGAACATTCATGTGAAGTATGTGATTTTCTTAAATTTCACCCAAATCTTAGAATTTGTTTGATTTTCTCTTGAGGCGAAATCCTAAGCTAAATCTAAGCGAGAAAATGATTTAGGCAATTTTTGGATCGATTGAGCCTTTCAAGCTAACCCTGTTTATTTATCCCTAGTCACCCCGTTGAGCCTTAATTATTATCCAATTTTTCATTGGCACCCATATATATTTAGCCTAGCCTTTATCAAATTATATCATTGTCCCATGCCCTATGAACACGTTGATTTTCTTTTTGGGATAAAAAAATTATTTGAGCTTGATAGAAATTTGGGAGGAATGATGGAGTATGAAAAAAAAAAAGAAGCAAAAAAAAAATGATTGCTATGGTTGTTTGAGGTGTATTATCAAAAAAAAAAATTGCTTTTATGGTTCCCTATCCAACTTTCAATTGAGTGAGCCTTTTGGATACTCAATGGGTTGGAAATTTTCATGTTATATTATGAGGGACTTTGGGAGAAACTCCACTATAAAGCAATTCAAAAGAAAAAAAGAAGAAGAAGGAATGATGATATCTGGTGGCAGAAAAATTATCTTGAAGGAGTGAAATTGGACAGTGACATTGGCTCTAATTAGATCCTAGAAATCAACGTGTTGATGGGTGATTTGAGCTTAAAATTACCGTTATCTCACCTTTAGCCCAGCCTTACATTACAACCCGAGAAAAGTCCTATTGATTTTTGGTTGGATGATTAGCTTACATTAGTGGAGAGAGGAATGAAAAGCAAACCTATGAGATTTGGTCATAATTATTGAGAATTTATGAGAGATTGCATATAAATGTGAATTTATCTGGATTGCATATAATTCGAAAAAGATGAGGACTCACACACACACTTGGATCATATAGTTAGAATTGGTCTTAACTTATAAATCGATTTCAATGTTTGGATGAAATTTGTGTTTTTCTTTGAATTGTGAGTTTGAACAATTATGGAAAGATTTCATGGAGGAGGTTGTTAGCTTGAATATGTGTTATGTCTTGATTTTGCTCGAGGACTAGCAAAAGGTTAAGTTTGGGGGTTTGATAACTCTATAAAAATAGAGTTATTTTACCTATTCTAGGCAACAATTAATGCGATATCTATGAGAAAATATTTGGATTTCCTTCTGATTATTCGAATTTTCCTTATTTATACAGGATAATGAGATACGGAGAGGATAAGGAAAAGAATGGCAAAATTTTGAAATTCAAATCAAGCAGCAGTGGAAGATAGATATCAAATCAAAATCCTCTGATTTACTCCCTGATTTTGTGCGCAATTGCTTGGAGATAAGGATCTGGGATATATCCTATAAATAGGAGGAGAGGGCAGCTAGGTTTTAAGCTAGTTTTTCTGCTAGATTGTTTTTCATTATTCCGAGAGTTTTTTTTAAGTATTTTGAAGAGAAGACAAAAGTTGTGACAGAATTCTTGTTCTTTGATTCAAGATGCTGAGTTTGATTTATATTTTTATTTCTTCATCTACTATGTTCTAATTTTCTTTTGTTAGGGCTACGATGTAGCCTAACCATGATGATGTGAATTTCATGATTTTTGTGTTTTGCAATTGATTTCATTCATGTGAGTTATATATTATTGTGCGTAATGCTTTTGAGTGACTGGCCACCACTTGAATGATCTGATGTGCATGTTTGAGACTGAGAAGTGATAAGATGCAATTGCTCATTATAATATATAACCATGAATTAAACGTGGATAGAAATATACTGCGTTATTTGTGTAGCTTTCGGTGATAAGGTGATCCAAAAGACTCATTGTAAATCGGGAATGTTCATAGTTTTTAATGCACTTATGTTTATTTTAATTCACATAGAGATATAGTGGATTAATAAACTGAGTAGGTTTGCTATACCTAGAGATAGGATAGTAAATAGGTTAGGAAATTCCGCTATCACATGTTTGATATCGTTCTTGTACTCACAACAATCTGAAATTCATATTTAGTGGTTATGGTGAAATCGGATGCTCTAACATATTTATCTGATTGATTTACTGCATTTAGTCTTTAAATTTTGTTTTTAATTTTTTCACAATTATATTTTGATCTGTTAGATAAATTTTAGAATTAATCTATTTTAGTATTTAATTAGTTTATTAATCATCGATCTCCGTGGGACGATATTCTTTCTCATCATTATATTACTTGTTTGACACGTTCACTTGCGTGTAGAATTTTACAAACATAAGGTCTTCCAAATTTACCACATTCTGTAATTGATGTTTATATTTTAGGAAGTTCCCGTTAAAAATTTCCCATCATTACCAAAATGTGATTATTTGTGCATTGATTCATATATGTAGATGAATAGCAAAAAAACACATTTGATTCTCTTCAGATTAGTTGAGTCGAATTTGACTAACCAAAAAATTCAATTTCTTTGGAATTTGTTAATAGTCCATTCGGATCGGGTAAGATTGGTTTCGGGTCTTCTGGGCGGGTACGTGCCTCTTCTCAAAATTATGCTCATGGGGGGAGGCTATTTGCGATCAAAAAACATTATAGGGGGGACTTTGGAGGATTTGTGAGAAATACAGGGCGGGCAATATGGATTTTCATTTTCTAAAATAGTCCGTAAGAGTCACGACTTCAAATGGCGCTCTTTCTCGTTCAAGAGAAGAAGCGCGAAGAGAATCGGGATGCTGCGGAGGAGATTAAATGCTCTGCAATTTTCAAGAATCATGCTTTCCCTTCTCAAATGGTTGATGGTCCTCGCTTAGCACGCACAGGTTGGAACTTGTGGACGCAGCATCATCGCGTCCCTCTCTCTCTTCCTCTCTTAAAATCCATTCAGTCCGTTCTGATTCAGTTTGTCTAGCTTGTTCCTCTTCTTTTTCGTAACAAGAAAATGGTTTTTTGGGGTCGGTTCTGATTCTCCTTTGCACATTCTTTTGCCTGTGAATTTGATACGACCCTTTTATGTTTCGATCGGTTGTTGTTGTTTGTGATTTTATTTCATGAGAGTGATGATATCGTTTGCTCTGTTTTTCCACTGAGTGAGTAGGGATTGAAGTGAAACCCGGCAAGCCTTATACTCAGAAGCCAAATGGGTCGAGGCTTCGCATCTCTCAGGTAAAACGCTTCTCTGTTCTTTGATTTTGGTTCATTGCAACATTGAAAAGTCCAGATTTAATCAGGTTTTTTTATTGGTTTTACCTTAAATTGGATGTGCATAATTTTGGGCAGGCGACACTTGGGACTGGTGTTGCCACCACCAAGAGCACGGTGCAATGCAATGTGGGCAATGCGACTCCTGTATTTATATGCTCCTTGCTTCCGGGAAAAGAAGAATCTGCTCAGATAAATTTGGAATTCGAGGAAGCCCAGCAAGTCATTTTTTCTGTTCTTGGTGTTCGCAGTGTTCACCTCACAGGTTACTACATGCGAAAGGGTCGAGAATTTGATGATGACTCGTATCCTTGGTTGAGTTATGTTGTATTATTCCCTCTTACTGTTATCTCATTTCTCATAATGCTTTCTCGATATTTTTTCAAATATTGTTTCCTCCAATGGCTTGAAAGATCGCACAAAATGCTTTCTCATCTTTTTTCCCGGACTACACCAAAGCATCTTTCTCCTCCTTTCTTAAAGCCTCAAATGCTTTAGCATCGGTCACTTTGGTGTAGCTGTTTTTCACTAAATTCCACAAATCTTGCAATTTGAAGAGAACTTTCATCTAGATGAACTAATTGTTGAAATTCTTTCCATTCAATTTTGGAAGTTGCAATTGAATGGAATTGGTAGATATCATTTCTAGCTTTGATACTAAATGTTGGAACAAAAAAAAATTAATGGAAACTTTGAAAATTTTGGAACGAGGCATAAATGAAGACCGAAGGGAAAAGTTGTTCTTAGAATGCTTTGTGGTGACTACTCTTTGAGAACACACCCCTTCACGTCCCATATAATAGCAAAACACTAAATTACAATAGAGATGAAGACAAACATACCACACACGAATTCTTCAACGCTCTTTCGGACAACAATTAAAGTGAAACTACAAAAGTCAACAAAACTAAAAGAAAACGCACACAAATGATAGCAACGACGCCTCGCAAGACAAATCTCTGCAGCAGCAACAGTGCGCTCCCATTTTCATCGCATGCATGCATGTGCATGCATTAAGAAGGAGAGAAGAAAATGGACGTTCACGGACCCTTCTTTCCTCTTTCTCTTATCCGTGCAATTAATGAAAGAGGACAAACGAAGCCTACAATTTTTACTGGCCAATTTTTCTTGCGACACCTCCCTCTCTTCATTTATGCTGTCCCTTTTCTTGGCTGTCAATCTTAAATGAAAGCCATGCGCAATCTTCTACTTCTGATACCAAATCTAGAGTTCAGAAACCAACTTACTCAAATCTTCTACAATCAATTTTATATTATTCTAACAGTTTTGTTTATATTTGGCTGGTGATTTTGGCTCGGAGGCTGGCACCGACATGAGTGAAGCATGACGGCGACTGAGCGTGGATGAGAGTTGCCTTGCGTACGTTGATTCTCTTAGGTGCCTTTCTGGAAAAGCTTTTGCATGCGTCACTAGAATTCTGCAAAGAAGACAGCTTGGTGAGAGTTGGAGTGATGAGAAAATATTGGGTGGGCCGGGCACTCCACGTCACCGTGCGCCGGCCCAATCAGGATGCGACACGTGTCGCCACCTGGAGCCAAGGCCTGCTAATATTTTTCAGTTAAATTTTTGCTGCTCTCTCTCTCTCTCTCTCTCTCTCTCTCTCTCTCATTAAATGCGTCGTCCTTCTCTACACCATTTCTCCCATTTGCACGCAAGCGTGCATCCCTTCCCCTCCCATTCTCTTTCGAATTTTTTTGTCTATGTTTTGCAATTTTCTCCATGAAAGCTGCAACGCCATCTCTTTGAACCAAACGGTCGCCGGTTGCCTCCAAGCTTGGCCGCCTCTACCGTCGCCGTCAAGAGCCACTCGCTTCCAAGAACCCCGCCAATCGTGACTAGGTCCCGAACTCTGGCCATCTCCGCCTTGGCCTCTTTGGCGAGTGCGGACACCCAAAAGCCCACCGGTTGCCTTTGAACTCGGTCGCCTCCGCCATCGCTGCCAGGAGACACTCACTCCGAAGAGCCTCGCCGGTCATGGTTGGATCCAGAGCTCTGACCGTTTTCACGGCCTCTTCGACGATTGCGTACACCAAAAGCCAACTAGTCACCTCCGAGCTCGGTCACCTTTGCCAGTCGCCTCCAAGCTTGGCCGCCTTTACTGTTGCTGTCGGGAGCCACTCGCTCCAAGAACCCTTTCAGTCGTGGCTGGGTGCCGAACTCTAACCATCTTCGCCTCGACCTCTTCTCTGAGCGAGAACACCCAAAAGTCCGCTAGTCGCCTCCGAGCTTAGCCGCCTCCGCCGTTGTCGCCAGGAGCCACTCGCTCCGAAGAGCCTCGCTGGTCGTGGTTAGGTCTCAAGCTTTGACCATTTCTGCCTTGGCCTCTTCGATGATAGAGTATGCTCAAAATTCAGCCGGTCGCCTTCGAGCTTGGCCACCTCTGCTGGTCGCCTCCAAGGTTGGCCACCTTTGCCGTTGCCGTCAAGAGCCACTCGCTCCCAAGAACCCCGCCGATCGTGGTTGGGTCCCAACCATCTTTGCCTTGGCCTCTTCGGCGAGCGTGGACACCCAAAAGCTTGTTGCTTGCCTCCAAGCTCGATCACCTCTACTGTCACCACCAGGAGCTACTCGCTCCGAAGAGCTCCGTCGGTCGTGGCTGCATCCCAAGCTCTGACCTTCTCTGCTTGTGCCTCCTCAGTGATCGCGGACACCCAAAAGCTCATCGGGCGCGTCCGAGCTTGGCCGCCTCCGCCATTGCCACTTGCTCCCAAGAGCCCTGTAGGTCTTGGTTAAGTCCCAAGTTGTAATCGTCTTCGCCTTGCCTTCTTCAGCAAGTGGAGACACCCGAAAGCCCACTAGTCACCTTCGAACTGCAAGGCAGGTAGGCGGGTTTACACAATTGTGCGTGTGGTTCATTTAAAAAAGAAAAAAAAACTTGCAACATTTTCTATCATGTAATGCAATGCATCTTTAGCTTGATCACATTTGCACCTCAAAAGCCAAGACATGTTAGATAGCTAGGGCAAAACCTTGCACATCACTAATGTGTCATGACTCTTTCACATCTTGGGTGGTGCAAATAGAAAAATAGATGAAAAAAAAAAGTTTGATATCAAGAAGAATTGAAAAAAAAAAAAAAAAAGCTGGGGCTTGCAATTGCATCTCAACATTCTTATAGAAACAACCATTTACTGTTGAATAGAGAAAGATTGGGCTTTTCTTAGAATGCCTATGGTGTTTCTCAGCTAACTAAAATACAGTTAAAAGAAGTGATCAATGGAAAGGAAAGAAACGGATCATATTCTCCGAACTGCTTATTGTCAGCCATTTCTTGGACAAAAATGAAAATGATCACATGATACGTTTCCATGCTACTATAAGGTCTTGAAGAACTCAAAGTGAGTAGTGACGATATTGCGGCTGCCGTTGTGAACGATTTTCAATTTTGATAGATCTTGATGTTGTTGGACAACTTGACTATATGTTAGCTAAGAGAACGGTATGTTTGAACATTAATGTTTGTTTATTATATTTTATCTTGTTCCCTTGATTCAGATGCTTTTATAGTATTGTTTCATCAAAGTTTCATATTTTGAGTGTCTTAAGGATTTTAATGTTGTTTGGTTTGCAATGCAGATTAAGATGGGCTTGTAATTAGTTGTTGGAATATTGTGGAGGTTGAGCAATTCCATTTTAAGCTCATTGCGACCGACATTCAGGTTATGTGCTTTCATTTTTCTTTATTTTCTTGTGCCATAATGACTCCTAAACTAGTTTGCTTCGTTTGCTGTTCTTTTTTCTTGAATGATGTTGTTGGTTCCATGTTGTATCATTTAGTGCATATTGTGGATTGTTAGGTATCAAGGAAGTCCAAACTAAGCTTGTTGTGTGCCTCTTTAGCACCAATTGATTACTTAGAATGTGTTGTGAAATTTTCGTTTAATATTAGAAAATTGGAAATATCTATAGCGAAGTACAAAGCACGCTATTGTTTGTGATTACATTTACACCACATAATCATTTTCTCCTAGATTAAATGGGTGGATTGTAAGAATATTTTTTTAGATATGAAATTTTTAGTTGCGCTTAACATGGGGAGGTTTTCTAATATGTCCAAATTTTAAGTTACTAGAATCTCGTTGGGTTGACATGTATTTACAGGCTTACAATTAAATTCTTTATTTTTCTTTTGTTATAATATCTTCATTTGGAATGACCTTCTTCTCAAAACTCTGTTTACCATGTTTAACATGTTATGATGAATCATGAAGATCTCAAAAAGCGCCAGGTCTTGTATGTATTCATCAAACTAAGAGCTGCTTGATCACTTCATTATCGTGTTCTGTTATTTTAAAATCATAAAATCTTTATCTTTTATTGACGTACACGGACGAACTGTACGTTATCCTCGATACTTGCTATCTTTTTTTTATACTTGTACTTAATTCTAGGGGTCACGTTGGCATCTTTCTTGTGCTGGGTTAAGCTTGACCTGGGTATGAAACATGTTGTAGGTACTTGCATGGCCACAAATTGACCGGACAAATCCCTCTGGAGCTTGGAAATATGTCAAAGCTTCATTATTTGTATGCTTAGTTTCTCATATGTTGGATTGTTTTGAAGCTATGCATGTGATTTCATCTGCATGGGGAGTCCATTTCTGCAACTTTTTTACTGATTGAGGATCTTTATAACTATTTCATTCTCCTGTTCTATGTAATTTTTCCAAGTCCGCTCTCATGGTAATTCTGGCATCCTTCATAAGCTTTAATAAACATCAATTAGAATGTGTTCTGCATGTTTCAGGCCACTTAGAACATCTTCTCACCCCTAGCTACATATTGAATGTTCCTTTCGGTAGATTACCACTCTCGAAAGTGATTAATAATGTGCAAAATTCTTAAATTTGCCAACAATAATCTCGAAGGGCCGATTCCTGATAATATCAGTGCTTGTACAAATCTCAACAGCTTGTAAGCAGGTTATCATAATTTTAATTTCCTTCTTATGGAAAGTTGATAGCTTGACTCTTAATGTCATTGTGCAGCAATTTGCATGGGAACAAACGGAATGGGACCAACCCCCCTTCTTTGCAGAGGCTACAGATAATGGCAAAACTGTAAGTAACTGTCGCGATCCGATCTTGCCGCCCTCATGGTCAAAGGGAGGAAAGGTCGGGTTTAGGGATACTTTGATCACGAGATTTTCCTCCACGAGATCATGAGCTCTCTCTAGCTCATACCCTGCGTGACAGCGAATTTTATATGATCTAGTTGTTTATAACAACCTAAAAATAGACGGGAGTCGCCACTAGCCTCGTTTTGGGGGTCGGCTAGAAAACCCAATCGAGGATCGGGAGTATTCCCTCGATTCCTACGCAACCAAATATATAGGTTCAGAGATTTGGGTTACGCTAATATTGCTATTAGCGCTCTTTTGGTACCTAAACAGTATGTTGTGTTTTACCTAACATGTCCATGCGTTTCCTTTTTACATTTTCGGGATCATCAATTTTAGAGTAAGTGATCATGTGAGGTGGATTACTTTCCTTCTATTCTATTCCTAAAAAATGAAAGGAAAACAATCAATGAAATTGAAATTGCAAGACATGAAGTAAACAATCAATCTATCATGCAATCCTAAAGATATAAAAGAGAAATGCAATTAAAAAAAGAAAAAAAAACCCGCAACTCGTCGGGTTTTATACAACGAATGGAATCCGAGACATATGTCGGGAAAAAAACAAAGATTACATGATAACGGTCGGAATGGACATCGACCTCCACCATCTTCACGCCTTTTCCATATTTGTGGTCCTAATCTAAACCTAATCTAAGAAATTTATGACTAGGTGCATACAAATGAAAGAAACAATCATCACAACTAAGATCAAAGCAATTGGGGTAAAACCCATGGACAATTGGCTCTAAGAAAAGTACAAAACATCAAGGAGGAACAACTTTCATGAAGGGAGTTTCCTAAGATGGGTTACACATGAATTTATAAAAAATTCAAGAACACATAACAACACATCAGAAACATAACTGGACAGCAAGACATCATGGTAAATCAACAACAATTTGTCCTAGTAAACAATGTCTAAAAATTCTGAAATTTCATCATGACATAGCCATGAGAAAGACAAACGGATTTCATTACGGAGTCGATCTCAAAATCCTTAGGGAAAAATCCATGCACAAATAATAAGAGATCTGACTCAACAAGGGCAGAATAAGCATTTCGAATTTCACTCATAGCAGATTTCAAGGCCAACTTTGCAAAAAAGGAAAATGGGACAAATGACATGCAAATAATGCAAAACTAGTGTCGTTAGAAAGATCAAGACGTACCCTAAGACTTTTTAAGAGATGTCGGGTTCAAGAAAGGTCAAATTCATGGCCAAGAAGTAACAACCGCTAACACATGCAAATCAATCACAAGCAAACCAGAAAATGATGCATGATAACAGATTTAACAAGTCACCTAATCAATGCATGAAAATTATGGAATTTGAACATGACGTAGGGTTAAATGTGAAGAACAAGTTTGATTAAGACATTTAACCCTAAATCCATATGCAAAAGACCACACAAATTCATTAACATTGATATGTGACTTGTCATTAGGGGCAAAACACATGACAATTTCAGTTGTGACATACAGACTTGATGTACAGTTTTTACACAGTCAATGATCCTCAAATGAGGCATGCCATACATCATCGCGAAGCTTATGATATGCTCTAAGTATGTCTAGAAGGCATCAAGCATCAAATATGCTCTTAAGGAGCTTAATTGAAAGCACTTTGACAAAACACACATCAGTCCAAATCACAGCAAAAAATTCATGGAACATGGGTTATTTTCACTATTCTAATGTCATGAAGAAAACACTATAAGAATCTATGATGTAGAAAGGGATTTCTAGATCATGTCTTGTGAAGGAACCTAAGTCTAATTGGGCCTACAAGATTCCACAGAAAATCAGCGAGTAATGCAGGTCACTGAGGAGCGGAACAAAGGCATGATGAGTTTCCAAATGTCTGCAATCACTGATGAAAACTTGAATAGGACTAATTTGATTTTAATCTAGAACATGCTGTTTTATTTACCTTTCTTTATCAAAACAGGACGTAACAAAACATGTTCAGTCGACAAACAAATAGGCATGAAGATCCATATGACTCTCCTCGACCATGGCAAAACTTATTTCATCAATGGTTCAGTTTCAGACAAGAATCAATTACATCTACCGATCAACGGTCAAAAGACATTCGAGAGCCAACTCTGATCTAACTTGAGCATTTCATTGAGCAGAAAGTAGGCATCTCGGCCATGAGTCCAAAATGCAACAGCCAAATAGGAAAGCACAACCAAACTACCACAACAACAATATTACAGGCTCAGATTACCCAATGAACTTCGATAGTAGGTAAGTTTCTCACAAACAGAAATTAGAATCCTCAGTCACTGTTCAACACAATGAACATCCCGATATGGAAGATGAATTTATGTTCAACGTACCTTGAATGAATCGGCGAAGGATCGGGAGCCGTCACCATCGTCGCTACCACCACCGTCGCTATTGTCTACGCGAATCTGAGCCCTGTACTTCGAGCTCCTCGACCAACCGTTCCAGCAGGTCAAATCCGGCGCGCGAGACAGAGTCGAGAGAAAATCGTTCGAGTCAGAGGGAGCGAATGGGAGAGAGAAACCAGAGGCTAACAACTTAACGGATCGAGAGAGAGAAAGAGAACTCACCGATCTGGTGAGTTCGATCCAGAGAGATTCGGGTCCGGCGAGCCTCTGCACCAGAAAACCGAGGGCCGAGCGGGCAGAGAGCTCGCCGTCGTTGTCATCGTCTTCGCCGCGGCCGATGTTACCGATGTCGCCGATCTTTGCCCCAAACCGAGAGAGATCCACTGAGAAACCTTCAGAACCACCGGAATCGAGAGCGATTGAGAGCCCCTTCGCGATATCCGACCATCGGTCTTCGATTTCCGAGGGTGATCCGCCAAACCAGATTCGCCGCCGTCGTCGCTGCGGCTGCCGTCGGCTTTGGATCGAGTCAGATCCGGCAATCAGAGGACCAGATCCGGCGAGCAGAGAACCGCTGGTGTCGTCGCCGTTGCTGTAACCGCCACCGTCTTCGTCGATGTCGCCGCGATCGAAAGAATCAGAGAGAGAATCCGAGAGAGAGGGCGTCTGAGAGAATTCCCGAGGGAGAGTATCCTGAGAGAGCCCCCCCGAAAGAGATCCTCATCGAGAGAGAGCGGGAGAGACAATATGCGAGAGAGAGAGTCCGTCCGCCCCCGCCCTCCGTTCTCTTTTCTTTTTGTTTTCTTTATTCATTTTTTTTCATTTTTTTATGTTTTCATTCATTCATTTTTTTTTAATCTTTTTGGCTCTTTATTTTTTTTTATTTTTTTGCAAACATGATATTTAAAATGTCGATAAAAATTCGGATGTCAACAGTAACATTACTGGAACTCCTTTCAATCATGGTTTGTCACGTCACGGTGCTTCTTTCGTTGCTAGAAGAGTTCATGGGAATTCTTTGGTGACGTAATCCTTTTCCGCCATTTTGATTGCTCCTCTGTGTAGGAATATTTTGTCAAACAATCTTAAGGGTTCCATTCCAATTGATCTTTCTTGAATTGGGTATTTGGATACCTTGTAAGTTTAGAGTTCTTAAGTTTCTCTAATGCCCATAGTTAACACGCTTGGATTGTTGCTTATTTGTACTTCTACGCAGGGATCTTTCCAATAATAAGCTAAGTGGTTCTATCCCATTTTCTCTTGGTGACTTGGAACATCTGCTAAAGCTGTGAGTGTCGTAAACTAGAAAACAACGATCACATGGAGATGGGAGGTATCATCTGATCTTGTGTTGACTTCAGTGTTTTTCTCTTTGCAGGAATCTGAGCAGAAATCACTTGACAAGATTTATTCCTGCTGAGTTTGGCAATTTGAGAAGCATCATGGATGTGTAAAACCTATAATCTTAGTTGCTGTAATTTCCTTTTGAAGACTGAGAAGTTCCCGAGTCTCTAATTTAAGCCTCTATGTTGCAGAGATCTTTCAAATAATCATCTATCAGGCTTGATCCCCGAAGAACTTAGTCAACTTCAAAGCATATTCTCATTGTACGCATTCACTCCCTTTGATAGGTCTTTGATGGTTTTCATAATATTCCTAAACTAGGATATATTCGGTGCTTGAGATTGTTATTCACAAATTTTTCGTTGTTTGAGCTTATTCATTTGTCTTAGCTGCCTATTCCCCGACCCAAATATTTGAGAAACATGAATGTCAAATGCTACATAGACCCAGAATATGCCCGCACTTCTCGCCTCACAGAGAAGTCAGATGTCTACAGCTATGGAATTGTTTTACTGGAGTTGCTGATTGGCAAGAAAGTAGTGGACAATGAATCCAATCTCCATCACCTGGTTTGTCTTTTGTCCAAAATCCTTGAATACCTCTCGTTTTTCTTTTAGTTCATAAATCTTACATGAACGAGACTGTTGCGAGTAGTGGCTAGCTGAATCTTGGGCAATTGCATAATATCGGCAGTTTAGTTGCCCAACTAAAAATAATTTTAGATCTGGTCATGGTATCAAACATGTTCTTTGCACATTGTGAGGAAAGGCAAGGTTGTCATTCCCTGGTTAGAATTCTAGGGCTCTGCATGTTTGGTCGATCTTTGCAGTCTCGTTGTTCACCATAATGACTACTTGCATAATGCAAAATAAGTACATCTCGAGATTTCTCTTATATAAATTGCTTTGGATTCTCATTAGATCTTATCCAAAACTGCAAGCGATTTGGTAATGGAAACGGTTGATCCCGATGTCATTGCCACATGTAAATATCTCGGAGCGGTGAAGAAGGTTTTCCAACTTGCTCTCTTGTGCACTAAGAGGCAACCATCGGAACGTCCTACCATGCACGAAGTGGCTAGAGTCCTCGGAAGCCTGTTGCCATCCACAACCCCATCGAAGTAGTTACCTGCAGTAGGGTCCACTCCGTTCCCAGGCACAAAGATCGTTAGTTACATGGACGAGTATGCAAATTTGAAGACTCCGCACTTGGTAAATTGCTCAGCCATGAGCACCTCGGATGCCCAACTCTTCTGTAAATTTGGTGAGGTGATCTCTTAGAACAGTGACTTAGACCCTGAAAAGTCGGCTTAAGTAAGGATGGGTAGGCTTTTAGGTGGGATGGAGGCAAAGAGGGAAAATGTGTATAAATATGTGGAACTCGACATTCTCTTGTTAGCATGCTAGTTTTAGTACTTCTCTAGTTAGTATAAGCTTTCTAGCTAAAGTGAAAAGGTTGAACAAACTCACTGATACTGATAGGTCAAATGGGGTTGTGCCCCGATTCTTACCATAAGCATTGCGCTGTGTTGAAGTGCATGATACTAATTTTTGCACATGATGGACCGCCATCGCCGCTGTCGGGTCCTCGTGTGGCACTGGAAAATGTCCAGCGATACTATCAAGTAAGCCATAGATGTAATTAGGTCTACCAAGGGCACTGTATGTTGTCGCGTACTCTTTGTTCTGATGGTACAAAGTACCAATGAATGGATGCAGTGGAAAATAGATCAAAGATCGTTTGCCAAGTGATTTTGGTACATAGTGGAATACACAGCATCTAAATCTGGTTAGAACTACCGACTGAAGGTTAACCCAGGTTTTACCACCTCAAGAATCTTCCTTTCCAAATCCAACAGTAAAAGCCTTGGGTTCTGATTCAGCAGAAAATACACGAACATCTGAAATGGACTACTAACTTTTCTTTGATGCAAGTGAACATATATACATAGTACTAGTCCATCGTCCCCCAAAATACATGGGCAATGGCTTTGCACCTCAGATATGGCTTTGCCCTGCCTGCTTCGTAGTTTTGCAACGTCTTGATATCGTCGTGGAGAAATAAATTACTTAGTACAAGTGGAAGATGTATCCAAAACCTGAATAAAAACCATACACCCCCCAAACGCAAATGAACCTCATGGGTATGAAACCGAACTGAGCCGGGCACAGTCTAAAGATCTCAAGCTAAATCCTTGGGGTCAGCTTTTTCAGTCATTGAGTCAGAAAGGACCGGGCTCGATGGGCTCGAACACTGCTGCAGATCAACTAAGGAGTATGACCGCCAAGACGAAAAATTCCGTTGAGGAGAAGCTATCTGGTTATGAGAACCCTTTCTATGTGGATGAAGAGGCGGAAGCTGAGGAGGAGATCGTGATGTTGAGCTCGTACTAGAGTCTTCACTCGCGGAACTAAAACTCTCTAAGTTGCACATAGCAGCAACCTTCAAGACCAATGCATTGTTGCTCGAGGTTAGCGGTCTTCTCTTAGATATCCCCACCATGTCGCTTCTCAGGAAAAAATTGCGGCTTCTGTCCAACATGTGACTGGATGCGAAGATATTTTTGCGCCTTTTGCTGTAAGCATTTTCCAGTTTCACGGTCTCTTTAACAGATGAAGAAGCAGAAGCATCTGCTAAGCTTGTGAAAGATTTCCACTTGCCATCATAGACCTTTTATATGCCCCTCCTGCAAATATTCAAAAGCAACCATAATCAATGGCACATAAAGGACGGTATATCTTCACGAATAGTGAAGGACCATTTCAACTCAAATTTTTCCCCCGTGTTTGAGAAAATCGACTCAAGTCGAAATCTTTTTTCAGGTAAAGCAATCATTTTGACATCAAGTATGCAAAAGCAGTCGCTTATCTCAGCTCTAACCTAACAATTCTATCCATCAACGAACTTCAACTCCAACCTTTATGAGGAAAAGAGCAACCAAATCTGATAATCCCATAATAAGTGGAATTTGAAAGACATTCAACAGATTATGAAACAATATCATAATGCAACCTCCAGACATAGGACTTCAAGGCAAGCCATCACATTGTCCTGACTTAGTGTTCTTTCCCAGAAGATATCTAACCCTAGTTCATGCAACGACCGATTGAAATTTGCTTCAATCAAATGAAATTGAAGCATCGCGACACGGGTATCTCCTTACGATCACGCATGAACGAGCATCCACTCCATAAATTTCGGCATGGATAGGTCTTCCATAAAGTTTTAAAATATTTCCAGCCAACAAAGGGTGAGGTTATAGCTGGCAAGTCAGCTATTCAATATGTGTCAAGCTGGAGTCAAAACATCCACAAGTGGAAAACTTTTCTGATATGCTATATTTTAGTCGACATGCTAGTAGGGAGGCACATGACGGGCTTTGGAGACCACAATTATGAGAAGGGACATCATATTCACTCTCCATTTAAGCACTAGAGCTTCTCTCTTAGGTCATCTATCACTTGGTCTACATATTCTAATGTAATCAATTTCAAGTTCTATGCCATGTGCATACCATTTGAACTTTGACACTGTTCTCCAAGATGTTTAAGGCTTTCACTATATTGTATTGGAAGCATCAAAACAATTATTGCTGAATGTATAAAATTCGCATCTACGTGGTTAAGCCAACTTGTAATAGATTAACTGAGAGTGCAATATTCATGTACTGAATAATGATGTCAAAGTAATCAGGCATACATAATAATATCAGAAATATGGGACAGCATTGGACAAAAAGTGCAAAGTAAGAACTTTTAAGTCCTAGTGGGATGGATGCTCTGGTTTCTTGATTTTTGCAAAGTGTCTAGTCAATGGTATTATTTAAGCATATATGGATAAGCCACTCCATTGAGAGAATGAAGATGGGACCCTCATAAATTGCCCAAGCCTTCTAAAATAATCTATTGGTCACACGAAGAACTAAAAGCAGAGAAAAGAGAACTACATGAGCCAACAGAATTGTACATACCATGAATGGACTGACATGCAGAGGCTTTGCGACCAAATTCCCTTAATGCTCACTGCACTAACTGCAGTCGAGCGGGATCAACCCTACACCGTGCGAATCAATCCGAGATTGATCGGGGCTGACCGACCATGGTCTAGTTGCAACTCCACTGATCACTTTCTTATCCGATTGAATCCATTCTTCTAAAAAATTTTTGTGTCATAAAATAGCCCCCTAATGGTTTTCTCGAGTCCCAACTATTTTTTTTTCTAATTTTCTGAATTTTCTCAATTTTTTAAATACCAAAAATAAAAATAATAATTTCGGTCGTCAAAATTTTTTTCTAACTTTTCCATAATTTAGATCACATTTTTCTAAGCATCTTTGCAAAAATCTCATCAAAATTCAAATAAACAATTTTTTAGAGGGGTGGTGCCTACTCAAACATGGTGAATGTCTCCTCCTGCTGGGGGCAAAAATGCCCCTAAAACTCTTTAGGGGGGTAGTAGTGCTCACAGGCCATGGGCAGCCTATGGGTGATCATTAGGCGATGCATGACCCATGTCATGGGCACAAAAATGAGTCATAATAACGTTTAATGATCCCTAAAATAGGTCCCGGCCGATCGAAAAGAGCGCCTCTAGACAAAGATGGATGCATTGCATGGCTCCCCTCATGTAAGCATCATGGCCAAGCGCGTGGGTCGTTTTCGAGCCAAGCGGCCATAGAGGATGAATCAGTGACTGAGTTACTTGAGAATTGATGAATCTATGAGTTCTTTTGGTAAGACGAGCTTGTGCCTCAAGCATGAATGAACGAGCCACGAGCTATCAATCCATAACCCAAACAAGACATTGGTGTTCTCGCGTCTAGTGGTGCGAATGCGACCTCGTTCGATGACTCCGTGTGTTCCTCGAGTTCTCATGCTTGAGGAGCTATGGATGAGTCAGCTTGGTTCGTTTCCAGTGTACGCAATGGCGTGTGAGAGACGATAAGAATGTGTGCCTAGACAGGCTTCGTGCTGGTGCATCGAACTACTTCCCTCACTTTCGATCAATTGTTGCTCCACGAGCTAAACGTTGGATGTAAGACGTGGGTTCCTGTGTTGCATACCAATTGCGACAAAAACGTGTGCCTTCGGTCGTCCCTTCCATCACGACGTCCTCTCGGATGCTCAGTTGGACTGGATAGTGGGGCTCGTGTTCCACGAACGTCGTCTCATTCGATCTTTCGGATGGACCACAAATGCCTGCTCGTTCTCTCGGATGTGGAACTATCTTAATGGGTGTGGGGTCATTAGCCCTTGTTCCCTAATTGTTAAGCGTTTATCGCTTCACTAGAATGATGATCTTGCCTTGTCCTTGATCACGCGAAGCCCTCGGGCATCGCGATGGATCATGCTCGGTGGACGTCGTGAAGGAATGCTACCTGGTCGATCTTGCCAGTAGTCATATGCTTGTGTCAAAGATTAAGCCATGCATGTGTAAGTATGAACTAATTTAGACTGTGAAACTGTGAATGACTCATTAAATCAGTTGTAGTTTGTTTGATGGTATTTGCTATTCAGATAACCGTAGTAATTCTAGAGCTAATACGTGCAACAAACCCCGAATTTTGGAAGGGATGCATTTATTAGATAAAAGGTCGACGTGGGCTTTGCCCGTTGCTCTAGTGATTCATGATAACTTGATAGATCGCATGGCCATTGTGCCGGCAACGCATCATTCTAATTTTTGCCTTATCAACTTTCGATGGTAGGATAGTGGCCTATTATGGTGGTGACGAGTGACAGAGAATTATGGTTCGATTCCGGAGAAGGAGCCTGAGAAACGGCTACCACATCCAAGGAAGGCAGCAGGTGCGCAAATTACCCAATCCTGACACGGGAAGGTAGTGACAATAAATAACAATATCGGGCTTTGAGTCTGGTAATTGGAATGAGTACAATCTAAATCTCTTAATGAGGATCCATTGAAGGGCAAGTTTGGTGCCAGCAGCCGCGATAATTCCAGCTCCAATAGTGTATATTTAAGTTGTTGTAGTTAAAAAGCTCGTAGTTGGATTTTGGGTTGGGTTGACCGGTCTGCCTCATGGTGTGCACCGATTGGCTCGTTCCTTTTACCAGCAATACGCTCCTGGCCTTAACTGGCTAAGTCGTGCCTCCGATACTGTTACTTTGAAGAAATTAGAGTGCTCAAAACAAGCCTACGCTCTGTATACATTAACGTGGGATAACATCATAGGATTTTGGTCCTATTGTGTTGGCCTTCGGGATCGGAGTAATGATTAACAAGGACAGTCGGGGGCATTCGTATTTCATAGCAGAGGTGAAAATCTTAGATTTATGAAAGACGAACAACTGCGAAAGCATACCACCGCCAGCAGTGGCTCAATTGGATAAGTGCTCCCATGAAGTTTAATGAGGACGGAGGAGTTCGAATCCCGCTAGTCGCACGGAATCTTAAGCGCGACGTCGGGGTGGTGAATCCTCTGCTAGTGTCACCCCAGGGTTTACCCACTGGCTGCCTGCTGTACGGGGTTCCCTGGGCATAAAAAAAAAAACAACTACGAAAGCATTTGCCAATGATGTTTTCATCAATCAAGAAAGAAAGTTGGGGGCTCGAAGACGATCAGATACCGTCCTAGTCTCAACCATAAACGATGCCGACTAGGGATCAGCGGATGTTGCTTTTAGGACTCCGCCGGCACCTTATGAGAAATCAAAGTTTTTGGGTTTTGGGGGGAGTATGGTCGCAAGGCTAAAATTTAAAGGAATTGACGGAAGGGCACCACCAGGAGTGGAGCCTGCGGCTTAATTTGACTCAACACGGGAAAACTTACTAGGTCCAGACATAATAAGGATTGACAGACTGAGAGCTCTTTCTTGATTTTATGGGTATTTCATTGGGAAGAGACTCCCATTTAAGATGACGGAGCATGCCCTCAAGAAGGCTTGGAGTCACCAATTGGCTGAAGTCCTGGCCAATGATCTTGGCTTTTTCTTCTTTCGCATTCTGGATAAAAGAGTTCCAACTATCAATAGGGTGGCACTTGCAGGTGCTGGTAATTTGAGATCGAAGGGGGCCTGATCATAATAGCTAAAGTCCCCCTCATACTCCAACAATGGCACCCAATGTTGGAGCTTAAGAAAGGCTGCCACAAACCTGTCCTTATCTGGGTTCGTCTTAGGAATATCCATGTTTCACTGTGGTCTGCAATGGGTATAAGTGCACTCGCTAGTGCCATTGGAAAGCCTCTGCTTGTGGACAGTTGGACTGAGGAGATGACTATGGTTTCTTTTGCCCATGTCTGCATTGAGATTGATGCTGCTCAATCTTCCCCTAAAGCTATTGATTTTACGCTGAATGGTGAAACTCGCTCTGTTGCGGTTCATTATGAATGGATGCCTACTCTTTGCGTGACTTACTGTGTTTTTGGCCATAGGTGTGCCGACCCCGTTGCTCCTGGCTCTCCAAAAGCCAGCTCTGTTGCGGTTCATTATTAATTTGCCTGCTGCCCGTTTACGTTTGGCGACTTCCTCCCTGGCTATTAATCTATGAGGAAGAATCGGATAAAGGAGCCAGTGATGCTGGATCTGAAGTTGAAGAGGATGGCCCACTTGTTGCCTCTTCTTTCCCGGAAGAATTGGATCCCCCGCTTGAATAGGTGTGGCCGGTGGATCCCTCCTAGTAACTTAGTGTTGTACATGCCACAGGCTCTGGTAGCAGCTCCCGGAAATCCCCAAGCCGAAGGCTACCTCGAAAAAAAAAATGAGGTAAAAAGTAATTACCTCCCCCATCTTGTACATATGTACATAGCTGCGTGGAATATTATGGGACTTGTTGACCCCATAAGGCAGGTTGAGATCAGAAGCCTTATTAGAGCTAATAGCCTTTGTTGCTTAGGCATCTGGGAAACGAAGACCCATTTTACTTTGTTCTCTACTATATCTAATGGTCTTGCTCTTGACTGGACCTGGGTTGCTAACTATGATCATTCCCATAGAGAGAGAATTTGGATTGGTTGGAACTCGAGGATTGTGGATTTTGTTGTTCATTTTTCATCCTCTCAAATTATCCATGGACACTTAAAATGCTTATCCACGGACAAATCTTTCCATCTCTCGGTTGTTTATGCCGAACACACCTTTGTGCTTAAATGCCCTCTTTGGCAGGATATCATCCAATCCAGCTCCATACTTGTTGAAAGTCCTTGGCTAATTGCGGGTGATTTCAATGCCATTAGGCATCCTTCTGATCAGCTTGGCAGCTTGTCTACATGGTTGCCATCCTATGAGGAGTTTGGACAATGCATTCAATAGGCGGAACTCGATGATCTTAGAAATATTGGTTGCAGGTACACTTGGGCCACCTCCTTAGGAGAAAATCAGAAACAAAGGAAAATTGACAAAGTTCTTTTTTTTCTCATTTTTTGAGGCATCCTTTCTTCCGTCTGGAATTTCTGATTACTCCCCCATGGTCATCAAAATTTTCCCTATTGTAAACACAAGGAAGCCTTTCAAATTCTTCAACTTCTGGATGAAGCACTCGTTTTTCAGCTTGATTGTTCGACAAACTTGGGACACTCCGGTGACTGAATCGGCTATGTTCATCCTCTATTACAAGCTGAAGTTGTTGAAAGCTAGGCTTAAGCAACTCAATAAAAGACTCTTTCTCCGACATTTCAGCCAGGATCGCTGAAGCTAGAAAGACCTTAGCATCCATTCATGATGCCTTTCAACTAGACCCATTTAACCAGGGCTTGGCTGATAGAGAGAGAGACCATCTTCGGGCATTCTCAGACCTTCGTCTCCAGGAAGAAAGTTTCCACAAACAGAAGTCCAGAATTCAATGGTTGAAAGAGGGAGACCTCAATACGAAGTTCTTCCATCATTCTTTCTACAGAAGACAACTTCATAATAGAATCCTATCGGTGATGGATGAAGCTGGAAATATGGTCCACGACCCACCTTTAATTCATCAGTAGTTTGTCTCCCATTTTGAAGAACTCTTGGTGCCTTCTAATTTGTCTACCCTTCCCTCGGTTCAGGAAATCAGATCGGTGTTGGATCATTCCATTAACGACGATCAGGTGCGCCTTTTCTCTTGCACTTGATTGAGCTTGTTATGATTTGCATCCGGACGCCTAAATTCTCTGTCTCCCTTAATGGTGAGCTTCATGGCTTCTTTTCCAGTGGAAGAGGAATCAGGCAAGGTGATCCCATGTCGCCCTACCTTTTTACTCTAGTGATGGAGGTATTTACAGGTATTCTTAACCTGTAAACTAGCTAGCCTATTTTTAAGTCTTTTCGGAGGTGCAAACCTTCTCGGCTATCCCATTTATTCTTTGTGGATGACATCCCGCTCTTTGCTAAAGCCAATGTGCCTCCCTTATCTCTTCTCAAGGCGGGTATTAATAGGTTCTCTCACTGGTGCGGCCTAGTTCCAAACTTGCACAAAAGTGAGATCTTCTTCTCTAGAGTCTCCCCTGAATCTCGCAACCTCTTTAAGGAGTTCCTTGGTTAAAGGCTCGTTGTCGTTTCAATATTTGGGAGTACCTAATATTGCATTTAGGCTAAGAAGGGCGATTGCTCTACATTGGCAAATACAATCATGTCAAGGGTGCAGCTGTGGACACAACTTTTCTCTCTTTTTGCGAGCCAGTTGCAACTAATCAGGTTAGTGCTTCACTCAATCTAGGTCTATTTGGCAAACGTCTTTATTTTGCCGAGGTCGGTACTTGATAAAATTGAACAGATCCTGCGGCAATTCTTTTGGAAGGGTCCAGATTTAGGTACGAGAGGTGCCAAAGTCGCTTGGAATGATGTGTGCCTCCCGAAGGATGAAGGGGGCTTGGGTAATTGAAGATTGCGCAAAAGCAACAAGACAACCATGCTCAAACACATGATTTATTCACGGGCAAGGAATCCTTGTGATGCAAATGGATTCACTCTACCTTTCTGAAGAATAAGAACTTTTGGTTAGCTGCTAAACCAACCTTTTGCTCTTGGTCGTGGAAGAAATTGCTTGACCTTCGGCAAGACTTTCACCAGTTTTTCTGTTGGCGCATGGGAAATGGTCACTTGATATTCTTTTGGTTTGACAATTAGCACCCGAGAAGGCCTCTCAATCTTTTCTTCTCTGACTTAGGCATCTATCGCTCTGGATTACCTAGGCAAGCTTCAGTCGTTGATTTCTTGTCCTTTTCAAGTGTGGCATCCGTAGTTCTGGAAGAGATTGCTTCCTGGAATGAGCCCTTACTTGTTCTTAATCATGACCCTGACCGTTTCTATTAGCTAGGCCACCCTTCTAGAGTCTTCTCTGTCGCTTCGGCCTGGGATGTCATTCGGCCAAGAGGGAGGTCCATGCCTTGGCTTGCTAATTGCCCAATACCAATTTCTTTTGTGGCTGATCACTAGAAATAGACTGCCCACTCAGGTTATGCTTCTTACTTATGACGGAATCTTAGATGCAATTTGTGCTTTTTGTTCTTGTCGTCTTGATTCCGTTGATCACATTTTCTTTGGGTGTCGTACTACTGGGGCTCTAGCTATTTTTTGGGCTTCTAGATGTAATCTTGCTTGGCGTAATAGTTTGTAGATAGATAACCTACAATGGGCTGTCAAGTACTTATCTGGAGATTCCTTCCATCTCACTTTCTCTTGTTTCGCTTTTAGAGCCTTATGCAATATTATTTAGAAGGAAATGAATAATATCCAAGCAAGATTATTTGGAATGGCTCGCTAATCCCCCGGTACCAATTTCTTTTGTGGCTGATCACCAGAAATAGATTGCCCACTCAGGTTATGCTTCTTACTTATGACAGAATCTTGGATGCCATTTATGCTTTTTGTTTATGTCATCTTGATTTCGTTGATCACATTTTCTTTGGGTGTTGTACTACTGGGGCTCCAACCATTTTTTGGGCTTCTAGATGTAAGATTGCTTAGCGTAATAATTCGTGGATGGATAACCTACAATGGGCCGTCAAGTATTTATCTGGAGATTCCTTCCATCTCACTTTCTCTTGTTTCGCCTTTGGAGCCTTATGCAATATTATTTGGAAGGAAATGAATAATATCATTTTCCGTGATCGGACTTTTTTCTTGCTGACTACGAAGAAACGCCTTGACAAGGTTGTTAGGGATAAGGTTTTGACCTTCCATCAAGTGCCAGATACCCCTGCCAATAGGAGATTGTAGCAGAGCTGGAGCCTTAGCTCGTCTATTTTCTTAGACTGAGCTATGCCCTTCTTTCTGTTTTGTTGTACAATGGACAACTGCTGCAGGTTGTTTTTTTTTTTTTTTTTGGTAAAGGTAATATATGTATTAACTTTAACCCAAAATGGAGCTATACAAAGGAAGGAGACCCAACACCAATAGAAGGACCTTGCACCCATGATGACATTAGGAAATGTCAGTAGGAGTGCAAGGGTGTCATGATAACCAAAATGAAAAATAGGAGGCTAACAAACCTCGGCCAAATAAAGAGAAAAAAAAAACAAAGGCAAAGCCAAAGCTCAAATTGAAAAGATAGATGGGCTACAACTCTAGCTCTGTTGCATTCTCCTATTGGTTAGGGTATCCGACACCTGTTGGAAGGTCATAGCCTTGTCCCTGACAACCTTGTCTAGGCATTTCTTCAAAGTCGACAGAAAAAGTTTGTGATCACGAAAAATGATATTGTTCATTTCCTTCCAAATGATATTGCATAAGGCTCCACACGCGAATCGAGCAAGAGTGTGATGGAAGGAATTTCCAGATAAGTGCTTGATAGCCTAGTGTAGGTTATCCAACCACGAACTATTATGCCAAGCAAGGTTACATGTAGTAGCCCAAATAATAGGTGATCAACATAATCAAGTTGACAAGCACAAAAAGCACAGTTAGCATCTAGGATTCTGCCATAAGTAAGTAACATTACCTATGTGGGCAGTCTACTCCTAGTGATTAGCCACAGATGAAATTGGAAACAGGGGATTAGCGTGCTGTTCCAGATAAAAGAGGCCCAAGGCATGGATCGCCCTCTTGGCTGAATGATGTTCCAAGCCGAGGTGGCAGAAAAAACTCCAGACAGCTGACCTAGCCACTAGAGGTGGTCGGTGTCGTGGTTGAGTACAAGAAGAGGCTCGTGCCAGGAAGCGATTGTGGCCAGGACTCTAGACGCCGCACCAGAGTAAGAGAGGGAGTCAGCGACTGTAGCTTGCCGAGGCATACCTGAGCGATATATGTCCAGGTCGAAGAAGATCATGTTCAGAGGGCCTCTCGGGTGCCAATTATCAAACCAAAAAGAAATCGAGCGACCATTTCCCACACGCGAGCTGAATAATTGGCGAAATTCCTAACGGATGTCAAGCAACTTCTTCCACAACCAAGAGCAAAAGGTCAGTTTAACGACTATCCAAAAGTTCTTTTTCTTTAGAAAAGTAGAGTGAATCCATTTGCACCAGAAGGACTCACCCGTGAATAAATTCCATAGGTGTTTTAGCATGGCTGCCTTGTTGCATTCGTGCAATCTTCGAATACCTAGTTCTCCTTCATCATTTGGAAGGCACATATTGTTTTAGGCAACTTTCGCACCTCCAGTTTCGAGATCCGAGCATTTCCAGAAGAATTGTTTAAGGACTTGCTCAATAGTATCGAGAATCGACCTAGGCAGAATAAAGACATTTGCTCAATAAACCTAGATTGAGTGAAGTACTAACCTAATCAGCTGCAGGCGCCCCCCAAAAGCAAGGAATCGTTGTGGTCAAGATTGCACCCTCAACATGATTGCATTTACCAACGAAGTACAGTTGACCTTACATAGCCTAGATGCAATAATAGGCACTCCCAAATACCGAATCGACAAAGAACCTTCCTGAAAACCAAGGAAGTCCTTAATGTGGTTATGAGATTTAGGTGGGACTCCAGAAAAGAAGATCTCACTCTTGTCCAAGTTCAGGATTAGGCCACACCAGTGAGAGAACTGAGTAATACCAGCCTTGAGCAGAGATAGGGAGGGCATATTTGCCTCAGCAAAGAGAAAAACGTCGTCAGCAAAAAATAGATGGGACAACCGAGTTGGTTTGCATCTCCAAAAAGACTTGAAATCATGTTGCCTGGTTTGTAAATTGAGAATACCTATAAATACCTCCATCACCAATGTAAATAGGTAGGGTGACGTGGGATTCCCTTATCGGATTCCTCTTCCACTAGGAAAAAAACTGTGGAGCTCTCCATTTAGATAAACAGAGAATTTAGGCGTCCGAATACAAATCATAATGAGCTTAATCAAGTGCGAGGGAAATTCAAAAGCTTGCAGCGCTAATTCCATGCAATCCTAGTTAACTGTATCATATGCCTTCTGAAAATCTACCTTAATAACACATTTAGGCAGATAGGGGTGAAGATGAAAGCCTGAGAAAAGCTCCTGAGCTAGTAGGTTATTGTAACTGATGCGGCGTCCTTTAACGAAAGCATTCTGTGGAGGACTGACAATAGACGGCAGAACAGATGCCAACCGATTAGCTAGAATCTTTGCAATGCATTTCTAGACGATATTGCAACAAGCAATGGGTCTATAGTCATTAACAGAAGTCGCATTAGGATGTTTTGATACAAGGACTAAGATAGTATTATTGATCTCCCGAGGGATTTTGCCCAAACTAAAGAAATCCTTGATCGCGAAAATAGACTTGTTCCTAAAGCGGACTGAACCGCGATAGGGACGGTGACGCTCACCGTGCTCTGCCCTCCGCGCGACGGTGACGCTCACTGGCCGGCAGTCACGAGGTCTGGTCGCCGGAGTGCTGAGATTCTTGCGGCCGAGTGAGAGAGAAACCTCTCGTCCTCCGCGGCGGCAACGCTCACCGTGCTCTGCCCCTCTGCGCGTCACTGTGCTTTGCCCTTCCCCGCGACGGCGACGCTCACCGGTCGGCTGTTGCGAGGTCTGGTCGTCGGAGACACACTCAACCACGAGCAGCTCGGTTTGGGGAACTCCATTTGCACGCTCGATTCGAGGAACTCCATTTCTGCTCTGTTCTTGGGAGCTACTTCGAGGCTGATTCCCAGAGGTGGGACCAGTGGGGAGGCCAATCTTTGGAGGTTAGGGGCGCTTCCTACATATCTTTAAAACCCCTAAAGTTCCTTGCCCTGGTACGCTTCCTTTCCTGGGCTGTGATGATCGCGACTGGCTAGGGCTTCCTCTGTTTTGGTCTGCTGCCCGCGCTCTCTGTGCGCGATGGCTTCTGAATTTGGTGGAAGCCCTCCAAAACCTGCACAAGAGCACTTGAACCTTGTGGACCCGAAGGAGATTGTGGGACGAGCTAGTTTGCGCGAGGGCGACCAGCAGGAGAATGTGGGACGAGCTTCTTCGTCCATTGCTGATTCGCGTGAGGGCAACCAGCAGACTCAGCCCCCTCATGCTCCGATGGGGAACAGGGGTAGAAGCCGAGGTAGATCAAATTCCAAACGTCCTCAGCCAAGGAGGGGAGATCCGAATAACCAGAATACTCGAACGTGGGCTAGTGTAGCCAAGGTTGCCACAAAGGGCTACGATTTGGAATATTTTCCTCCTACCTATGTTAACAATCGACCGGTTGTTGAGTTGACTGAGGATATCATTGAGGCGATTGATCCTAAGTTGTATGAATGTCTTGTGGGATATTACATTGGCAAGAGATTACCCTCCAAGGTGACTGAAGGGGCCCTCAAGAGAGCTTGGGGCCCGAATCTTGTTGATGTTATGTCCAATGGACAGGGTTTCTTTTTTTCCACATACCTGATGCAGACTTTCGAAGGAAACTCCTTGAGGGGGGGTCCTATTTCGGTTTCTAGGATACCGTTGGTGTTGCAACAATGGAGGCCATCGTTGGAGCTGAAGAAGGGCACTCACTTATCCATGCCTATCTGGGTGAAGCTTAAAAACCTTCCGCTTGATTTCTGGTCAGCACAAGGGCTTGGCAAGGTCACTAGTGCAGTGGGTAAACCGTTGTATGTTGATCAGACGATAGAGCAGATGAAGATGTGTACTTTTGCCAGGGTTTGTGTTGAAATCACAGCAAAGCAACCCACCTGCGATGTCATTGAAGTGTTCCTCAATGGTGAGTCTTCTCTTGTGGAAGTAGAGTATGAATGGCGACCTGTAGCATGCTCTAGATGTGGCATCTTCGCTCACAAGTGCCTCCCCGCCCTAGCTCCATCATCTGCAGCTGGTGTTGCAAAGCAGATTTCGGTCCTTACTCCTCAAAACATGTCATTGATTCCTGCTCCTATTGCTCCTCCCAACGATCCTGTAGTTGTGGAAGACCACCCAAGACAAGTGGTGGCTAGGACGGATGACTCTCCCATGCTGGTTAACAGGTCCGGCCCTATCCCAGCTTCTGATAAGCAATTCCCTGTTAAGGCCTTGGCAGACAATCTTGGTGGTGGTATACATCAGGCAAAAGGTGTGGAGTGCTCTGGTTTTGGAGGACCTCAAGATCAATTGTTAGCTTTAGTGGCAGATCCCGTTGATGCCTCTTCTCTTCTAGCAGCCGACTCAGGATGGAAGCAGGTAAAAGCGAAGATGAAAAAGCCGCCTCCTACTAAGGCTGCTGCTCATGATAAAGTTCAAACGGCATCAACTCATAAGACTCAGGGAAGCTCCAAAGCTTCTAAGAAGGAGGATTCTTGTTCTTCCCAGGCAGAGGATAGGGTGAATCCCCCAACCTCAGTGATGCCTCTAGCTAGCTCTGAGGATGAAATTGTTGGTTCCAGTGTCTATGCTGGCTCTAATGAAGATGATCACTTATCCGCTTGCCCCTCTTCTCCAAGAGTGGTGCCTCCCCTTGCTGGTCCTGAAACTATGCAAGATAAGTTGTTGAAGTTAGTTCCCAATCCTCCTCCCTCGGTATGCCTACTTCGGCACCCAGCCGGCATAGGTCGACCAAGAAGAGGTAACCCCCTCTCCTCCCTTTTGTAAATATGTTTTATGGATTTTGGAATATCAGGGGCTTTCGTGACCCTATTAAAAGGGCTGAAGTCAGGAGACTTGTTACTACGAACAATCTTTGTTTGGTTGGCCTCCTCGAGACAAAAGTTCCGGAGCCTCTTTTTGACTCTATTTCCTCGCTCTTGATTAAGGATTGGAAGTGGATTGCTAACAATGAATTCTCCCCTCGGGGTAGAATCTGGGTGGGTTGGAACCCGGAGTGCGTAAGCTTTGAAATCTTGTCTATGAATGACCAAGCTGTGCATGGACGCTTAAATTTCAACCACTCTGATTTGACATGCTGTGTTTCTATAATTTATGGTGAACATACCTTTATTTGTCGTCGCCCATTGTGGGGAGACCTCCTACATATGAATGCTCTCCTGCAGAATTCGGCCTGGATTGTTGCTGGGGATTTCAATGCCATAAAGGATCCTTTAGACCGTGTTGGGGGTACAAATGATTGGATTCCATACTTTGATGAATTTAGCTAGTGCTTAGGCCAAACAAAGTTGGAGGATCTCAGGTACGTGGGACTCCGCTTCACTTGGTCCACTTCTGCTGGTGCCAATAGGAAAATGAGAAAGATTGACTGGGTTTTGGTTAATACGAGGTGGAACTTGGATTTCTCTTTCTCGGAAGCTTCTTTTTTGAACTCGAGCATCTCCGACCACACCCCTATGATTGTGAGAGTTCTTAACCTGGTCTCTAAAAGGAAGCCTTTCAAATATTTTGACTTTTGGTTTGAGCATCCGGATTTCCTCTCCATCGTTCGCAGGCTTGGGACAGTCCGGTGACAGGTGTGCCTATGTTTAGGCTGGTTTCCAAGCTAAAGGCCTTGAAAGGCCGTCTCAAGCATCTCAACGTGAGGCCTATGCGAATATCACTCAGAGGACAGCGGAAGCGAGGGATGCTCTTTGTTCTACCCAGGTTGGTCTTCATCTAGACCCAAATAATGTCACTCTTGCAGAACTTGAGAAAGTTCAATGTAGGACTTTTGTTGATCTGCGTAGTCATGAAGAGTCTTTTTATAGAAAAAAATCAAGAGTTAGATAGCTCAAGGAAGGGGATCGGAACACTAAGTTCTTTCACCATTCCATTAAAAGAAGGCAGCTCAGGAACCGGATCCTATCCGTTAAGGATCCGTCGGGCTCTTTGATCACGGACCCTAAATTGGTGCCGCAAGTTTTTGTTTCCTTCTTCTCAAAACTCCTTTCATCACATACGGCTCTCTCTATGCCGTCGTTGTAAGAGCTGAAGGAGTTTGTTTGGCGGCCTCTCTCGGATGATCAGGTTTGCTCCCTTGCTAGCCCGGTTTTCGATTATGAGATTAGGAACACTCTCTTCTCTCTTCCTAGAGGTAAAGCCCCAGGCCCGAATGGCTACACCGTGGAATTTTATATGAGCAACTGGGAGATAGTGGGACCTTTGGTGCTAGAGGCGGTCAGGGATTTCTTCTCGTCTGGACGCCTTCTAAGAGAGGTAAATAACAACATCCTTGCTTTGGTGCCTAAAGTCCCCAACGCTTGTGCTGTTTCCAATTTTAGGCCCATTGCTTGTTGCAATACTATTTACAAGGTTATTACGAAAATTTTGGCAAATCGCTTGGCCGCGGTTTTGGGTGACTTGATTAATCCATCCCACAATGCCTTTGTTAAGGGTAGAAGGATTAAGGATAATATTCTTCTGGCCCAGGAACTCTTTACCGGCTTTCATCTTGATACTTACCTAAATGTGCAATCAAGGTAGATTTTCAAAAGGCTTACGACACTGTTGATTGGGATTTCATGGAGCTTACACTCTTGGCTTTTGGTTTTCCTGAGTGGATTATTCGACTTACTATGGTATGTGTTCGTACGTCGAAATACTCTATCTCGATCAATGGAGAGCTCCATGGGTTCTTTTCAGGAGGAAGGGGCCTTTGACAGGGGGACCCAATATCACCCTATCTTTTTACTCTGGTGATGGAGGTGTTCTCGGGGATTTTATCTGCTCACACCTCGGTGAAGGAGTTCAAGTACTTTTGGAGGTGTAAAGCGGTGAAGCTTACCCACCTTTTCTTCGCAGATGATGTATTTCTATTTTCTCAGGTTGATAGGGCGTTGGTGGCCTTGCTCAAAAGAGGATTGGATACCTTTTCCTCTTGGAGTGGATTGCTACCAAATAGAAACAAAAGTGAAATATTTCTCTCGGGTGGGCCTTCGTCTCTTCGCTATAATATCCTGTTGACCTTTGGCTTTCTTGAAGGGAAGCTTCCGGTTCGTTACTTGGGTGTACCTATTATATCTTCTAGGTTAGGGAAAGCGGACTGTGTTGTTTTGATTGACCGCATCACTGCCAGGGTCCAATCCTGGGCGTAGCGGTTCTTGTCTTTTGCAGGAAGACTCCAGCTCATAAGATCAGTGCTACATTTTATCCAAGCGTTCTGGGCTAGTGTTTTTACCTTGCCTTCTTTGGTTTTAGACAGTATTGAGTGCATTTTGAGACAATTTCTTTGGAAGGGCTCTACTCTTGGCCGTGGTGGTGCCAAAGTCTCTTGGGATGATGTTTGTGTCCCGAAGAGAAAGGGTGGTTTAGGTATTCGCAAGTTGAGGGATTACAACAAAGTGGCTATGCTTAAATACATTTGGTTTCTTTTCACTGATAAGGAATCCTTATGGTGTCGGTGGATTCATACAAATTTTTTAAAAAGACGAAACTTCTGGATTTCTTCTTGTCCCGTAGTATGCTCGTGGGTGTGGAAGAAAATCTTGCAACTTAGAAGGGAATTCAGGTTGTCTTTCTTCTGGAAAGTTGGCGATGGACTCTCGGTATCCTTATGGTATGATCATTGGCTTTTACATGGCCCTTTGGACTCTTTTGTACCGGACTCTCTCATGGATAGCTTGGGCCTTCCTAGCCATGCAGTGGTTGCGGATCTTTTTTCCCCTATGGGTCAAACGCTTAGAACTCTTCTAGAGAGTTGGGGTTTCAACCTCCCGGTTCTCTCCTTGGTCCCTGACCAGTTTACTTGGTGTTGCGACCCTTTTGGATCTTTCTCGGTGGCTTCAGCTTGGAATATCATCAGGACCAAGAAGGACTGTGTTCCTTGGGCGTCCCTCATATGGGACAATGCTTTGGCCCCTCGATTCCAATTTAATCTTTGGCTTATCTCTAGGAATCGCTTACCTACCCAGACACGAATCCTCTCCTATGGCAGGATCGACCATGCTGATTGCGCCTTCTGCGGGGTCGTGCCGGATTCTATCGACCATTTGTTCTTTGATTGTCATACTTTGGCAACACTTGCTTATTTTTGGGCAGCCAGGTGCAATCTACCTTGGCGTAATAGACCTTGGTCAGACAATCTCTCATGGGCTTTGAAATTCCTGACTGGTAAGGACTTTTACCATCATATTGCTCGCTTCTCGTTTGGTGCTATGTGTCACCTAATTTGGAAGAAGAGGAACAATATCATTTTCTGGGGGGAAGCCTTGGTGGTTTCAGCAATGAAAAATCATCTTATCAAGGTTGTAAAAGACAAAGCTTTTACTTTTATCAATGTCCTTGTTACTCCAAGGAACAGGAGACTCCAAAGAGGTTGGGGCTTCGACCCCTCGGTCTTCTTTGGGCATCATACGTCTTCCTAATGCCGCACCTCACCGCGGTCTGCTTTGAGCTTAAGCTTATCTCTACTTAGGCTCTTCGTTCTTCGTCCACTTCCTCTGGATGCTAGCCGAGGTTCCTGGGCTGTTTTGTAGTTGTGGGTTTTATGGTGTTTCCTTTGGGCTGTTGTTAGCTTGGTTGTTTTTTTTTGTTGTAGCCTTGTGGCTTTCTTCGGCTCCCTCTCACTCTTATGCTTGTTGTATCTAGAGTGTTAGTTTTGGCGCCATTTTGTACAGTTGACCTCAGCTCTTTATATATTCTTACCTTTACCAAAAAAAAAAAAAGAAATCCTTGACCGCCAAAATAACCGATGGGCCAACTATATCCCAATTATGCTTGAAGAACTCAAGACCGAAACCATCTGGACCAGAGGCCTTTCCGGTTGCTAATGAAAACATCGTGTCATGAATTTCCATATTCGAAATAGGCCTAGAAAGAAAATGCACCTGATCGTCATTAAGGGAGTGTTCCAACACCGATCTGATGTCTTGGACCGACGGTAAGGTAGCGAGATTAGTAGGCGCCAGAAGTTCTTCAAAATGGGAAACCAACTGTTGTTGCGCCAGAGTTGGGTTAGAGATCAGATTCCCAACATCATCCATCATCGAAATGATTCTATTTAAGAGGTGCCGTTTGTTGACAGAATGATGGAAGAACTTGGTATTGAGGTCTCATTCCTTTAGCCACTGAACTCTGGACTTCTGTTTATAAAAAAATTCCTCCTGGAGTCGGAGATTCGAGAAAGCCTGGAGCTGGTCTCTCTCCCTGTGGGCCAAGACCTGGTTGAATGGGTCCAGGTGAAGGGCATCCTGAATGGATGCTAAGCCACTCTTAGCTTTTGCGGTCCTCGAAGAAATATTGGAGAAGGAGTGCTTATTGAGTCGTTTGAGCCTAGCTTTCAACATCTTTAGCTTGTTGTATAGGATGAACATAGCCAAACCAGTCACCTGGGTGTCCCAAGTTTGCCGAACTATCATAGTGAAGGACGGGTGATTCATCCAGAAGTTGAAGAATTTGAACGGCTTCCTTAAGTTTGGAGCATGTAAGATTCTGATGACCATAGAAGAGTGGTAAGATATTCCGGAGGGGAGGAAGGAGGCCTTAGAAAAGGAGAAGACACTACTCCAATGTGTATTGACAAGGACTCTGTTAATTTTTCTTTGTTTCTGATTTTTTCCTGAGGATGTGGCCCAAGTGAATCTGCAACCAACATATCTAAGGTCATCAAGTTCCGCCTGTTGAAGGTATTATCCAAAATCCTCAAAGGATGGCATCCAAGTGGAAGAGCTGCTAATATGATCAGAAGGATGCCTGATGGCATTGAAATCACCCGCAATCAACCATGGAAGTTCGACAAGCATGGAGCTGGTTTGGATGATATCTAACCAAAAGGGACATCTGAGAACAAACGTGTGCTCAACATAGACGACCGAGAGATGGAATGTTTTATCCATGGATAGGCACTTTAAGTGTCCATGAATAACTTGAGAGGATGATGAGTATGCAGCAAACTTCACTAGCCTGAAGTTCCAACTGATCCATATTCTCCCTCTATAGGAATAATCGTAGTTAGCATATTAGGTCTAGCTAGGAGCTAGACCAGTAGAAATATAGAAAACATTGTAGACGAGGTATTTGTTTCCAAGATGCCAATGCAGCAAAGGCTATTAGCTGTAATAAGCTTTCTAATCTCAGCTTGTCTAATGGGGTCAACAAGACCCATAATATTCCAAATAGCAATATAGATATGTACAAGAAGGGGAAAGTTACCACTTTTTACCTTTTTTTTTTGAGATAGCTTTGGGTTTGGGACTTTCTGAGGAGCTGCTATCAAAGTCAGTGGCCTGTACAACATTTAACTGCTGGGGGGTCCAACGGCTGTACCTAATCATGAGAAAGGTCCACTTCCTCTGGGATAGTAGAGGCAACCTGAGGGCCATCCTCTTCAAATTTACAACCGACATCACTGGCCTCTTTATTCGAATCTTCCTTAGAGATTGAGAAAGTCATTGACCGAGATCGGGGTGTAGCCGAATTAAGTGCAGGGAGGGAACACATTGTGGGGGTACATGAGAGGATCCCTTTAACGTCCCGTGCTTATTTGATGTAGGGTCCAGCACAACAAGAGAAGTTTGTGCCTTTGTATTGACAGGTGAAGGAAGAGTAGGGATAGCATTAGAAGGGATTGCTCGATCTCTGCTCTGTTTTCCCTGCACTTCCTTCCAACCATCCCCGGGATGAGCATCTGAAGTCTGAGTTACAACCATTGGAGCATTTCCAGAAGTAGTAGCTGGCTTGAGATTAATCGAAGGAGCATTTCCAGAAGCAGGATTGGCAATGGTAGGAGCACATTTATGTCCAAATGTTTCGCAAGAGAGGCAAACATTCTGCTTCCATTCATATTTGACAGACACCAACCGGGTTTCACCATTCAGCTCTACAAGTATTGATTCACAAGTGGTCTGCTTTGCATTAATCTTCACACAGACACGAGCATAGGAGATCATCTTCATGAGCTCTGTCTGGTGGTCTACATATAGCGGCTTGCCTAAAGCGCTAGCCACCACGTTAATTCCCATAGCCAACCATAGGGAATACATAATATTTTTCAGCCGAATCTAGACAGGAACGGTCTCATGAATGCTTCTTTTAAGCTTCATCAAGGGATGCCATTGCTGGAGGATGAGAGGGACCTTAGCCATTGTGATTGGCCCTTCATCCAGGATCTTCCTTCGGTACTCATGATCCGAAATGTGGAAAAAATAGAAGTCGTCATCATTGACCATGACTTCCAGCAGTTGAGGGCCCTAAATATGCTTTAAGGCAGCCTCAGTTAATTTAAATGACATTTTTTTACCAACATAATAGCCAACCAAGCACTCCTGCCAATATGGAGTTTCTGGCTTCAAGAATCTCCTCTGAAATTTGCACAACTGGTTTGTTGTCTATGATAGCTGGGGGCATGTAAGTAAGGTCATACCCTTTAGTGGCAGATTTAGCCACATTTGCCCACGAGTGGTACGTTGGCTGGCTTGCACTGAAGGAGGACTGGTTCAGGGGTTGTAATAGGTCTATCGTGACACCAACAGGACTCCGCCCAAGACCACTTTGTTGCAAAACAAATGCAGAACGACTGGGTTCGGGAGGAATTTTAGCTGTTTGGGCATAGACACCAAATTTTCCCTTCGCATGGGTAGAAATGACCAAAGGAATCGAGGCCCCAGCATTGGATGCAACAGAGTTGCCCCTTTCCTTAGGTGGATGGGATTTCCTCCCACAACTTCGGCCCCGTCGCCTAGTCGCTTGAGCAGGGAGAGTACCTCTTACCGATAAATCTCGCCTAGAAGGTTCGCGTAGGCATTAAAAGGTTCAGCAGGAGTCACCTCTTCACCTACATTTTGCTAGGGCACCAGCAAATTTGCAACACTATTCTGATTCGCCATAGATGGCATCTGATTCAACTCAAACCCAGCGAAAAACAACAGCAGAAAATTTCAGAAAATCTATCATAGGAACGTTCAGAAAACTTACTATGCACAGATGGGGAGAGAAAAGAGAGAAAAGAGGACCATGGAGGGTCCCCCTCCCCAATTTCCACAACCTTTGATCCTTATCCCATGGAATTTTGGCCATTTCACTTTCCTATGGCCCACCATTCCAAAGCAAACCTATCCTCTTCAAACGAAACTCAAATGGTGGTGGATTTCCTTTTTGGTGTGCATACATCCGAATTTTGCATCCTTTCTATTAGCTTTTCCCTTTTTCATTTTACCATTTTATATCCTTAGCTAACAAGGATAAAGCCTTATTTAAATCCTTATAATTCTTATCTCCAAAGGTTCCACATTAAAGACTAAAATCCACTTAAATTATGGCATTTCCCAATTTCACTTTCCTTGCTATAATTTGAATTTCCCACCAAAATTTCAAGTTTGTCAAAAGGTCTTGAGAGGATGCATCGATGCTCCTAGAATTAATTGTGACACGGTAGAATTCTCAATTTATGAAATCAAATTAAACTTCGCGATTAATTTCAATCTGACGCGATTTTAGCATGACCTAAATCATCGGGTAGTTTTTAGGAATTTTCGGTGCAATTGACCCGTGGTCGATTATTTTCAAACTACAATGTACATCTTCGACTCATTGGCGACTCTCGGTTGTTGTGAAAATCTCTAGATTTCATTTGCGGACACAGTATACCAAAACGACAGAAAAATCGATTTAGTGTCGATCGACGAGAATTTTGCAATTAGATGGAATCACCCATGCCTAATTACATACCTCAGTCGAATCGACCTGTCTCAATTCTCTGATAGATTTTCGACTTTGCCGCAATGACCCTTGCAGACTAACACGATTGAGTAGTCGATTCTTGGTCGAATTCTAAAGCTTGTTGCATTAAAATCCCTTAATGACTTCCCTAAATAGTCAAGTTATCTCATGAGTGATCGGTTCAGAGAATAGCACTATAGGCACGTCGATGAAAAACCCGATTTATTCAATTGAAAACATAAGTGGAAACTCAAACTGCCACAACTCTTCCCATCTTATAAAAATTTCGTCCTCGAAATTTAAGTCGTTACATCTTTCAAACCAAAAAGGTAAGGGTATTGTTGTTTCATTGTATCTTCACTTTCCTAGGTTGTTCCTTCTGTGCCGTGGTATTGCCAAATCACTTTGACTAATGGAATCGTCTTGGTACGTAGAACCTGTTCTTTTCGATCCACAATTTGGATTGGTATCTCCACGTACGACATTCGGTCATCCACATCTAATTCTTCAAAATTTAGCAAGTGGGTCGGGTCAGGTTCGTACTTCCTCAGCATTGACACATGGAAGGCATTATGAACTTGAACAAGTCTCGGTGGTAACGCAAGGCGATATGCCAAAATCCGTATTCTTTCCAGAATTTCAAAGGGACCTACATTCCTCGGATTTAATTTCCCTTTCTTGCCGAAGTGTGAAGTACCCCTCATTGGTGACACCTTCAGAAAGACATGCTCACAAACTTGGAATTCCAGTGGTCTTCGACGCTTGTCGGCGTAGCTTTTCTGGCGACTCTGAGTAGTTTTTAATATGTTTTTGACAACTGTAACGGCATCCACTGACTGCTGGACTAACTCTGGGCCTGTGATCTTTCGTTCCTCGACTTCATCCCAACACACCGGCATTCTATATGCTCTGCCATGCAATGCTTCAAAAGGAGCTATCTAAATGCTCTGTTGGTAACTATTGTTATAGGCGAACTCGATGGGATGAAGTTGTTCCTCCCAACCTCTTTTGAAATCCAACATGCAAGCTCGTAGCATGTCTTCAAGGGTTTGAATCGTCCTCTCAGACTGACCATCCGTCTGAGGATGATAAGTCGTACTGTATTGCAGCTTCGTTCTTAAGGAAGTCTGCAAACTTTTCCAAAATGCAGCTGTAAACCTCGGGTCTCGGTCATATGTAATCATCACTAGCACTCCACGTAGACGAACAATTTGACGTACATACAACTTTGCATGCTTATCCAAATCAAGGTTTTTTCGTACTGCCATGAAGTGAGCTAACTTTATTAGTCTGTCGACTACTACCCAAATGGAATCATTACCCCTCTGATTCTTCGGTAAGCTTGTCACAAAATCCATTGTGATGTGCTCCAATTTCCACTCGGGAATCTCGAGAGGTTGTAAAAGTCCTCCTAGTTTATAGTGTTGAGCATTTACTTGTTGACACGTCAAACACTTGGCGACATGCTTGGCTATGTCCGCTTTCATACCGGACCATCAATAGTGTTAATGCAGATTCTGATACATCTTACTACCAGGATGTATGCTATAACTACTACAATGTGCTTTTGATAAGATCTCCTCCTTAAGCTTTGCATCGTCGGGTACACACAATCGTCCTCGGAATCTCAATGTTCCGTCCTCTGAAATGTGAAAGTCTAGTTTTCTCTTTTCTACCTCTTCCTATACGATCTTCTGGATCTCTGGGTCTGTCTTGTTAGAGAAAACTATTTTTTTGTTTTGAAGTTGACAAAACATTTCCAAAGTATATATTTGAAGTTCTGAAGACTTTATCGTCAAAATATGAAGACCGACAGACCACCAGATTTTAATCTCAAAGTCTATCATTACTGACAGTTCCAGACTAAAGTATGAAGATTTATCCAAACACAGGATTATTATCTAGATGAAGATTATCTTCAAAGTTTCATTTCATATGGTATTGGAAGATCTTATAGCTAGATTTCACACATATTTGTTTGATTATTCTTATTGGAAACTACTTCGATATGAAGATCTTTGAAAGGCGAGCTAAACTTGGAAAGTTCTACTTATGGAAACTCAAGATTCTGATTTGTATGGGCGAGCAGGATTGACGGGCTTTCAACACAAATTATCTAACGACTTGAGATCACCTTAATTGATTATGTCCAACGGGTAGATTGGAAGAATTCATTTGGAAAGTGCCAACGGTCGAGAACGCATGAAGGAGTATTTAAGGATTGACTCTTTGGTTGTTCGATACGGTGCTTGATAAAGAATTCCAAAATCTGAAGCTTTCCAGTCTCTTTCTTTTTCATTCATCGAGCTAAAACATTGCATACAAAAGAGAGAAACTCTTAGTGAGACTGTGTGAGAGTTCGATAGAAACTCATCGCCTTGATAGTCAAGATCATGAGCTGTAACATCTCTTTTGATACTTAGTGGAATCCAGCCAATAGGCTGTCAGCGAGGAAAATGGACATAGGCTTGGTTTAAGCCAAACCACTATAAACCCTATGTTCATTTTCTCTTATCCCTAAACTTCTTACATTTATTTACTGATTGTCTATTTACTTAAAGTTGAAATACGATTTATGTCTAAAAACTTCTAAAATCAATTTACTTTCATTAAGTCTTGCGAAAATTTTTATTTACACCTATTCACCCCCCTCTAGGTGTATTCACTAGCCCTTTCAATTGGTATCAGAGCCTGTGTGCTTATTTGTTGAAGTATTTTATTTCTTAAGCTAAAGATCTATGGCTAGTATTTTGGTTCCAGGATTGATTGAAGGTCAAAGCAACACCAAACCTCCTTACTTTGATGGGAAGGAATACAACGTATGGAAGAACAAGATGAAAGCATTCCTAAGATCGAAAGATCCCCTGGAATGGGATGTGGTAGAAAAATGGATTATTCCTAAAGTCACATCAACTTCAGAAAGAGGAAAGGAAGTGACAGATGCTGGCGAAATGACACAAGCAGACATAACCAAAAGACAAGCTCTTGATGCTAAAGCTATCTACTATTTATATTGTGCTTTATCTCCTAGTGAGTATAACAGAATTTCATCTTGGAGGAAGCAGGGTACTCAAAGATCTCAGAATAAATCAACTGAAGACAATGAGTTCAACGAAGATGTGATTTTCTTCGAATGCAAGAAGAAAGGACACACTAGACTCAACTGTCCTCTATGGAAGAAAAAGAAGGGAAATACAGAGAAATTCAAAAAGGCTCTCAAAGCAAAGACTTGGAGCGACACCGAATGTGAAGAGAGTGATGAAGAATATGCCAACATTTGTTTAATGACAAATTTAAAATCAAACTTAGACTCTGAAACAGATTCAGACAAGGAAATCGAGGTTAGTAATTTTAAAATTCCTGCTAAAGTTTCAAAGTATATTGATGAACTCTGTCTTAGTCTCAAGGTATCTCTTAAAAGAATTTCCGAACTAAAGAAGGAAAATTCCATACTGAGGCAACAGGAAATTTCTTGGAAAGAAAAATTTGAAAATCTAAACAAAAACTTTGTTGTTTTGAAAGAAATGCAGATTCTCTTTCGAATGAAAATATCTTTTTGAAAGAAGATATTTCAAATATATCAAAGAAGTTTTCAAATGGATCAGAAAAGCTAGATAAAATTCTTTCAATTCAAATACCTTATTTCAACAAATCAGGTCTAGGAATGACACTAGAAACTATTCCCTTAATTGAATTTTCAAAAGTAACAGATAGAATCAAATAAAGACCTACAAAAACATTTTACAAAAATAATTTTCAAAAAGTTTTGTAAAACCTGTTGGCCGAAGTGCTCTCAAATGTTCAAAGTGTAACAGCTCAGAATATTTCGAGAAGGATTGTTCTAAAGTTTGGAGACCTGTTAAGAGAGATTGTGCAAAGATTGTTTTTGGAACTAACTCCCCTAGACCCAAGAAAATATGGGTACCAAAGTAAACTTGGAATCTTCTTATAACTACAGGTCACTATCAAGAAGAATATCAAACGGTATTTGGATAGTGGCTGTTCGAGACATATGATAGGAGATTCAAACTGCTTTATAAAGCTTACTCAAATAAATGGTGGAAAAATCTCTTTTGGTGGAAATAGCAAGGGAAAAATTGTTGGATGTGGAACTGTCAAGATTGGAAGTCTCACAATCAACAATGTTTCCTTGGTGGAAGGCTTGAACTATAATCTACTCAGCATAAATCAACTGTGTGACACTGCATACAAAATCAACTTCCAAAAAGGCATTTGCTCAGGAACTAGTAAAGATTTGTCTCATTCTTTTACTGGACAAAGACATGGAAACATCTATCTACTGGATATAAAATCAGAAAGCTCTCAGTGTCTAATTTCTATTCAAAATGAAGAAAATCTTTGGCATCGAAAGCTTGGTCATGTCAATATGAAGCAAATAACCAAAATTTCCTCCAAGAAGCTTGTTCGTGGACTGCCCAACTTGAGAAAACAGGTTAGAAGTTCTTTTAAGCCTATAAATCAAGTATCTACTAATCGTGTTTTGCAGCTTCTGCATATGGATCTTTTTGGACCAACCAAAACGCAAAGTATTGGTGGAAAGAAATACTGCTTAGTAATTGTGGATGATTACTTTCGCTTTACATGGGTATTCTTCTTGGCAAGTAAGTTTGAAGCATTTTCTCATTTTTGGAAGTTTGCTAAGAAAATTCAGAATGAGAAAGGATATGCTATAACAAGCATACGAACAGACCATGGAGGTGAGTTTGAAAATCAATACTTTGCAAATTTCTATGATGAATTTGGTTTAAAGCATGTTTTCTCTTCGCCATATACTCTAGAGCAAAATAGGGTTATGAAAAGAAAGAATAGATCGTTGCAAGAAATGACATGAACTATTTTAATTGAAAATAATATTTTTTCTCGTTTTTGGGCTGAAGCAGTTTCTACTGCTTGTTATATCATTAATAGAGCATTTTTTATGCTTGTTTTAGAGAAAACTCCTTATGAGGTGTTTAAAGGAAAAAAAGCCAAATGTTTCTTATTTTCACGTGTTTGGTTGTAAGTATTTTGTTTTGAAAAATGCAAATGATCGAATTGGTAAGTTTGAAGAAAAGTCAGACAAATGAATTTTTCTCTGCTACTCAGCATCAAGCAAAGCCTACAGAGTATTCAACAAAAAGACTCAGTCTGTTGAAGAATCTATGAATGTCAAGTTTCAAGACTCTACACAAAATCAAGTGGTAGAGACTCAACTTGAAGAAACTGAACCTGCTCGAGATGTTACAAAGTCTACTTCCCTCGCAGAAGTTCAGACTCCTGAAATTCAACAACAGGAAGAACCAAAAGATTCAATTGAAGCAGAGAATGAGCAGACTCACAAATCAACCAGCAATTGGAAGCATAAGTCTAGTCATCCCAAAAAATTCATCGTTGGCAACATTGATGAAGGAATTTGTACCAAATCCAAAAGGTGAGAAGAGTCTAGTGCTTTGGCACTTATTTTTGAAATTGAACCCAAAAGTATAGAAGAAGCCTTGGCTGATTAAAGCTGGATTGAAGCCATGCAAGAAGAACTCAGACAATTTAGCATTAACGATGTTTGGGAATTAATTCCTAAATCAAAAGGTAAATCTATTATTGGAGCCAAAAGGGGTTTTTAGGAACAAAGTGGACGAGAAAGGAAAAGTAATCAGGAACAAAACAAGACTCGTGGCCAAAGGATACACACAGGAAGAAGGGATAGACTATGACGAGACCTATGCACCAGTAGCGAGGTTAAAAGCAATTAGATTACTTCTTGTTTTTGCTTGCTTTAAAAGTTTCAAGTTATTCCAAATGGATGTAAAGAGTGCATTCCTAAATGGATTTATTCGAGAAGAAGTTTATGTGGAACAACTACCTAGTTTTAAAGATCCAAGAAAGCCAAATTCAGTTTAGAGACTAAAAAATGCTCTGTATGGACTAAAGCAAGCACCTCGAGCCTGGTATGAAAGGTTAAGTAATTTTTTTAACTCAAAATAGATTTGTTAAAGGAAAAGTAGTTGCTACCTTGTTTGTTAAAAAGGAATGTAAAGATTTTCTACTTGTTCAAATTTATGTTGATGACATTATTTTTTGTTCACCTAATGAAAGTCTATGCAAGAAGTTTTCTAGATACATGCAAGATGAATTTGAAATGAGCATGATGAGTGAGCTAAATTTCTTTCTGGGATTACAAGTAGAACAGTCAAAGGAATGAATTTTCATTCACCAGGAGAAGTATGCAAAAGATCTTTATCAAGAAGTTTGGATTGGAAAACTGCAAAAAGACAAAGACACCTATGTCAAGTTCTTCAAAACTGGATAAAGATGAAGAAGGAAAGACTGTGGATCAAAAACTATATAGGAGCAAATTTGGATCACTTTTTTACCTTATTGCATCTAAACCTGACATTTTATTTAGTGTTTGTATTTGTGCTAGATTCCAATCAAATCCCAAAGAATCTCATCTTAGTGCAGCAAAGCGAATAATCAAATATGTTGCAACTACTCCAAAGCTAAGTCTATGGTATCCCAAAGAATGAGACTTTACTCTCATTGGATATTCAAACGCAGATCTGGCAGGATGCAAAGTAGATATAAAAAGTACTTCTGGTACATGTCAACTGCTTGGCAACAAACTTGTCTCTTGGTTTTCAAGAAAATAGAGTACCGTAACTCTTTCAACAGCTGAAGTGGAATATGTAGCGTTTGGGAGTTGCTGTTCTCAAATCTTATGGATGAGGCAACAGCTAAGAGACTTTGGAATTGAAGAATCATGCACTGAAATCAAATGCGACAACACAAGCGCCATCAATCTCACAAAGAATCCAATTCTTCATTCAAGAGCAAAGCATATAAAAATATGTCATCATTTTATTAGAGATCATGTTCAGAATGGAGAAGTATTGATTCAATTCATTAACTCAAAGAATCAACTGCCGGACATATTTACAAAGCCATTGGATAAAAGCTTATTTGAGTCTATTCATGTAAGACTGAACATTCTATCTTTTGCCGGGTAAAGTCTGAAGGTGTTCAGACTTAGAATTTCCAGATGTTACGACTGTAAGTAAATTTCTTCTATTTTAATGTGAAGTTATTTTTGGATAAAATTTTGAAAAGGTACGTTATCCTTTAATTGCTTTTTTGTCTATTTCATTTTTAGAAGTTATCTTAATTGACGTTTGTTCATTTTCAAAAAGGAAGTTATTATTTTTGAAAAATGTAGTTATTTTTGAAAAAGGGCAATTTATAATTTTCAAAAAGGGCAGTTTTTACCTTTTCCTTGTGACGCTTCGTATACCTGCTTTATACATTGTCAAAACTCATCTTCTCCATTTACGCTCTCTTTTTGAAACTCTAGAATACTGTGATCTTACTTTTTCTCATCTACGTGAGTTTCATCCAAAAAGTTCTAACGTTTTCGAAAGAGCGAGTTCGAGAAATTCTCCTAGACTTTGACAATGTCTTCCCAAAGAAAGTCTTTGAGAATCGCGAGTCGGGCACCACAGTGTATGCGTGAGGGACCTATGCATTTCGATTTGACCGAGGAAGAAGATTCTCCTTAACGACAACAACAGCAACAACAAAGACAATATTCTCAACCGCGCCAACAAGCAACACAAGATCCTCCTTCATAGCAAGAACAAGAAGAAGTTATTGAAGACGTTGAACTTGTAAGGACTCAAAAACCCCAATTTATCTATAGACTGTATTCGAACTTGAAGATGGGTGGTTCTGCTATGAACTTGATCGATGAGTTCTTAAAAGCACATGGTTACAAAAATGAAACTTTTTTCTTGAACACTATGGAAATAATAGGAGTTGTGCCTCAGGGTTTGGCAAAAATGGTCGTTTGAGAATTTTCCTAGTGATCCGAGTGTTGGTTAGCTAGAGGAGAAAGATGTCGATGAAAAGATGTTTGTTCATTTTCAGCCCAGGATGGGCGTTGCTGCGAAGGTTGGTGGTGAATGGATAAATTTATTTCGTTCCAAGGACCACAAAAAGTGTTACTTGAGTTTGCTGAAAAGAGGGGTTATGAACCCTAGGAGCATGGATTTCGGTTTTCTTGATTCTTTAAAGATTAATTTGAGAGAAAAGCTTGGTCTGCTTCAACTTGAATGTTTTTGCATCGAGATGACCGTCGCATATCCCGAACTTACTGCTTACTTTTATTCAAATCTATCATTTATAGATGCGAATAAATTTAGCTTTACTGTAGGGATAAAGAATTCGTAGTTGATGTAGACACTTTGGCTAATATAATTGGTGTGGAAAGATTAAGATTCCAACCAATTGATGCGTCTTATGCCTATGTTGCCTTGTCCACAGTGAATGACAGAATGGTCGAAGGCAAGATTTCTTATTAAATGATGAATGCCCCCAATATCCTTCTTCACAAGGTGGTGATTAACTACATTAGGCCAAAGTCTACCTCAGACAAACGTTTCTCATTCCGAAGCGAAACTAATGTACGTGATCAACACTGGTTGCAAGTTCTCTCTGCCTTACACAATTTTCATGCACATGTATAGAACTGTGGTGAAAGACAAGGGACAACTCCCTTACTCTGCGCTTATCTCACAACTTTTCAAGTATTTCAATATCAAACTCCTTGCTTCTATGTGTTAGAACCATTCCTCCAATGGTTATTGGTCTCAAAATGGTTTCTAAATTGAGACCTCAGACAAACGTTTCTTGTTCTGAAGCAAAACTAATGTACGTGATCAACACTGGTTGCAAGTTCTCTCTGCCCTTTGCCTTACACAATTTTTATGCACATGTATAGAACTGTGGTGAAAGACAAGGGACAACTCCCTTACTCTGTGCTTATCTCACAACTTTTCAAGCATTTCAAGATCAAACTCCCTGCTTCTATGTGTTAGAACCATTCCTCCAATGGTTATTGGTCTCAAAATGGTTTCTAAAATGAGGCTGAAGGAACTAAGCAAGGAGCTGGAGCGCTTTAAGGAGAAGTCCCCTGTGAAGGTGAAGCAAGACTCTACTGCAAAGAAAAGGAAGGGAAATGAGCCTATGATAGAACCTGTGAAGAAAATGAGATCTCTTATCTTAGAAGATGAAGAAGAAGATGATGATAATCTCACTATCTTAGCTCTTGCACTGTGGAATCTACAGAGTTATGTAAGCCATACAAAGAACAGAGAAGAAGAAGGAGAAGAAGAAAGAAGAAAAGAAGAAAAAGGAAAGAGTCGCGATGACTCTTTTGAACCAACACAGGCTGCATTCGATAATTCGGAGAAGACAAGGAGTGAGAAGATTGGAGAACAACATCACTACAGTGCCGAAACATAGCTTGAAGAAGAACATATCTCTCCACCTGAAGGCACGAAGACAGGGGGAGATGCTGTAAATCGAGGTACTTCTTCACCCATCTTTACTAGTGATGTTAGTAGATCTCCACAAGACCTAGAAGGGGTCTATCCTGCTCAATTCCCTGAAGCAGATTTCGAGGCATACACTCCTAGTCATGGTGATAGAACAAATGATGTTCCCCCTCATTTTCAAACTCTTGCAACTGATTCGGCTGGTCCCAGCACTGCTATAGATCACTCTGCAGATTTTTAGTGAGTGATGGAACTTCTTTTGGAATTAAACGGACAGCAATATGCTTTTGAGTTTGAAATGAAGCACATGATGACTGTCTTCAAGGCATCTATAGACTCTCTTCAAGAACAGATTCAAGCCTTCAAGCAAGAACATGCAAAGGGTGCGGATATTCAACAGTTTAAGGAGTCTTTGCAGAAACTTGAAGACACTGTCAAGTCCATGGAGATTTCCAGCTCGTTTGTATCCCCAAGCAACCCTAATTCAAACCAACTCTTTTCAATTGTTTGTGTCTCCACTTTTTGCTGATGACAAAAAGGGGGAGAGTTTGAGTGCAGATTTGGTTTTTATGTTATGTTTGATTTGATTATGGTTTTTATGACTTTGAGTGTTCTGTGGACTTTTTAATTATGGTTTGGTTTGACAGTTGACTTTGGATATTGTTAATCTTTTGATGCTTGCAAGTGCAGTGATTTAGTTTGCGATATTACTTATAAATGGTTTGGACTAACATGTCTTCTGTGGTTGCAGAATCAAAGTTTTCAAAGTCCTAATCAATTTTATAAGATATTATATATTGCATAAGTACTATTTTGCAGGTCAAGAAGCTTTCCAACTCTGTAGGAAAGTTTTGTCACCATTGAAAATGGGGAGATTGTTAGAGAAAACTCCTTTTTTGTTTTGAAGTTGACAAAACATTTCCAAAGTCTATATCTGAAGATTTGAAGACTTTATCGTCAAAGTCTGAAAACCGATAGACCATCAGATTTTAATCTCAAAGTCTATATCTTCACTGACAGTTCTAGACTGAAGTATGAAGATTTATCCAAATGCAGGATTATTATCCAGATGAAGATTATCTTCAAAGTTTCGTTTCGTATGGTTATTGGAAGATCTTATAGCTGGATTTCACATATTTGTTCGATTATTCTTATTGGAAACTACTCCGATATGAAGATTTTTGAAATGCGAGCTAAACTTGGAAGGTTCTACTTATGGAAACTCAAGATCCTGATTTGTATGGGCGGGCAGGATTGACGAGCTTTCAACACAAATTATCTAACGACTTGAGATCACTTTAATTGATTATGTCCAACGGGTAGATTGAAAGAATTCTTTTGTTCGATACGATACTTGAGAGAGAATTCCAAAGTCTGAAACTTTCCAGTCTCTTGCTTTTTCATTCATCGAGCTAAAACATTGTATACAAAAAAGAGAAGCTCTTAGTGAGACCGTGGGAGAGTTCAATAGAAACTCATCACCTTGATAGTCAAGATCATAAGCTGTAATATCTCTTTTGATATTTAGTAGAATCCAGCCAATAGGCTGTTAGCGAGAAACGTAGACGTAGGTTCGGTCTAAGCCGAATCACTATAAACCCTATGTTCATTTTCTCTTATCCCTGAACTTCTTACATTTATTTACTGATTGTCTATTTATTTAAAGTTGAAATACGATTTATGTCTAACATCTTCTAAAATCAATTTACTTTCATTAAATCCTACGGAAATTTTTATTTACACCTATTCACCTTCCTTTAGGTGTATTCACTAGCCCTTTCATGTCCACTGAAGTGTCTTGATCCTTACCTGTAGTTTCGGTTCAATTCTGAGGATAGCCATAAGATTTGAAATATGGCTTACCTCAAATTTGAAATCTGAATCTCTAACCTTCTCAATCAAAGTCCATTCCTTAAGCACCATCTGGGCCATTGAAGACTTTCGACTCAGCGCATCGGCGGCTTTAGTCGCCTTCTCAGGGTGATACAAAATATCACAATCATAATCATTCAGGAGTTCCATCCAGCGACGCTGTCTCATATTCAACTCTTTCTAAGAGAATAGATACTTGAGACTTTGATGATCAGTGAAAATCTGGAATCTTTCTCCACACAGATAATGTCTCCAAATCTTCAGAGCAAAGATAATCGCTGCGAGTTCCAAGTCATGCATCGGATAATTCAGCTCGTGAGGTCTCAACCGATGGGACGCGTGTGCCACCCCCGATCTGGTAAGGTCGCCACAGGTACCTATCGCTCTGCCTAATGAAATTCCAGTTATATATCTTTGTTTCGGGGTTAAAGAAGAACCATAGTTCATAGGCATTTTTTTTTAAAGGAATCTGGCGCAGCTCATAGCGAAAATAAGGACAAGTCTCACCATCCCTCTACTCACGTAACGATGATACAATGCACACCAACTACACATCGAAGGAAAACATAAAGCCGAGCCACTTTTTATATACATTTTTATGATGGACATCACGGGTCGGTACAACCAAAAAGCCAAGCCTTTTAGCTAAACTTGGCTACAGCTCAAAAGAGAGATCTTGACCCCCTACATCGAACACGTATAACCCTCCATCTATAAGTGTCGGCTATTCCCAAAAAGTGTCAGCTCCCAATAGTCCTACATGCCATCACACCCAATCCGGTGCATCGGGCGGCGGTGGCGGCAGCATCCCTACATTCACTCCATTGCGCCGAACGTGGATAGGCACAAATTCTTGCACAACAGGGCCCCCAGCCAGGCCTACATCATATATGACCAGCACACGGACTCGCAGGAATACCAATCCAGGAACACTAATGCAGATATGCTCCATACACTCGACCTCAGTGTCAACAGGTATACCATGGAAGGTACCCCGCGCCACCGATGGTAGCGGCATCTTCTAATCTGAAATGTTAGTCCCCAAAGGGGTGAGTACAACCACTCAGCAATAAAGATCCATCAAACTACTCAATGCATCAAACAGAACACTCAAAATATCAAGAGAAGGTGCATATCATTCATACATTTGAACTTACCTCACCAAGCAACGTGCATATACCACCATACACATATGCATATATCATCAAACAGTCATGCATATATGTCACCGCACTATATGCATATACCACCAAGCTCATGTACATATATCATCAAACAGTCATGCATATATGTCACCGCACTATACGCATATACCACCATGCTCATGTACATATCACCATACAATATGCATGATTCCATTCCAACTTTTATCTTTCAATTGGATCACAGCATTTTTCTTTCCCAGGACCAGTAATTGCGTCCCTCATTTTATCGCTTGCACCCAACCTGGCATCGCGAGGAACCTCCGGCACACACCTCCGGGCATCTCGAAACTCCCGAGGACATCCGGCTCACACACTCCGGGCATCCGGCACACACACTCCAGGCATCTTGACACTCCCGGGGCATCGTCGGCTCACACCTCCAACGGTATCCTCATCATCGTAATTTATTCTCATATATGTACCATATTATCCACATGATGAACAATGTGATGGCAACTAAGGTCTATTTCAACTTTTGACATTACGTACCATGATATATGACACCATATATGCAGCATAATTCATCATACAATTCTTTTATTTTTCTGAAATTACATGAATGTTCGGATAAAACATTATACATAATTCTGAAAATGCTTTCAATTTAATGCATAAACGGACTCCAAAAATTACGAAATTTTGATGGATTATAAGCAACACCTAATGGTAGTTGTCCCATAAATACATTATGCCAAAATAACTCTACAAGATTGGGTACGGTCCATGCATCACAGATTTTCGAAATTCAAACAATTCTGTTTGCACAGTTTCAGAAAACATTTCGATTAAATACCCAAATGAACTTCAAAAATTGTGAAATTCGAATATGTGATAGACAAGACTTAGGGGCAGATATTTCATGAAGAACGCTACATCAACTGAGCCTCACATAAATCAGTACAGTCCATGCATCACAGCATTAAAATTCTAACATTTCAGCTTGCACAGTTCTTGAAACAATTTCGGTTAAATAGGCAAATGAACTTCAAAATTTCTAAAATTTTATTATGTGATAGATAAGACATAAAGGCAGATATTTCATGAAGAACACTTCACCATAAGAATTTCATATAAAACAGAATAGTCCACGCATTACAGCTTTAAAAATTCTAACAATTCGGTTTGCACAGTTTCAGAAACATTTTCGATTAAATAACCAAATGAACTTCAAAAATTATGAAATTCGAATATGTGATAGGTAAGATTATGAGGTAGATACTTCATGAAGACATTGAAGTCAAATTCGTCCTAGATAATTAGATATGAATGGTTAATACCCCCTGTTCTCGGTACCAATATTCCAGATCTAGTCTTTCTAAAGAATCACGATTTTCACCTACCTATTCTTGTTCGTTTTCTCTAAATTTTTGACATGTTATATTTCAAGACGTCCTTTACAACTTTCCTTAATAAATCGAAGTGAGATTCCAAAAAAAAGGTTACCTTACAGTCCACGAATTCATCAAGAGTCGGTACCAAAAATTCCAGATCTAGTCTTTCCAAAGAATAACGATTTCACCCACTTATACTTGTTTGTTTTGTCCCAAATTTGAGTATGTTATACTCCAAGAAGTCCTTTACAACTTTCATTTAGAAGTCGAAGCCGAATTTCAACTAGAACATTGCATGCAAGTCACTAGAACATCCAAGGTCGAGCTGTTTTTCTCAAGAACAGTACACTAAATTAGAGCACCACTCTTATAACTTCAATTTTTCACATCCTATACATCCGAAATTGTTACCATTCAATCACACACTAAGCACAGCATGCAAGAGTAGATCAAGGGATCCCACTTGCCTCCAAACCGAGTAAACGACGGCGGGACATGGCGGTGAACGGCCCTCCTCCTTCCTCTCGCACGCACGGCCTCTCCTTTCTCTCTTCCCTTCTTCCTTTCCTTTCCTTCCTCTCTCTCTCCTCTCTCTCTCAGACGACTCCCTCTCTTTCTCTCCCTTAATCCGTCCACTTTTCCCCTCAAATTTTTCCTTCCCTTCATCATTAGCCATCATTAGATTATGCATGGCTCACTACACTTGGCTGCTAGGAGAGGACACTTGGTATTTTCCATGAAAGATGGGCTCTAACCGGCTGGGCTTGGGCCAGCTTAGTCGACGGCAGCTCTTCCTATCCCTTGGGCTTCGCGGGCTAGGCCCATGTGGCCGAATGGTAGGTGATCTTGGGCTGGTCTTGGCCTAAGAGTCTTGGCCCACTCTTCTCTAATTTAATCTACTAATATCTTCCACTCAAATAAATTCCTAACTTACAAAAATAATATGGCCATAATACTTGAAGTCATAAATCCATAAATTCCTATCTATAACACACATGGCCAATGATAGAATTTTCTTTCTTATCAAACTAATTATCCACTAAAAGCTTGGCCATAAATCTCATTGCAAATTATGAATCAAATAGCTACAATATAACTTGATGGTACTTCCATCACCTATTCATAGACTTTAATGCTTCTAGAGATTGCCACGAATTTTTGGGATGCCACAACGCGTATGCAACAACTCTACCATGCTGCATTAACACGCAACTTAGCTCGTGAGGTCTCAACTGGCGGTGGAAACGCTACAGCACTCGTACGCGGCGACGCTGAGCTTCTGGCGGAGGGATGGAGAAATCTCGTCGATTTTTGTGGACTGTTGGACTGCTGGTGAGGGTGGTTGAGAGGTGATTAACGGTCACACAAAAGAGAAATGGAACATGAGGGCAGCTTGGTCAATGCTTCTGTTGATCCAGGAACTGGCAGCGCCAAAACAGAGCTCTCCTCTGTTTTTGGCTGTTGTGTTGTCAGCAAAGGAGAAACAGGGGAGGCCGAATAGCTTAAGGAAGAAGAAGACAAAGGAATTTACGGCTGAGGAAAGGAAAGGAAAGAAAGAGAAAGAGAGAGAGAGAGAGAGAGAGAGGAGTGGTCGCACGGCACAAGGAGGGAGGGATGCGCACGGATGGGGAGAGAAAACAGAGAAAAAAGGACCATGGAGGGTCCCCCTCCCCAATTTCCACAACCTTTGGTCCTTATTCCATGGAATTTTGGCCATTTCACTTTCCTATGGCCCACCATTCCAAAGCAAACCTATCCTCTTCAAACGAAACTCAAATGGTGGTGGATTTCCTTCTTGGTGTGCATACATCCGAATTTTGCATCCTTTCTATTAGCTTTTCCCTTTTTCATTTTACCATTTCATATCCTTAGCTAACAAGGATAAAGCCTTATTTAAATCCTTATAATTCTCATCTCCAAAGGTTCCACATTGAAGACTAAAATCCACTTAAATTATGGCATTTCCCAATTTCACTTTCCTTGCTATAATTTGAATTTCCCAACAAAATCTCAAGTTTGTCAAAAGGTCTTAAGAGGATGCATCGACGCTCCCAGAATTAATTGTGACATGGTAGAATTCTCAATTTCTGAAATCGGATTAAATTTCGCGATTAATTTCAATTTGACACGATTTTAGCGTGACCTAAACCACCAAGTAGTTTTTAGGAATTTTCGGTGCAATTGACCCTTGGTCGATTATTTTCAAACCACAATGTACATTTTTGACTCCTTGGCGACTCTCGATTGTCGTGAAAATCTCTAAATTTCATTTGTGGACATAGGGTACCAAAACGATAAAAAAATCGGTTTAGTGCCGATCGACAAGAATTTTGCAATTAGGTGGAAGTACTCATGCCTAATTACATACCTCAGTCGAATCGACCTATCTTTGGTCTTTGATAGATTTTCGACTGTGCCGCAAAGACCCTTGCAAACTAACACGGTCGAGCAGTCGATTCTTGGTCGAATTCTCAAGCATGTTGCATTAAAATCCCTTAATGACTTCCCTAAATAGTCTAGTTATCTCATAAGTGATCAGTTCAGAGAATAGCATTATAGGCACGTCAATAAAAAGCCCGATTTATTCAATTGAAAACAAAAGTGGAAACTCAGATTGTCACAATTCCTATCTGGGTTCGGCCGAGAAATATTCTGTATTCCCTATGGTCAGTCATGGGAATCAGCGCTGTGGCAAGCACTTTAGGCAAGCCGCTATATGTAGACCATCAGATGGAGCTCATGAAGATGATCTCCTATGCTCGTGTCTATGTGGAGATTAATGTGAAGCAGGCACTTGTGAATCAATACCTGTGGAGCTGAATGGTGAAACCCGGTTGGTGTCTGTCGAATATGAATAGAAGCCGAATGTTTGCCTCTCTTGCGAAACATTTGGACATAAATGTGCTCCTACCATTGCCAATCCTGCTTCTGGAAATGCTCATTTGATTAATCTCAAGCCAGCTACTGCTTCTGGAAATGCTCCAATGGCTGTAATTTAGACTTCAGATGCTCATCCCGTGGATGGTTGGAAGTAAGTGTGGGGAAAACAGAGTAGGCATGGAGCAATCCCTTTTGTTGCTATCCTTGCTCCTCCTTCACCCGTCAATACAAAGGCACAAACTTCCCTTGTTGTGCAAAACCTTGCATCAAATAAGCGCGGGACGTTAAAGGGATCCTCACCTGTACCCCCCATAATGTGTTCCCTCCTTGCACTTAATCCGGTTGCACCCTGATTGCGGTCAATGACTTCTTCAATCTCTGAGGAAGATTCAGATAAAGAGGCTAGTGATGTTGGTTGTGAATTTGAAGAGGATGGCCCTCAGGTTGCCTCTACTATCCCGAAGGAAATGGACACCCCTCATGATCAGGTACAACCGTTGGACCCCCCCAAGCAACTAAATGTTGTGCAGGCCATTAGCTCTAATATTAGCTCCTTAGAAAGTCCCAAACCCAAAGCTATCTCAAAAAAGAAAAAAAAAATGAGGTAAAAAGTGGTAACTTTCCCTTTCTTGTACATATGTATATTGCTGTTTGGAATATTAAGGGTCTTGTTGACCCCATTAGACAAGCTGAGATTAGAAATCTTATTAGAGCTAATAACCTTTGCTGCATTGGCATCTTGGAAACGAAGACCTCGCCTGCTCTGTTTCCTACTATCTCTACTGGTCTAGCTCCTGGCTGGACCTGGTATGCTGACTACGATTATTCCTATTGAGGGAGAATATGGATCGGTTAGAACTCCGGGTTAGTGGAGTTTGCTGCATACTCATCATCCTCTCAGGTTATTCATGGACACTTAAAGTGCCTATCCACGGATAAAACATTCCATCTCTCGGTCGTCGATGCTGAGCACACGTTTGTTCTCAGACGTCCCATTTGGTTAGATATCATCCAAACCAGCTCCATGCTTGTCGAACTTTCATGGTTGATTGCGGGTGATTTCAATGCCATCAGGCATTCTTCTGATCGTATTGGTAGCTTTTGTACTTGGATGCCATCCTTTGAGGAGTTTGGACAATGCCTTCAACATGCGAAACTTGATGACCTTAGATATGTTGGTTGCAGATTTGCTTGGGTCACAAGGCAACCATGCTAAAACACCTATGGAATTTATTCACGAATAAGTAGTATTTGTGGTGCAAATGGATTCACTCTACTTTTTTGAAGAAAATGAATTTTTAGATAGTTGTTAAACCGACCTTTTGATCTTAGTTGTGGAAGAAGTTGCTTGACCCACCAATAAAGAACGTGAGCTACGTTTAGACCATCGTGAGATAGGTTAGTTTTATCCTATTAATGATAGTGTCACAATAGTAATTTAACCTAGTACAAGAGGAACTGTTAATTCGCACAATTGGTCATTGCGCTTGATTGACAAGCCAGTGGCGCTAAGTTACCGTGCGCTGGATTATGACTGAACGCCTTTAAGTCAGAATTCGGGCTAGAAGTGACACATTAGCTCATCGCTCGATTACCGACCTGCAGTAGGGGACTTGTTCCCCTAAGGGCACGTATCGTTGGTGAAGCCCTCGAGGTGGATAAACCGCGTGGGCTGCCTTGAAGCACAATTCTTATTGAGCAACGAGTAGTATCTTTTGCAGACGACTTAAATACGGTCGACGCTCCAAAACTTGAGTGGAAATGGAAACGCTCCGGGTATGAGCATGTGACTTGGTTCGGCCGACGTGCCACGACTTGAGTCATGTATAAGCGACATGAGCAGAAGCGGTCGACTCTGAGTATTGTGTGTGCTCGCCCATAACTTGTGCTAGGACGACTTCCTATGACTTGAGAGTGCATACACCAACCCCCGCTCCATGACTTCAGCATGTAACTTGCCAAGGCCAACATGCAGTGACTTGAGCGCAAATGACTACTAGTGAATGCCGATCGATCTTGCATCGTGTGGATCGATCCTCGAATCGTGCAGATCGATCCCCTCACCATGCAAATCGATCGTGGTCGAGGGCCTTGGTCATGTGGATGGATCGTGGATTGATCCCGGTCGGCCGAGATCGATTGTGGTTGAGGGCCTTGGTCATGTGGATCAATCATGGACCAATCTCGATCAGTAGAGATCGATCGCGGTCGAGGGCCTTGGACATATGGATTGATCTCGGTCAAGCGTGATCGATTGTGGTCGAGGGCCTTGGACGCGTGGATCGATCCACGAATTGTCCGGATCGATCCTAGTTGACCCATGCACCATGTGGATCGATCGTGCATCGATTCTTACATCGCACGGATCGATCCATGCATCATGTGGATCGATGCTGGTCGAGCGAGGATCAGCCCCTGTAGTGGATTGATCCATGCACCGTGCGGATGGATCCCGATCGAGCGAGATCAGTCCCTAAACTGTGCGGATCAATCGTGGATCGATGCATGCATCGTGCAGATCGATCCATGCACCATGTGGATTGATACATGCACTGTGTGGATCGATCCTAGTCGAGCAAGCTAGTCGAGCGGGATCAGTCCCTGCACCATGCAGATCGATCTTGGTCGAGCAAGATCACTCCTTGCACCATGTGGATCGATCTATGCATCATGCGGATTGATCCCGACTGAGCGGGATCGGTCCCTGCACCGTGCGGATCGATCCCCGGTCGAGCGAGATCAGTCCGTGCACCATGCGGATCCATCCCAGTCGAGCACGATCATGGTCGAGGGCCTCGTGCGGATCGATCCTTGCACTGTGAGGATTGATACTGGATCGATCCCGATCGAGCAAGATCGATCATGGTCGAGGGCTTCGGCCGTGTAGATCGATCCCTGCACCGTGCACAGATCGATCGTGGATTGATCCATGCACCGAGCGGATCGATCCCGGTTGAGCGGGATCATCGTGGTCGAGGGCCTCAGTCGTGTGGATCGATCCATGCACTGTGCGGATCAATCGTGGATCAATCCATGCACCGTGCGGATCAATTGTGGTCGAGGGCCTCGGCCGAACAGATCGATCATGGATCGATCCTAGTCAAGCGGGAGCGATCCTTGCACCATGCAGATCGATCCGGGATCGATCGAGGCCGACCGACCATCGTCCGGTTGCAACTCCACTGATCATTTCTTATCCAATTGAATCCATTCTTCTTCCTAAAATTTGTTTCTCATAAAATAGGCTCCCCAATGGTTTCTCACGTCCCAACTACTTTTGTTTTTTCTAATTTTCCGAATTTTCTCAATTTTTTAAATACCAAAAAAAAAAAAATCCGATCGCCAAATTTTTTTCTGACTTTTCCAAAATATATATCACATTTTTCTAAGCATCTCTGTAAAAAATCTCATCAAAATTTTTTACAATTTTTTAGAGTTGGTGCCTACTCAAACATGGTGAATGTCTCCTCTTGATGGAGGCAAAAATGCCCCTAAAGCTCTTTAGGGGTTAGTGATGCTCGCAGGCCACGGGCAACCTATGGTCGATCATCAGGCGATGCATGACCCATGTCATAGGCACTGGAATGAGTCAAGAATGAGTCATAATAACGTTCAATGATCCCTAAAATAGGTCCCAGCCAATCGAAAAGAGCGCCCCTAAACAAAGATGGATGCATCGTGTGGCTCCCCTCATGCTGGCATCATGGCCGATCGCATGGGTCGTTTTCGAGCCAAGTGGCCATAAAGGATGAATCAGTGATCGAGTTACTTGGGAATTGACGAATCTATGAAACCTTCGGTAAGACGAGCCCGTGCCTCAGGCAAGAATGAACGAGCCACACACTATCGATCCACGACTCGAACAAGACATTGGTGTTCTCGCATCTAACGGTGCGGATGCGACCTTGTTCGATGACTCTGTGTGTTCCTCGAGTTCTCCTGCTTGAGGAGCTATGGATGAGTCGGCTTGGTTTGTTTCCAGTGTACGTGATGGCGTATGAGAGACGATAAGAATGTGTGCGTAGACAGGCTCCATGTTGGTGCATCCAACTGCTTCCCTCACTTTTGATCAGTTGTTGCTTCACGAGCTAAACGTTGGATGCAAGACATGAGTTCCTGTGTTGCATACCTATTACGAGTGCCTACTCGTTCGATTGCTCGGATGGACCACGAGTGCCTACTTGTTCTCTTGGATACGGAACTTTCTTAATGGGTGTGGGGTCATTAGCCCTTGTTCATTAATCGTTAAGCATTTATTGCTTCACCGGAATGACGATCTTGCCTTGTCCTTGATCACACGAAGCCCTCGGGCATTGCGATGGATCATGCTCGGCGGACGTCGTGAAAGAATGCTACCTGGTTGATCCTGCCAGTAGTCATATGCTTGTCTCAAAGATTAAGCCATGAATGCGTAAGTATAAACTAATTCAGACTGTAAAACTGCGAATGGCTCATTAAATCAATTATAGTTTGTTTGATGGTATTTGCTATTCGGATAACCGTAGTAATTCTAAAGCTAATATGTGCAACAAACCCCGACTCTTGGAAGGGATGCATTTATCAGATAAAAGGTCGACGCAGGCTTTGCCCGTTGCTCTAATGATTCATGATAACTTGACGGATCGCACGGCCATCGTGCCAACGACGCATCATTCAAATTCCTGCCCTATCAACTTTCGATGCTAGGATAGTGGCCTACTATGGTGGTGACGGATGTCGGAGAATTAGGGTTCGATTCTGGAGAGGGAGCCTGAGAAACGGCTACCACATCCAAGAAAGGCAGCAGGCGCGCAAATTACCCAATCTTGACACGGGGAGATAGTGACAGTAAATAACAATACCGGGCTCTTTGAGTCTGGTAATTAGAATGAGTACAATCTAAATCCCTTAACGAGAATCCATTGGATGGCAAGTCTGACTCTTTGAGTTTGGTAATTGGAATGAGTACAATCTAAATCCCTTAACGAGAATCCATTGGATGGCTCGTCCCTTCTATCGATGATACACTCCTAGCCTTAACTGGCTAGGTCGTACCTCCGGTGCTGTTACTTTGAAAAAATTAAAGTGCTCAAAGCAAACCTACGCTCTGTATACATTAGCATGGGATAATATCATAGGATTTCGGTCCTATTGTGTTGGCCTTTTGGATCAGAGTAATGATTAACATGGACAGTCGGGGGCATTCATATTTCATAGTCAGAGGTGAAATTCTTGAATTTATGAAAGACGAACAACTGTGAAAGCATAACTTTGCCATTTTTGCAATCCACGGGTACTGCTCATCGTCTTCTCCCAACTCCAGGCGATTCTGTATTTGTTCACGTTCTGGTTGATGGCTTGTTCCCAGAGTGTCGGGCATCCATTTAGGCTGATTTTTGGAGGATAGACTTCTCTATCCATCCCCTACATTTCCACCGAACGGTTTTTCCTATTTCGAGCTAGCTTTCGAGATCTCAACAGCCCTAATCGTGCTGAAGTTTCTGGTTCGTTGTTTCTGGTGCGAGTCTCATTGAGGACGCCTGGGTTCCCATTTGGGCCAGTAATGTGGTAGGGTTGGTCGCCTCACCATCCTCTAGCATCCATCCAAGCTGCCCCTTTTGATTTGGCCCATTGGTAGAACTCGGTGGTTGGTCGTGGGCTGCACTGTTCCTGCGTCTGTGAAGTTTTTCAGCCTCTTCAACTGAGGTGGACTTCTCCCGTGCAAGCTTTTGCTCCTCCCTAGTACAATTTGCGTCCTTGGAGCTTAGCCGGGTAAGTCTTTCCCTCCTTATAATGGCCCATACTGGTTAGTTCTAGTGTTGCACGCTAGGTGTTTGACAAATGGCCTCAACCGCTTCTGGCGAGGCTGGGCATCCCTATTCAGATCAATTTGTTGCGGGAACCTCCCAAGGTGGTGCTGGGAAGGAAGTCATGGGAAGAATTGATCAAACTCCTGCTGCTTCGAGAGATGCCTCGGCTCATGCTCGATCTGAACAAACCCCTGCTGTACCGAGAGGTAGGAGTAGAGAAAGATTAGGTTCCAAGCGCCCTCAGCGTGCGGTGTAGAGGAATTCTAATGTGCGCACTTGGGCTAGTGTAGTTGTGGCAAAAGTGGCCTCTAAAGGTTATGACTTAGAGTTTTGACCGATGAAGATCTTGATGCGGCCGACCCAAAACTCAAGGAATGCCTTGTTGGCTATTATATTGGCAGGCGTATACCTTTCAAAGTGACTGAAGCGGCCTTCAAGAAGGCTTGGGCCCCGAACTTAGCCAAAGTAATGGCCAAGGGAAAGGGATTTTTCTTTTTTCACATCCCGGATAGAGAATTCCGTCGCAAGGTCCTTGAGGGGGGGCCATTTACAGTCTCGAAGGTGCCTCTTGTGCTGCAGCAATGGAGGCCGGCTTTGGAGCTTCAAAAGGATGCTCTCCTATCTGTACTTGTGTGGGTAAAGCTTAAAAATTTCTCTATTGCTTTTTGGTCTTCACAGGCGATTAGCAAAGTGGCAAGCTTTATCAGGAAACCCCTATATATTGACTTAAAAACGGAACAACTGGAAATGCTCGCTTTATGAGAGTGTGTGTGGAGATCACAGCGAAGCAGCAAGTCTGTGAGTTTATGGAGGTGGTCCTACATGGCGAATCGTGTGTGGTTGAAGTCGAATATGAATGGAGACCTACGGTGTGTGCTGGGTGCGGCATCTTTGGCCATAAATGCAACCCTCTGGCTGCTCAACCTTCGGCTAAGAATACCCGACAAACTGTGGTTGCGAATCCCCCTGCTCCTCTGGGTCAACCCTCTTCTCCCGTCACTATTCCTCAACCTGCACTTCTCCTACAGCACGTGCAAGATGTGAAAAAGACGCGAGACAACCCTTTGTTTATCAACATGCTTGTTGCTGTGCGTGCGCTGGCTGCTGAGGACCCTCCCGCACCGGATAAGCTTGTTATTTCGGCTGCTGTTAACTTGCAAATCTTCATTTCACCTGGAGATTTGGTCGCTCCTGTGGAAGGCCAAGAGCTTGCCCCGCTATCAGAACCTATTATCCCTCCTTCTGTTATGGATTCGACTTGGAAGCAAGTGAAGGGCAAAAAGAAAAAAGGCTAAGCGAGCAAGGAGGCAGCTTCCTTTAGCCTAGCCCCGCCAAGAGAAGATGGGCATTCTTTAAAATTGAAAAACTTTGTCCAATTGTATGCCGGTCCCCCTCTGGTGCCTTGCAAGATTGCTGGTAGCTCCATTGCTTCCTCAAAATCCATCGCAGGCTCTTCTTCGCTAGCTCGACCGAAGTCTGCCACCCCGCCTATGTTGCCGGCCGAATGCTCAGATGAAATATCTAGCATTCATGATGGCTTGGATGATGAGGATCTTTTATCTGTTTGGTGCCCTTCCCCAATATCTCCACCTTCAGGTGCTCCGGCTGAGACACTACAAGACAAACCGTTACTATTATGCCCGGACCCCCTCCATCATTGGCTCCCGTGTCGGCTCTTGGCAAGAAAAAGGCCGCCAAAAAGAGGTAATCGCCCTCTCCTCTTTGTAATTATGTATATAGGAATATGGAATATTAGAGGCCTCCTTGATCCTTTGAGGCGAGCTGAAGTTATGAATTTTGTCTCCAAATATAATCTATGCTTTATTGGTCTCATTGAGACGAAAGTCTCTGCAGCTGACTTCGATTCAATGTCCTCATTTTTGCTAAATGGATGGAATTAGGTTGCAAACTATGATTTCCCATCTCGGGGCAGAATCTGGGTTGGTTGGAACCCGAGTTTCATTAGTTTTGATACCTTGGCGATCAATGACCAGGCCATTCATGGTACATTGACGATAAACCTGTCTGACAAGAGTTGTTGCATCTCTGTAGTTTATGGGGAGCATTCTTTCACTCGACGTCGGCCTCTATGGGAGGACCTCCTACATATGAGCAATCTTCTGCAGGAATCGGCCTGGTTGGTGGCCGGGGACTTCAACGCCATAAAGGATCCTTCTGACTGGTTCGGAAGCTCTAACACTTGGATCCCTTACTTTGATGAATTTGCTAACTGCTTAGCTCAAACTGAGTTAAAGGGTCTCAGGTATGTTGGCCTCCGTTTCACTTGGTCGACATCATCTGGTTTGACTAGGAAGATGAGGAAAATCGATCGGGTGTTTGTTAACTCCAAATGGAACATGGATTTCTCATTCTCGGAGGCCTCGTTCCTAAACCCGTGCATTTCTGATCACTCTCCTATGATTGTTAGAGTTCTCAATCCGGTTTTCAAGAGAAGACCGTTCAAATACTTTGATTATTGGTCGAAGCACCCGAATTTCTCCTCCATCGTTCAACAAGTTTAGGAGTCGCCGATTGTTGGGTTCTCCATGCACAGGCTTGTTTCCAAATTGAAAGTTCTCAAAGGTAGGCTCAAGCAACTAAATACAGAGGCATTCTAAAATATTTCACTAAGCACGGAGGAAGTTAGAGAAGGCCTTCGGCTTGTACAAATTGACCTTCATCTTGATTCGAATAATTCTGAGTTAGCTGAGCTTGAGAAGACGCGCCATCGACTCTTCGTGGACCTACGCCGAGATGAGAAATCGTTCTATAGACAAAAATCTAGAATTCGTTGGCTTAAAGAAGGAGATCGCAATACTAAATTCTTTCACCTTTTTGTTAAGAAAAGACACCTCAGAAATAGAATCCTTTCGGTTAAAAACACCTCGGGTGAGTTGATCACGGACACTGATTTGGTTCCACAAGTCTTTGGCTCTTACTTTACGGATCTGCTTGCTCCTCATACGTCCCTCTCCAAGCCTTCCTTACAAGAGGTTAAAGACTTTATTCGAAGGTCATTGTCTACGAACCAGGTTAGTACCCTGTCTAGCCCGGTTCTTGACAGTGAAATTCGGGATACTCTCTTCTCTCTCCCAAGAGGCAAAGCTCCGGGCCCGGATGGTTTCACGGCGGAATTCTTTAAGACCAATTGGGATATTGTTGGCCCGTTTGTCTTGAAGGCGGTCAGGGAATTCTTTTCTTCAGGTCGTCTATTGAGAGAGGTAAACAATATTATCCTTGCCTTGGTACCTAAAGTGCCTAATGCGTGTGCAGTTTCTGATTTCAGACCCATCGCATGCTGTAATACTATCTACAAGGTTATCACAAAGATCTTAGTTAATCGCCTTGCTACTGTCTTGAGTGATGTGGTCAACCCTTCCCAGAATGCTTTTGTTAAGGGTAGAAGGATTATGGATAATATTTTGATTGCACGGGAACTCTTTGCTGGCTTTTATCTTGACCCGTATCTCCTTAAATGTGCTGTCAAAGTGGATTTTCAAAAGGCATACAACACTATTGATTGTGACTTCCTTCAGCTAACTCTAACAACCTTTAGTTTCCCTGAGTTTCTGATTCGGTTGATCATGGTATGCGTTCGGACCCCGAAATACTTTATTTCAATCAATGGAGAGCGTCATGGCTTTTTTCTCTGTGGGCGGGGCCTTCGTCAGGGTGACCCTATGTCCCCTTATCTATTTACCTTGGTTATGGAAGTGTTCTCAGGAATCTTGAGTATTGAATTCCTTAAGGGGACATAGGGTCGCCCTGACGAAGGCCCGCCTACCGGGGAAAAAGCCATGAAGCTCTCCATTGATTGAAATAGAATATTTCGGGGTCCAAACGTAAACCATAATCAACCGAATTAGAAAATCAGGAAAACCAAAGGCTCTTAGAGTTAGCTGAAGGAAGTCCCAATCAACAATATCGTAAACCTTCTGGAAATCTACTTTGACAGCACATTTAGGGAAATACGGGTCAAGATGAAAGCCAGCAAAGAGTTCCTGTGCTATCAAAATATTATCCATAATCCTTCTACCCTTTACAAAAGCATTCTGGGAAGGATCAACCACATCACTCAAGACAGTAGCAAGGCGATTAGCTAAGATCTTTGTGATAATCTTGTAGATAGTATTACAACAAGTGATGGGTCTGAAATCAGAAACCACACACGCATTAAGCACTTTAGGTACCAAGGTGAGGATAGTATTGTTTACCTCTCTCAAGAGACGACCTGAAGAAAAGAATTCCTTGACCGCCTCCATCACGGACGGGCCAGCAATATCCCAATTGCTCTTAAAGAATTTCACCGTGAAACCATTCGGGCCAGGAGCTTTGCCTCTTGGGAGAGAGAAGAGAGTATCCCGAATTTTAGTGTCAAGAACCAGGCTAAAAAGGGTACTAACCTGGTTCATAGACAGTGGCTTACGAATAAAATCTTTAATATCTTGTAAGGAAGGCTTGGTGAGGGACGTATGAGGAGCAAGCAGATCCGCAAAGTAAGAGACAAAGACTTGCGGAACCATATCAGTGTCCGTGATCAACTCACCTGAGGTGTTTTAAACTGAGAGGATTCTATTTTTGACTTATCCTTTCTTAACAGAAAGGTGAAAAAATTTAGTATTGCGATCACCTTCTTTAAGCCACCGAACTCTAGATTTTTGTCTGTAGAACGATTCCTCATCTCAGCGCAGGTCCACAAAGAGTCGACGGCGCATCTTCTCAAGATCAGCTAACTCAGAATTACTCAGATCAAGATGAAGGTCTAGTTGCACAAGCCGAAGGGCTTCTCTAGCTTTCTCCGTCCTTAGTGAAATATTTGAGAATACCTCTCTATTTAGTTGCTTGAGCCTACCTTTCAACACCATCAATTTGGACACTTTCAATTTGGACACAAGCCTGTACATAGAGAACCCAACGATCGGCGACTCCCAAACCTGTTGAACGATAGAGAAGAAATTCGGGTACTCCGACCAATATTCAAAGAATTTGAACGGTCTTCTTTTGAAAACCTGGTTGAGAACTTTAACCATAGGAGAGTGATCAGAGATGCCCGGGCTCAGGAACGAGGCCTCCGAGAATGAGAATTCCATATTCCATTTGGAGTTAACTAAAATCCAATCGATTTTCCTCATCTTTCTAGTCAAACCAGACGATATTGACCAAATGAAATGAAGGCTAACATACCTGAGATCCTCTAACTCAATTTGAGCTAAGTAATTAGCAAATTCATCAAAGTAAGGAATCCGGGCGGTAGAGCTTCCGAACCGGTCAGAGGGATCCTTTATGGCGTTGAAATCCCCGGCCACCAATAAAGCCGATTCTTGCAGAAGATTGTTCATATAAACGAGGTCCTCCCATAGAGGCCGACGTTGAGTGAAAGAATGCTCTCCATAAACTATAGAGACGCAACAACTCATACTAGACAGGTTTATCGTCAATCGACCATGAATGGCTTGGTCATTGATCGCCAAGGTATCAAAACTAATGAACTACGGGTTCCAACCAACCCAGATCCTGCCTCGAGGTGCAAAATCATAATTTGCAATCCAATTCCAGCCATTTAGCAAAAAGGAGAACATTGAATTGAAGTCAACTTCAGAGACTTTCATGTTAATGAGACCAATAAAGTAGAGATTAAATTTGGAGACAAAATTCCTAACTTCAGCCCGCCTCAAAGGATCAAGGAGGCCTATAATATTCCATATACCTATATACATAATTACAATGATGAGAGGGCGGTTACCTCTTTTTAGCGGCCTTTTTCTTGCTAGGAGCCGATAGAGGAGTCAAAGAGGGAAGGGGGTTCGGGTATAATAATAACAATTTGTCTTGTATTGTCTCAACTGGAGCACCTGAAGGTGGAGAAGTTGAGGAAGCGCACCCAACAGATAAAAGATCCTCATCATCCGAGCCAGCATGAACGCTGGATATTTCATCTGAGCAATCGGCCAGCAACACAGGCGAGGTGGCATACTTCGGCCGAGCCAGTGAAGACGAGCCTACGAGGGATTTTGAGGAAGCAAGGGAGCTACCAGCGATTTTTCAAGGCACTAGAGGGGGACCGGCTTTCAATTGGGCAAAGCTTTTCAATTTTAAAGAATGTTCATCTTCACCTGACGGGGCTAGGTTGAAAGAAGCTGCCTCCTTGCTCGCCTAGGATTTTTTTCCTTTTGCTCTTCACTTGCTTCCAAGACGAATCCATCACAGAATGAGGGATAATAGGTTCTGTAAGCGAGGCAAGCTCCTGGCCTTCCACAGGAGCGACCAAAGCACCAGGCGACTTGAAGATCTGCGAATTAACAGCAGCCAAAACAACAAGCTTATCCGAGGCGGAAGGGTCCTCAGCAGCCAGCGTACGCACAGGAACAGGCATGTTGATAAACAAAGGGTTGTCGCGTGTCCTTTCCACATTCCGCACTTACTACAGGTGAAGTGCAGGATGAGAAACAAGGACGGGGAAAGAGGATTGACCTTAAGGAGCAGGGGGAGTTGCGACCACAGTTTGTCGGGTGTTCATAGCCGAAGGTTGAGCAACCGAAGGGCCGCATTTATGGCCAAAGATGCCATACCCAGCACAAGCCGTAGGTCTCCATTCGTATTCGACTTCAACCACACACGATTCGCCATGAAGGACCACCTCCACAAACTCACAGGCTTGCTGCTTTGCTGTGATCTCCACACATACTCTCGCAAAAGCGAGCATTTCCAGTTGTTCCGTTTTTAAGTCGACATATAAGGGCTTCTCGACAAAGGTTGCCACTTTGCTAATCGCCTGTGAAGACCAAAAAGCAATAGGAAAATTTTTAAGCTTTACCCACACAGGTACAAATAGGTGGGCATCCTTTTGGAGCTCCAGAGCTGGCCTCCATTGCTGCAGCACAAGAGGCACCTTCTAGACTGTTAATGCCCCCCCAAGGATCTTGCGACGGAAATCTCTATCCGGGATGTGGAAAAAGAAAAATCAATTTCCGTTAGCCATTACTTTGGCTAAGTTCAGGCCCCAAGCCTTTTAGAAGGTCGCTTCAGTCACTTTGAACGGTATACGCCTGCCAATATAATAGCCAACAAGGCATTCCTTGAGTTTTGGGCTGGCCGCATCAAGATCTTCATCGGTCATTTCGACAACCGCTCTATTTCCGACATAAGTTGGAGGGTAAAACTCCAAGTCATAATCTTTGGAGGCCACTTTAGCCACAACCACACTAGCCCACGTGCACAAATTAGAATTCCTTGACACCGCACGCTGAGGGCGCTTGGAACCTGATCTTCCTCTGCTCCTACCTCTTGGTTCAGTAGGGGCTTGTTTAGATCGAGCAAGAACGGAGGCATCTCTCGAAACAGCAGGAGTTTGGTCGATTCTTCCCATAACTTCCTTCCCAGCACCACCCAGAGAGGTTCCAGCAACAAACTGATCCGAACAGGGATGCTTAACCCCACCAAAAGCGGTTGAGGCCATTTATCAAACACCTAGCGTGCAACACGAGTACTAACCAGCATGGGCCATTTTAAATAGGGAGAAACTTACCCAGCTAAGCTTCAAGGATGCAATGCGTACTAGACAGGAGCAGAAGCTTGCACGGGAGAAGTCCACCTCAGTTGAAGAAGCCGAAATACTTCATAGACGCAGGAATAGTGTAGCCCACGACTAACCAACGACTTCTACCAATGTGGGCCAAATCAAATAGGGTGGCTTGGATGGTTGCTAGAGGGTGGTGAGGCAACCAACCCTACCAAAGCACAGGCCCAAACGACAACCCAAGCTTCCTCAGCGAATCTCGCACCAGAACAACGAAACAGATTCTTCAGCACGACTAGGGCTGTTGAGATCTCGAAATCTAGTTCAAATTAGGAGAAAACGTTTGGTCGAAGTGTAAAGGATAGATAGAAGAGTCTATCATCCAAAAATCAGCCCGAATGGATGTCCGACACTTCGGGAACAAGCCATAAACCAGAACGTGAACAGTACAGAATCGCCTGGAGTTGGGAGAAGACGATGAACAGTACCCGTGAATTGCAAAAATGGCAAAGCTATATGCTTTCGCAATTGTTTTTGTTTTTTTTTTATATTTAGGGAACCACGTACAGCTGGCAACCGGCGGGTAAATCTTGGAGCGACGCTAGCGGAGGACCCACCACCCCGACGTCGCGCTTAAGATCCCGTGCGACCAGCGGGATTCAAACTCCTCCGTTCTTGGGTAGACGTCATGGGAGCGCTTATCCAACTGAGCCACCGCAGGCGGTGGTTTGCTTTCGCAGTTTTTTTTTTTTTATACCCAGGGAACCCCATACAGCCGGCAGCCGGCGGGTAAACCCTGGAGCGACACTAGCGGAGGACCCACCACCCTGACGTCGCGCTTAAGATCCCGTGCAACCAGCGGGATTCGAACTCCTCCGTCCTGGGTAGACGTCACGGGAGCACTTATTCAACTGAGCCACCGCAGGCGATGGTTTGCTTTTGCAGTTGTTTTTTTTTTTTTTTTGTAAAGGTTGCTTTTGCAGTTGTTTGTCTTTCATAAATCCAAGAATTTCACCTCTGACTGTGAAATACGAATGCTCTCGACCGTCCTTGTTAATCATTACTCCGATCCCGAAAGCCAACACATTAGGACCAAAATCCTATGATGTTAATCCATGCTATTATATATACAGAGCGTAGATTTGCTTTTAGCACTTTAATTTCTTCAAAGTACCAGCACCGGAGGCACGACCCAACTAGTTAAGCCAAGAGTGTATCATCGGTAGAAAGGACGAGCCAATTGGTGCATACCGTGAGGCGGACTAGTCGACCCAATCCAAGGTCCAACTAAGAGCTTTTTAACTACAACAACTTAAATATACGCTATTAGAGGTGGAATTACCGCGGCTGTTGGCACCAAACTTGCCCTCCAATGGATCCTTATTAAGGGATTTAGATTGTACTCATTTCAATTACCAGACTCAAAGAGCCCGATATTGTTCTTTATTATCACTACCTCTCCGTGTCAAGAATGGGTAATATGTACGCCTGCTGCCTTCCTTGTATGTGGTAGCTGTTTTCTCAAGCTCCATCTCTAGAATCGAACCCTAATTCTCCATCACCTATCACCACCATAGTAGGCCACTATCATACCATCAAATGTTGATAAGACAGAAATTTGAATGATGCATCGTCGACACGATGGCCGTGCGATCCGTCAAATTATCATGAATCATCAGAGCAACAGGCAAAGCCCGCGTCGACCTTTTTATCTAATAAATGCATCCCTTGCAACAGTCAAGGTTTGTTCCACGTATTAGCTCTAAAATTACTACGGTTATCCGAGTAACAAATACCATCACACAAACTATAACTAATTTAGTGAGTCATTCGCAGTTTCACAATTTGAATTAGTTCATACTTTACATATGCATGGCTTCATCTTTGAGACAAGTGACACGGCCAACAGACGAGCATATGACCAAGACCGTCCATGCTCGGCCATGTCACACCAGGGCGTAGCTGGGAACGACCTGATCGATGCTTGTCCTGATCAAGTCCCTGACCAATTCCGTGTTAGTCCATGATCGATCCCTGATCGATTGACTGATCGACGCATTGATCAGTCCTTGCACGACCCGTGCACGACCAGCGAGTAGCCCCCGGTTGACCCGTGACCAACACCTGCACAAATCCGAAGTTGTTCACCTACTCCATGTCATTTGACTGTGACACGCACATGCTGATCCTGATCCGACCATGCTGCCCCTGATCTTGCTTCTGACTTGTGCCTGCACCATGGCTGGTTCCCCATGCATGTAGCCATCGAGTGGCCTGTTGGTAGCCTTGTAATGATGATACGGATTCAAACACAGCCGTTGGATCAGAGGGACGATCCACGGCCGAGATTAGTCCCGAACTTGTATAAAAGGGGTCCCTCCCCCTAATTCGAGCTCAGCTCATTCATAGTGAAATACACTTGTCCCTTGTGCAAACCGACCCTTATGTTGTTCATGTGAGTGAGTAGGCTGACTTGGGATCACCGATCCTAAGGCCGCACGGTGTTTGATCGTTCGTATTCGACCGACCCGTGACAAGTGGTATCAGAGCAATCGTTCCTAGTGCAATGGCTGATCTTCGTGCTGATGTCCCGGTCATGCAAGGCGATGACCGTGAAGATCGTGGGCGTCCAACCGAGAAGGTCACCCTGTCGAAGAAGAACCATGTTGTCTCGTGTTCGAGGGATCCGAAAGAGGATCTGGAACACCGAGTGACGGTCCTAGAGGAGACCGTCACGAATGTCCAGACGTTGATGGACAACCTTCACCAGACCATTGATGGAGCGGAAGCCAGTAGGGAGGAGTTCTTGGCCGAAGTGCAAGAACTCTAAGCCGGCATGGGAGAGCTTCGTGTCAAGGTGATGGGGTCTCTCATGCACGAGTTACAGCAACGGGATGAGACCAGGGAAGCCACGGTGGTGGCCATGCGCGCGGAGATGGCCGAGATGAAAGCCAAGCTCGCCGAGCTCGAAGTTGCACGCGTGAACGGGGTGATCACCGTGCAATCCCGTGCCGATGCACCCAAGCCGAAAGAGTTCAAGGGCTCTCGAGCGGCAAAGGACGTGGACAACTTCCTATGGTACATGGAATGATACTTCCAAACCATGGGAACGACCGACGATCTGATCTGGGTAAACACCGCTGCCATGTATTTAGCTGATGATGCACTGCTTTGGTGGCGATGCCGATCGGATGGTAGGAATGGCGATCCTATCACGACATGGGCTCGATTCGTCGAGAAATTTCGACGGACCTACTATCCCGCTTATGTGGAGGAGGAAGCTCGCGGGAAACTCAAGCACCTAGAACAAAAGGGCAGAGTCCGCGACTATGTAAAGCGATTCTCGGAGCTGCTACTCCAAATCCCGTCCATGACTGAGACAGAGGCATTCCACCAATTCATGAGCGAACTCAAACCATGAGTCAAGCAAGAGTTGAAACGGTGCAACGCAACGAATCTCACAACAGCTACTTCCGTGGCCAAGTCCCTCGTGGAATATAAGCCAGCATCCTCGACCAAGCCCGACTCTCGACCAAGAGATAAGGCCACTGGTGGGGGAGAGCGGAGCCGATGTCATCGTCCGAACAGAGGACGACCGCCTTCGGTCCCTCCTAGGAATCAACCCGAGTCGAGCAACGGAGGATACCATCGTAAGGTACGCACGTACAAGTGCTTCTTTTGTGACGGTCCCCATATGGCCTGTGATTGCCCGAAAAGAGGAAAGTTGGCAGCCTTATGCAAGGAGGATAAGCCGCGAGAGGAGGCACGGTTGGGATCGTTGCGGATTCTTGGATCGATCAAGGCCAAGAAGGCTAAGGAATCCAAAGGAACGATGTTAGTAGACGTGAAGATCGGTGGTACCACAATGAGTGCGCTCGTGGATACCGGGGCGTCCGATCTCTTCATATCCAAAGAGGCCGCGAAGAAACTGAGTCTTCCGGTCGAGACAAGTGATGCTGGTTGGCTCAAAACGGTGAATTCCAGAGAAGTCCCTACCAGCGGCATGGTCAAAGGCGTAGAGTTTCACCTCGGTCCATGGACCAGCCGGGAGGACATCGATGTAATCCCCCTCAATGACTATGATTTCATACTCGGTTTGGGATTTCTTGACCGGATCAACGCGGGTGTTATTCCCTTCGCGGATTGCATATGCATCTTCGATAAGCGGTGCCAATGCATGGTCCTGATCTATCGCGAGTCGGGACACGATAGGAAAATGCTATAGGCCATGTAGTTAACCAAGGGGTTACGCAAAGGCGGGACGACCTTCTTGGCAGCATTAAAAAAGGAAGGCGCGGAAGAGAAGGAGGTACCGGAAGAGGTGGCCCGAGTCCTCGACACCTTTCAAGATGTGACGCCGTCCGTGCTGCCCAAGAAGTTGCCTCCTCGGAGAGAAGTCGACCATCGAATTGAGCTCGTGCCTAATGCTCGACCACCGGCCATGGCTCCATATCACATGGCCTCGCCCAAGTTGGAAGAATTGAGGAAATAGCTCAAAGAATTGCTCGATGCTGGATATGTTCGGCCATCCAAGGCCCCGTTCGATGCCCCGGTCTTGTTCCAAAAGAAACATGACGAATCCCTCCGCATGTGCATCGACTACCAGGCAATGAACAAGCTGACCATCAAGAATAAGTACCCAATCCCTCTTATAGCCGACTTGTTCGATCAGCTCGGGGAAGCCCGATGGTTCTCCAAGCTTGATCTTCGATCGGGATACTACCAAGTGTGGATTGCCGAAGGGGATGAGCCGAAGACAGCATGTGTGACCCGCTATGGATCATACGAGTTCCTCGTCATGCCTTTTGGTTTGACCAATGCACCGGCTACGTTTTGCACCCTCATGAACAAGGTACTGCATCCGTTCCTTGATCAGTTCGTTGGGGTTTACCTTGATAATATTGTCATATATAGCCGGACGCTCGAGGAACACGTTGAGCATTTGAGTCGAGTTTTCTGGACCCTTCGGGAAAATGATTTGTGGCACCCCTCGAAACGGCCCTCGATTCGTTAGGGTCGCCACAGTTCACTTACCTTTCACTTGACTTGATATATATATTTTACTATGATACCATAGAATTATAATGGGTCCATAGGTCCTGGAGGTTTATATTATTTAGATCAGTCCTAGCGCAGTTCATATAACGGAAGCATATTAAAAATCTCCCTATCCCATACTTAACAAAATAATGCAATGCACACCAACACATTTTATATAAGTTAGAGCCAAACACTTCTATTTACATATCTTGATGGATATCATGAGTCGGTACATCAAAGCTCGACTATATCCAAAAGTACCCGACTCTACAGCAGTCATGTATACCGATCCATCATTTAGTGTCGACGGTCCAAAAAGCATCATCTGTTGTCTCGACCCACAATCAAATCCAATCCGGTCCGTCGGCCGGTGGTGGCGGCAGCAACCTCAGCAAGCGGCCATCCAGACGGACGAGAACCGAAATGAACTCCCGATGAACTAGACCGGCAGAATGGCCTATATCAAAGGTCAGCAAAATCTTCATACGTTCGAACACCAATCCATGCACTCTAGGATGATGGTGCTTTGACATCTCCCATTGCAGGTCAACCAGGAGCCCATAAAACGTACGAGGAGTCGGAGGCAGCAGAGACATTTTCTTTCTAGTCCGAAATGTTAGTCCCCAAACGGGGTGAGTCCAACCACTCAGCAGTAAAAGATCCATCAAATTACACAATGCAACAAGCAAGACAACCGAGATTCCATGTGAAATGCACATATCATCAATGCAATCATGCATATATCTCCATAAGATCCATTCAATGCCTTAATGACCACATTTTTTTCAATGCCCAATAGTACCAACTCAAATTCATAGACAATTTATGCACTATGCCATATGCACACACATATACATGATTGATTTCTCATTTTAATATTCGAAAAAATCTCATTTTCCTGGGGACCAGTGTTTGAATCCCTCCAGGCTCTCGCACCCAACCTGGCATTGCGAGACTTTTGGCACACCTTCGGGCATCCGACACACACCCCCGAGCATCTCATACCCCAACTGGCATCACAAGGCCTCCGGCACACACCTCCGGGCATCCGACACACACCTCCTGGCATCTCGAAACTCCCGAGGACATCCGGCACACACCTCCAGGCATCCAATCGACGTCGACTCACTCGACCCTATGGGCATCCCGACTCTCCCGGGGCATCATCGTCTCAGCCATCCAATGGTATCATCAACATCACAATATATATACATATATGTCTTACTTTAAAAATAACATTTGATATCATATGATATGCTAAATGTCACCGCATCCATTGTATAAATGACGATCCAAGGCATCACAACTCATAGAGCAATTCAATTGTTCTTGAAATAAAACAGTTTTCAAACCAAAACATAATGCACTCCACTAATTGAAATTCTGGAAAAATTAGTATACGATCTTAATAAATTCTAAGAATTTAACATATTATAAACAAGGTCTAGGGGAAAAAGTTCTATGAAGAACACCAAGTTAAAAAAATTTCGTATAAATCGTAATGGTCCGTGCATCACAGCCATAAAACTTCAAACATCACTATTGCACAATTTTAATAACAAATTCGGTATAACCCCTAAATAAACTCATAAAATTATGAAATTTTGATATGTTATAGATAAAACCTAGAGGTAAAAGTTTCGTGAAGAACTTGTAATCCATTCAATGCTCGGCCCTTGCTTAATTGTAATCCATTGGTTTAATGACTATAAGATAGTCCGATGGTGCTTCCATCACTTAATCATGGGCCGTAGTATAACTAGATATCGTTATGAGATTTTAGAATGCCACATGATTTATATGTGAAACGGGAAAAGTGTGCCTTCGCACAAAAAGAAGTCCCTTTCCTTGGGCACATCGTCAGGGGCGGACGAGTGTGGATGGACGCGGCCAAGATACGTGCCATTGTTGATTGGGAGCCACCAACCAAGGTGACGGAGCTGAGATCCTTCCTCGGACTCACAAACTACTATCGGCGCTTCATCCGAGAATATTCAAAACTCACCGTGCCACTCACGAACATGCTAAAGAAGGAAAGACCGTGGGAGTAGACGGATCGTTGTCAAGAGGCGTTCGATCGGCTGAAGTGGGCCATGACTGAAGAGCCGGTGCTTGTGCTACCCGACTACACCAAATCATATGAGGTAGAGACCGATGTTTCTGATTTTGCTATCGGTGGTGTCTTGATGCAGGAAGGGCATCCGATTGCCTTCGAGTCTAGAAAATTGAATGATACCGAGAGACAGCACACGGTCCAAGAGAAGGAAATAACCGCGGTGGTGCATTGCCTTCGTACGTGGAGGCACTATCTCTTGGGATCCCGGTTCGTGGTGAGAACCGACAATGTGGCCACGAGCTACTTCCAAACTCAGAAGAAGCTCGGCCTGAAATAAGCTTGGTGGCAAGGCTTCTTAGCCGAGTTCGATTATGTGCTGAAATACAAGCCCGGAAAATCCAATTCTGTGGCCGACTCCTTGAGCAGGAAGCTGGAATTGGCCAATGTGATGAGCCGGCCCGACTGTCCATGGAGAGATCGTATCAAGGAGGGACTGAAGTATGACCCAACGTCCCAAGCTCTCCTTCGATACGCCCAAGAGGGCAAGACGAGGCAGTTTTGGCTTGAGGACGATCTCCTCTACACCAAAGGATGGTGACTCTGTGCCGTTCCACGAGAAGCTTCGGAAAGAAATCCTACACAAGTGCCACGATTCTAAATGGGCGGGTCACCCGGGAATCCACCGCACCATGGCACTCATCGAGGATCAATACTATTGGCCCTACGAATTGAACTATCCTTGTGTATTGCTATAATATTTATGGCCATGTGAATATTTGTGATTATGTAATTATAAGCAGGGATTAAAGTGGAAAAAAATTAGGAGCAAATGTGGGCTGAATACTTAAGACCCCAAAACCACCCAAACCGGCCCACATTTCCCCTGGTGACCCGCACATTTAGAATCATGGCACTCGTGTAGGATTTCTTTCCGAAGTTTCTCGTGGAGTGGCACATAGTCGCCGTCCTTTGGTGTAGAGGAGATCGTCCTCAAGCAAAAACCGCATCATCTTGCCCTCTTAGGCGTATCGAAGAAGAGCTTGGGACGTTGGGTCATACTTCAGCCCCTCCTTGATACGATCTCTCCATGGACAGTTGGGCCAACTCATCATATTGGCCAATTCCAGCTTCCTGCTTAGGGCGTTAGCCACGGAATTGGATTTTCCGGGCTTGTATTCCAACACATAATCGAACTCGGCCAGGAAGCCTTGCCGCTAAGCTTGTTTCGGGCTGAGCTTCTTCTAAGTTTGGAAGTAGCTCGTGGCCACATTATCGGTTCTCACCACGAACCGGGATCCCAAGAGATAGTGCCTCCACGTACGAAGGCAATGCACCACCGCGGTCATTTCCTTCTCTTGGACTATGTACCGTCTCTCGGTATCATTCAATTTTCGAGACTCGAAGGCAACCGGATGCCCTTCCTGCATCAAGACACCACCGATAGCAAAATCAGAAGCATCGATCTCTACCTCATATGATTTGGTGTAGTCGGGCAGCACAAGCATCGGCTCTTCGGTCATGGCTCGCTTCAGCCGATCGAACGCCTCTTGACAACGATTCGTCCACTCCCGCGGTCTTTCCTTCTTTAACATGTCCGTGAGTGGCACGGTGAGTTTTGAATATTCTCGGATGAAGCGCCGATAGTAGTTCGTGAGTCCGAAGAAGGATCTCAGCTCCGTCACCTTGGTTGGTGGCTCCCAATCAACGATGGCACGTATCTTAGCCGCGTCCATCCGCACTCGTCCGCCCCCGACGATGTGCCCAAGGAAAGAGACTTCTCTTTGTGCGAAGGCACACTTTTCCCGTTTCACATATAAATCATGTGGCATCCTAAAATCTCACAACAATCCCTAGATATATTACGGCCCATGACTAAGTGATGGAAGCACCATCGGACTATATTATAGTCATTAAACCAGTGGATTACAATCAAGCAAGGGTCGAGCATTGAATGGACTACTGTTTTGTTGGAAATGCATCATATGCTCATGTGAGACCAATGTTGTACCATAATATGGATTGATAAGAAATTTTCTATACTTGGCCATATACCCTACGAATTGAAGTATCCTTGTGTATTGCTGTAATATTAATGTGGGCTGAATACTTAAGGCCCCAAAACCACCCAAACCGGCCCACATTTCCCCTTCATCCAGTCGACCAAGGCCTGGCCGAATGAGGCCACCTCCATGCAAGAAAATCAACAAGTGGCAAGAGGGACTGCATGAGGTGTCGCCGCCCCTTGCTTCACCGGAGGTTTCCCATGCAAAACCTCATGATTACTAGCTAATCAAGAAATTAAAAGGAAAAGAAAGGGGCGAAATGAACGAGGAAGCAACCGAGGGAGAGAGAGTAACCGAGAGAGAGAGTTGTGAGGAAGGCACGAATCGGGGCCGTTTCGCGGGGTGCCACAAATCATTTTCCTGAAAAGTCCAGAAAACTCGACTCAAATGCTCGACGTGTTCCTCGAGCGTCCGGCCATATATGACAATATCATCAAGGTAAACCACAATGAACCGATCAAGGAACGGATGCAGTACCTTGTTCATGAGGGTGCAAAACGTAGCCGGCGCATTGGTCAAACCAAAAGGCATGACGAGCTGATCAAACAAGTCGGCTATACGAGGGAATTCTTTGAGCTGTTTCCTCAATTCTTCCAACTTGGGCAGGGCCATGCGATAGAGAGCCATGGTCGGTGGTCGAGCATCAGGCACGAGCTCGATCCGATGGTCGACTTCTCTCCGAGGCAACTTCTTGGGCAGCTCAGACGACATCACATCTTGGAAGGTGTCGAGGACTCGAGCCACCTCTTCCGGTACCTCCTTCTCTTCCGCGCCTTGCTCTTTCAATGCTGCCAAGAAGGTCGTCTTGCCTTTGCGTAACCCCTTGGTTAACTGCATGACCAATAGCATTTTCCTATCGTGTCCCGACTCGCAATAGATCGGGACCATGCATTGGCATCGCTTATCGAAGATGCATATGCAATCCGCGAAGGGCATAACACCCGCGTTGATCCGGTCGAGAAAATCCCAAATCAAATATGAAATCATAATCATCAAGGGGGATTACCTCGATGTCCTCCCAGCTAGTGCATGGACCGAGGTAAAACTCTACGCCTTTGGCCATGCAACTAGTAGGGACTTCTCTGGAATTTCACTGTTTTGAGCCAACCGTCATCACTTGTCTCGACCGGAAGACTCAATTTCCTCGTGGCCTCTTTGGATATGAAAAGATCGGACGCCCCGGTATCCACGAGCGCACTCATCGTGATACCACCGATCTTCACGTCTACGAACATCATTCCTTTGGATTCCTTGGCCTTGATCGATCCAAGGATCCACGACGATCCTAACTGCGCCTCCTCTCGCGGCTTATCCTCCTTGCACAAGGCTGCCAACTTTCCTCTTTTCGGGTAATCACGGGCCATATGGGGACCGTCACAAAAGCACTTGTACGTGCGTACCTTACGATGGTATCCTCCATTGCTCTACTCGGGTTGATTCCTAGGAGGGACCGAAGGCGGTCGTCCTCCATTTGAACGATGACATCGGCTCCGCTCTCTCCCACCAGTGGCCTTATCTCTCGGTCGAGAGTTGAGCTTAGTCAAGGATGCTGGCTTATATTCCACAAGGGACTCGGCCACGGAAGTAGCCGTTGTGAGATCCATTGTGTTGCACCGTTTCAACTCTTGCTTGACCCATGGTTTGAGTTCGCTCATGAATTGGTGAAATGCCTTCGTCTCAGTCATGGACGGGATTTGAAGCAGCAGCTCCGAGAATTGCTTGATATAGTCGCGGACTCCGCTCTTTTGTTCCAAGCGCTTGAGTTCCCCGCGAGCTTCCTCCTCCGCATAAGCGGGATAGTAGGTCCGTCGAAATTCCTCGACAAACTGAGCCCATGTCGTGATAGGATCACCATTCCTACCATCCGACCAGCGTTGCCACCAAAGTAGTGCATCATCAGCTAAATACATGGCTACGGTGTTTACCCGGATAAAATCGTCGGTCATTCCCATGGTCTGGAAGTATCGTTCCATGTATCACAGGAAGTTGTCCACGTCCTTTGCCACCCAAGAGCCCTTGAACTCTTTCGGCTTGGGTGCATCGGCACGGGATTGTGCAGTGATCACCCCGTACACGCGTGCAGCTTCGAGCTCGGCGAGCTTGGCTTTCATTTCGGCCATCTCCGCGCGGATGGCCACCACCGTGACTTCCCAATTCTCATCCCGTTGCTGTAGCTCGTGCGTGAGAGACCCCATCACCTGGACTCGGAGCTCTCCCATGCCGGCTTGGAGTTCTTGCACTTCGGCCAAGAACTCCTCCCTACCAGCTTCCGCTCCATCAACGGTCTGGTGAAGGTCGTCCATTAACGCCTGGACGTCCGTGAAAGTCTCCTCTAAGATCGTCACTCGGTGTTCCAAATCCCCTTTCGGATCCCTCGAACACGAGACAACACGGTTCTTCTTTGACCGGGTGACCTTCTCGGCTGGACGACCACGATCTTCACGGTCATCGCCTTGCACGACTGGGACATCAGCACGAAGATTGGCCATTGCGCTAGGAACAATTGCTTTGATACCACTTGTCACGGGTCGGTCGAATACGAACTATCAAACACCGTGCGGTCTTAGGATCGATGATCCCAAGTCAGCCTACTCACTCACACGAACAACACAAGGGTCGGTTTGCACAAGAGACGAGTGTATTTCACTATGAATGAGCTGAGCTCGAATGAAGGGGAGGGACCCCTTTTATACAAGTTCGGGACTAATCTCGGCTGTGGATCGTCCCTCCGATCCAACGGCTGTGTTTGAATCCGTATCATCATTACAAAGCTACCAACAGGCCACTCGATGGCTACATGCATGGGGAACCAGCCATGGTGCAGGCACAAGTCAGAAGCAAGATCAGAGGCAGCATGGTCGGATTAGGATCAGCATGTGCGTGTCAGAGCCGACTGACATGGAGCAGGTGAACAACTCCGAATTTGTGCAGGGGCTAGTCACGGGTCGACCTGGGGCCGGTGGTCTTTGTTGGATTCAATCGAACAAGAAATGATAGATGGAGTTACACCCGGACCATGGTCAGTTGGCCCCAATCGATCCGTATAGTGCAGGGATCGATCCCGCTCAATCGGATCCATCCACGATCGATCCGCATGATGCAAGGATCGATCCGCACGGTGCATGGATCGATCCACACGACCAAGGCCCTCGACCACGATCGATCCCGCTCAACCGGGATGGATAGCATGGTGCATGGATCGATTGTGGATCGATCCGTATGGTGCAAGGATTGATCCCTCTCAACTAGGATCGATCCACGATCGATCCGCACAGTGCAGGGATCGATCACGATCAATCCCACTCGACCGGGATGGATCCACGATCCGCACGATGCAAGAATCGATCCACACGGCTAAGGCCCTCGACCACGATTGATCCCGAGGATGGATCCACAATCGATCCACATGGTGCATTGATCGTTCCACGATCAATCCGCAGGTGCAGGGAGATCCGCACGATGCAAGGATCGATCCTGCTCAACCAGGATCGATCCGCACAGTGCAGATATTAAGCAACATAGACTATATTTCCATAGTATAATTGCATACTATGAAAACTAACACACTTAAAGAATCAAATTTATGAACTTATGGGCATTAATTAGAAATCAAGCTATGACGGCCAGCAATACTATCTAGAGCATTGCTTTTACTATGACGATCACTCACGTATAAACTAAAATCCACTCACATCATACAATAATTTGCAAAAAATATATATCGTACTTAGAAATGGCTTCAATTTCTATCTTGGGCTAAATGATTCAACTAAATGATTCAAACATATATTTGACTAGTTAAAACAATGACTTGTCATAAATTGAAATTAAAACATATAAGATTCTATATCATCAACTATTGATGCGACACTTACCGAGTAATATGGAGATGCAGACACCACACTAAAGGGTTCAAATGCATCATTTTCTGTGAAAGCATATAAAGCAGCTAGAAATAGCTGTGAAGAACTTGTTCAAACCACAATGTGACGACCCTTTGTTATTGCGTTACCGACCAGTTTATGGAGCTGAGAAATCTCCTTCGCAAGCTCGAGCTCTAAAAACTAGCAAAGGTTCCCAACATCTGAGAAGTACCTAGTGAAACTGCCAGCCTGGTATCACCACCGTGGTTTTGTCACCCATTTCTTGCCAATATCTCTCATACATTGTAGGATCACCACTGCATGAGGGAATGTTGAGCTTAGGATCACGAGACCCGTGGCATGTGCTTTTATATAATATGTCCACAAAAAAATGGCTCACCTTTTTAACTTATGAGGACATAGAACAAAGACAACTAGAAGAGGAATGATGCAACAAAAAAAAGCTCTATGGCAAAAGCTATCAATTTGTGACAAGTAGTGAACTTATCCGTCCGTAAAATTATTCGACCTCCCCGATATTTCTGCCTCCTAATTGCCCAATATTTTGTCTGTCAAACTAACAAAAGAGAAAATAGGCCTAACAATATTAGTCTTGTCCAAATCAAAAAAAATATTTCCTCCGCACAGGCAAGAAGGCCATGGTAATCCTAGTAAAAGTTTCCTCATAGTGAAGAATAGATGCAAAATTTGTATCCCACGGTGGCATTTATATTCAAGCAAGATATATTTCAGGGCTTACATCATGTATCAAACTAGTATACCTCACAATCCATAAACGAAATTGCAATTCTATATTAAAACAGTTTCATCCTATGTAGTCACGTGACAAAAGTACTTGTTCCCGCACAATCTTTCACCATCTTACCACTATAAATTTTTCAGATCCTCTAATTTCTTTTTAGAAGTGGATTTGCTAGAGATAATCATCCAGTTATCTTTATCTTCTAGATAGCAATATGATTAATACGACACTCATTCCATGCTCAACAATATGCTCATATCACTCGCTTAACAGCATGCATGGTGACCCTAGTAAATAAAAAAAGACATGGCAACAAATGGGTGACAAAATCACAATCCTAGGCCCTAACTAGCAATTTCAAAATTCCCTCTAATAAAAACAACATGAAGTGGAAGTTGTTACTTAGGATTTTATTTTTTTTACCACTTTACTTGGGGTTAAAGGAAATTTTCCTTGTCAATTCCAAGCAGGCAGAAAGTAGATTACCAAGATCCCTACTAAACCCGATACATCAAATTTTAACAATGGTTCGCTAAGTTATGTATTAAGCATTGAAGGATCTTATGACTAGCACATCACAGTATGTATAGAAATAGAAATGTTTAGGCTTACTGGTCAAGATTGATCATATTTCTCCCATCATCCGCATCTCCCCCATTTACAGCCAATGGTGAAGGTGTTGGGTGCATGTTTTGAATGGAACTGGCTTCAATTTAGGACTCTTCAGCAATCTGAGCATTTTTTGGCTTCTCCATGGAAGCTCTGCTTACTTTCTCTCTCATATTCTTTCTTTGTCGAATAATTTTGAGCACAAAGCTCACATTAAGTGCAACAGATAGCACTAACATGTGTCTTGGTGAAAACAGAGACCGAAGATTTGCCATTTGGCTTGAGAAACAAGATCTGAAACCAAAAATTTGGAGATGAGAGTATTACTAACTGAAATAAGCAGAAAATGCAGTATCAAGTATACATAGACAGAAGGAAAAGAAGTACAAAAGAAACAGCAAATAGATGCTGGGGAAAGGAAAAAGGTTTATAGATGCAATCTTCATCAAATTATTCAGAAAGTTAAACAGGCTGGCAGTTCATAGGCTGCTTGACAGATTGTGGATGCTGGCAAAGAATTAAAGAAACAGTTAATGGATGCAATCTTATCAGATGAAGCAAGAAGCAAAAAGCTTAAAGGAGTCAAAAAGCTTTATCCTTATAAAGTGATTCTCCATTAACATTGCCAAACATACTGGGATATAAATATGCACTGCTTAAAAGTATATTACAAGCCAAAACTAGTTCGGCACTCAACGACATGATAAAAAGGACCAGCAATTAGCAAACAATGCATTCTTGAGGAGAGGCACTTTGACTTAGCAAAGCTCTATTATGGGACTGAGCCCCAAGCAATTAAATGCTTAGCCAAGAATGCTCCGCTTCCTCCTTACCCATAGAACTAGTAAAGTGAGCTTCGGATGAGATAGCCACCTCAACAATAACTTGGCTATAGACAAAAAAATTCAGGAGCAATGTCAACATATGGTCTTGGTACTTTATGTATGGAGAGAGGTGGTACTTATCATACAACTGAAGAGTGGTAGAACAGATTTGGAAAGAACAGGCCACGTATCTAAAATTGTGCCATCTTGTACTTCAGTGAACTTGATTATCTTTGTTGGTTATGAGGGCCATCAAACGAAGTACCACCAGTACAATGCAACTTTAGAATTAGAGCATACATTCATACTGTATTGCAGAAAAATCTACAGTCGAACTAGGAACCAGGACTTTAACTGCATGATGACAGATGACCCATCTGAAAATTCACACAAGTTTCCATCTACCAAACAGAGAATCGATAATCAAGTTACTCAAGCCAGCTTCTTTCTCACAAATAGCACAATTGAGAGAGAGGAGGAGAGACGGAACGAGATTATCCATATTTAGTACCAAAATCTAACTATTTTGCAAATTTTATTATTGATTGCCAAAGTCAATCCATTTTCTAACACTTAAAACTTCTGCAGAGACCGTTAAGTCGCATAACATCATCCGAGAGCTCGGGTGCAAGTTCAACTCCCAAAATCTCTCCTTTCTTTAATGGGCATGTTTCTTCCATCATTATGCTCCTGCTCTCCAATTGTCCGGTCAATGCGGTTCCACTCACATCGAACATTAGAGAAAAACTACTCCCACCTCTCGACAATTCTAACTTTCAACGAAATCGTTCAGGAACAGTAATTATGCAAAAGCCTTTCCATAAATTCACCTAAAAGAATCCACACATGCAAGGCAACTCTCATCCACGCCCAGTCGCCGTCCCGCTTCACTCATATCAGTGCCAGCGTCTGATCTAAAACGATCTCTATCGCTACAAATTCCTTCTACCACCAACCAAACATACACGAAAACGACACGAGGAGAGACAAAAACGCCACCAGCAGTTACTCGCTCCATCATCCTTGCATGTAGTGTTTTACCGCCGCGAAAAACCAAAGCAAAAGCAGAAAAAACCACTAAGCAAGCCTGAGCAAACCCCTCGACAGTCCAACAGGAAAAAAGGAAAAGCAAAACCACACACTACCCGTCGCTTCAAACGAGAAGTACTCACCCCGCAGCGCACGCGAGAGCAGAGGGGTAGCCCTCGAGCCGAGGAGGAAATGCGCCGCGGCGAGAAACCGCTGAGACGCCGAGCGAAGCCGCTCGTCGCTCATTGACAGCTCACGAAAAGCGGAAGAAAGGGAAACGGCTCGCTCGAAGGCCCCCCGTGACCCTTCACACGGCGTGGCCACCGCCCTGGTTCTGGACGGCGGGCCCGGCAGGCGAGGCAAAGCGGCGGAAGGAAGGAGGGAAAGAGAACAGGTTCGCCGTCCCGCCAAGAATCAAAGGCTAACCAGGTGCTACGGGGAGGAGGGGGAGCTGCGGAGGCGAAGGCGGAGGCGGAGGGCGGCCGGAGAGGCGGAGGAGGGGGGGCGGGAACGCGGCGGAGGCCGCCACTCGTCGTACGGACGGTGGAGAGTGCGGAGCTGGCCGTAGGGAGGGGAAGGAGGAAGGAGAAAAGTTTCCGGCTTTTGGAGTTGCCCGCTCAAAAGGAGAGATCTTTCGTCTGCTCTCTGTCTCGTTCAAATCAATTAAAGGAAATATTTATTGTACGTCACTGCCACTCCCCGCTAGTGGGTTTCCATCGCTTTTCACCGCTTTTCCCCCATTTTTTTCGCTTTTTTTTCCCTTTTTCTTTTGCATTTGTGTAAACACATATAAATAAATAAGAAGAAATTATAGTGAAGATTCCAACTTTTATGTACGGCGCTATTAATATGACATTATTCTAATAATGGTATTATCTTAAAGTTGACTTCTTTATATATTATTATCAGGTCAAGCTTTTCAACGGATGACTAGTTGAGGTGATCTATAATTAGATGAAGTGTAAAAATTAAAAAAAAAATTGTTTTTTGAAAGGAAATGAAGGACCACAATACATAAAATGAGTTATACGATATGATGGATTGCATTAATCAAGAATGGCTTGTGAGAGTAATTTTTTTCCTACCAAAAAAAAGTCAAGACTTGCGGTGCCAGCAATTTTGTTACTTCCCCAAAGTCGAAGCTAAAGGCTTCTACATCAAATGATGTGGGGAACCATATTAATGATAACTTGGAAATTGACTTGAGCGGAGAGCATTTGGAGAGAGCTGGGATTGCTAGATGAGTAAGGAAGGCCGTGTTGAAAGAAAGTTAGAGTGATCTACACCTTATTGAGACGTGGGTAGTGATATGGAGATGTCGATTGATTAAACGTAAGATCAATCTAATAAAGTCGGTCTGCTCATAAGTTATGGTCTCCATCCAGGTGAGTCGCCTGCTATTTATTAATGTTTTGTCTACATTTAATTTGAGTGGTGACCCTTTATCTTTGTGGCATGTAAGTGTTGCATTTGTGAAAATATGGGAGAGAACTTCTTTATATATGGATAATGTGTATCGTCTTCATTATGAATCTAAAAGCTTATTTCACTAGAAGATAGATTCCCAAGTCATGTTGGAGAGAATTTCTTCATGTGTGGATAATGCATATAGGCATCCTTACGTATCTAGAGCTTGTTTTACTAGAAAAATAGATACCCAAGGCTTGAGGTCTTTAGAATAATGTGTTTTGTGGTTTTTCTTTGTACTACCAACTATTATATTTGCAAACAATAACAATACACTGTTACTAGTTGATGCTTATGGCTTTGCCGCAATCTGAAATGCTTCTTGCCAAAACTATTTGCAAAATTGGGATTCATTAGGGATTGCAAATATCATAATTATAAATAGACAAAATGGTGTCATTATTCGAGAACTTAATTATTGCATATTGAAGGTGGGATGGTGCAGAAAGAGAAAATTGCAAAGGTGGTGTGGATTTTTCCAAAGAAAGAGGTATGCTTTCTTAAGTTGTCAACGAATAGTATAGTGCGAACAAGAAAAGGAGCTATCTAGACGCGCACACACACACACACATATATATATATATATATGGGCCTTTTAGTTCCTGTTAAGATCTAGTTTCACTAACACGTGGCAATCAGAGCAGGGTTAGAAATTTCACATTGATAAGTATCCACTTTGAATCATTAATACATCGTTTTGCCATGCCAGAGAAAGACACTCATAAATTTGAAAAATTCACTCACTACATTAATTTCAAGAAATTTCAGTTTCAATCCCCTTGAAATTTAGCTCACTATTCTTCAATACAGTACATTACAGCTTGAGTCGCAAGTGAAAGCATATACAATATTTCACTGATACTGTAACCTATGATCGTTTGTTTCCTTCAGCTGCTAGTGATGTTAGCATATATTATGATCCTCGAGAAGGAAAAAGCACAATTGGGGTGAGTTTTAGTCAATTGTTAGTGTGTGTTGCCAAAGAACTTAATATTGACGTAGGTTAGTATCTCATTGCTTCATTAAGTAGGAAAAGTCAGTCCCAATGTTGAATTTGGCTGGGCAGGCGGGTGACTCTTGTCGGGATATAGCTTCAAAAGGACAGACAGCTACTATCAAATTTACAAGGATTAGTAGCAATGGGACTCACGGTATTGTCTTGTGTGAACCAGTTACCGAACGTACTCATCAAATAAGGATGTGGCCTCGCAATATTCCAACGTGACAGAGGAACGGAGGAGAATGGAGACTAGCATCCTTATCAGCATTTAGAAGGGACAAAACATCAGCTGTAAGTAGCAGACGACTCACCAGGACGGAGGCGGGCTTGTAGACAGTTCGAAAGTCCATAACCTTTTTCTAAGCAAATTGAGAATAGAATTCCTTTATGAGATTGATCTCATATTCAATCAATTGGCAACTCCGTGCCGCTATTCGCATCTCAATAAGGTGAAATTCACTCCGATTTTCTTTCAGCTCAGCTCTCCTTGACTCCACCAACTACCTTAGTTCTCTCCAAATATTCCCCGCTCAAGTCAGTGTGCAAATTGTCATCAATATGGTCCCGTACATCATTTGACGTAGAAGCCTCCAGCTTCGACGCAAGGGAAGCAACAAAATTGTTGGCACTAGGGAGTCTTCTTCTTGCTGACAGTCTCACCAATTTCTTCAATAACACTGACATTCTTTGTAATCCCCCATTATTTTATGGAGAGTTTAAAAAAAAATTGTCATTTGAATGCGAAAATACCTTACCATCTGCAACCTTTTTTTTTCAACTTTTTTTTTTAAGAACTCTTATTTTGTTGGTCAACTGAGTATTCATGTAATTCCGGTTCAATAATTCCTTGACTCGAGAATAAAATATTTTAGTATTTTTGAGGGATCCACACCATTCATTTTCTTTCAAGTGAGGTGGTGGAAATAAAACTGATTTACTTAGAAAAAAACTTCTCTTAATTTTTTAGTAGCACTTTTCTGTGCTTGGTCCTAGGGTATTCGGCTTCGTTAAATTTCAGTCATCGGATAGCAAAATCATTCAGTGAAGTTCTCTCAGACCTTGTTGAAATTGTGCATCGATTTGATCGAGCTAGCAGTGATACTTCAATCAATCGCAGGTCATAAAAGCTGTGGAAGGAACTGCACGATTAACAAGAAAAGAAAAAAGAAAAAGAGCGAAAGACGCGCTCACGGAAGAAATAACAAATGAATATCAAAATGAAGGATTTCAAGATAAAAGCTAAGTTTATAACAAAATAATTAATTCCACGTTCTAAGTTTTTATTAATGTAAAACTGCAGCGTTTTTATCCCTGCTGGCATGGATGAACTTGTCCCATGTGAAGAATTTCAAAAAAAGTGTAATGATATTACTTAAAAGAGAGAAATTGAATAGGAAAATTTAAAAAGAAAAAAAAATCATACAACATAAGCCTTCATTTCCGTGCAAAACAAAATAGCAGGGTGTGATTTTTAATTTTTTTTCATTTTTCTGATCTCTTGCGTTAACATTTTCTATTTTGAGCTATGTTCATATGCTCGACTCGTTCCCAAATCAACTACTGAATTAGCTTTCCCCGCTTGGGTGCTCGTGTCATTCATCTTTTCTTATTTCTGCCAAACAGTTTTAGGTCTTCATTGAATTAATAGATATAACGGGCTTTTAGGTCTATTTTCTTTCCTTATCATTTGGTTTTCAATCTTCGACATTTAATCCTCTTCCTCTATGCTCTGTTCAATCTGCCGTGGTGTAGGAAAGAGTTCACTTGCAGCATACGGGACATCCAATTGCCAACGACATGCTTTACCTATCTGAATATGCTGGTAATCGCTCGGATGAACGAACGAGTGCCGATAGAGCTGCTGGCAAATCATTAATTTCAGAAACAAATAATTCATATGTTGATGATTGTGAAGAGACTTGCAGCAAAAGTTTCATCGGCGATCCCATGTGCAAACATTGTCCAAATTTGGCTCCGACAGGATAACGCCAATTGGCTTATGTTTTCTGGTCTAAGTGCTATTTTATTCTCTGAACATCTTGTGATTTTCTAGTTTGATCCTTCAACCGAATGAATTGAGCTCTTAAATGTTTTGAGCTTATTGGCATGGAGGACTGGCTGGTCTTGAAAAGGTCGAAGACAATGTCGTCCACACTTCTTTGAAGGAAATTGAAACAGATAACAGTGATGTGAATATTGGGAAGGAGTCAAATAAGTCTAAATTTGTGAAGATTTAAAGTGACGAAGGCAAGTTGAATGATTGAATTTCGCAAGAATGGTATATGACCTTTAACACGAGTAAAGAGTGCTTCTTTATATTTTTCGAAGACAAATGGAAGAAGAAACTTATCTTTGTCTGAATCACTGATGTGATGCTGGTCTGCAGAATCACTGTGTGATAGTCAACACAAACTCTAGTACTTCTAACTGTCCAACTTCCCATAAAATAAAATAAAATCGTCGAAAGGGAGCTGCCATGCGTGATGGGTACCTCTAAACTATTCAGGCCAACCTTTCTGACCTTTATGAAAATAAAAAGCGAAATGAAGCTTTCATTGTAAAAATGTTTATGGACATGCTTAGAAGGCTTCTTCCTAATATCCCATCTGTCACCTAGATAGATCCGACGGATTGAAGCACCAAAAAAAAAATGTACATTGAAATGTATGGAAGTGAAATATGATCCAGAAGGCATCCTTTCTTATTTTATTCGGATAAGAAATCATTTCTTATTCTTCGAACAATTAATGTTCACCATGATTATACCAACGATCACTGCGAGGACACAGGCCAACATTTTTTAGGCCGAAATAATGCAAAAATATCAATATCGAAATGAGTAATTCCAAGTAAAAACTCAGTTTAATGTCAGGTGTTTATTACAACACAAAAATAAAATACCCAAGTCATGATCGAGAATGAAAAGAACAACAAAATAGACTGGATAGGATATTGATCACACCTCCATTGTTGAGATTTTTCGCCATTTCATGAGAATAAATTGACAACATCGTCTTCAAATCAAATTGCTTAAAATTCCATGTGTTGCAATTGATAGGGAAATAACCGTCTGGAACAATGGTCCGAGTTGCACATCAATCAATAATATTACTCTGCCAAATAATAAATAAATAAATAAAATTTAGTTAGTCTATTGATGGAGAGGTGGGAGGTTTAAAATTTGGGAGCTTTTTAATAGCTAGTCTTAGAAATTGAAGATTTATTTCTTTCCACCATTTTTTTTTGGCATAGAGATCTAAATTCCGACACCCGAGTGTTGAAATGGTACGGAATCCTAATGCAAAGATCTATTGGAAGGTGAAGCAACCAAAGCAGGCAAAGAAGTCACTCTCTCAGTAATAGTAGCAGTAGCGTGGGAAAGGGGTCAAATTGTACCAAAGTCTCATCCTCCAGATCGACTTTTTTCCTAAAACTTTATAATGTAAGTATTTTAATAATGAAATGTCCAAAAACAAAGGACAGTTTTTTTTTTCCAATTTCTTGAAATAAAAACGAATTAATTGATTGCCAGACGTTTTCATTTAATTGCTCCGGAAAATCGAAGGGCTCTTTAGCGTTTACTTCTAATGAAACAAAGGATCGACAAAATGGAGTGAAGTAATTACCATGGTGAAGAAGATGTGTTACGTAAGAAGAGAAGCCTAACCTAATTGATGTTTACTCATTATGAATCCTAACCTAATTTATAATCTCTAAGGAAATAAAACAAATCGAGAGGAAATTATATTAATAATCATTGATAATCTTTTGTAACTAATTGATTTTTCCCGTATTCAATTTGCCATAAATAAATTAATTTAAAGACTTTTTTCAAGTGTTATCTAAAAGGCTTATGAAACGAGCTCAACAAAAAGTTTTTGCAACAGCTGAGATGAAGTCCATCAATAATTATGGTAAATTTTAAAAAATAAATAAAAAGGTTATATGATTTTAATAAGAGTTA
>CM024538.1:10291104-10308604 GCA_014182365.1 Eucalyptus tenuipes | reverse complement strand
CTCTAAATGATAAGGTTCAGTGGACTTCTCGCGACGTCATTGGTGGCGAACCAGCCATGTTGCCGCGATCCGAACATTTCATCGGACCATTCAATCGGTAGGAGCGATGGGCGGTGTGTACAAAGGGCAGGGACGTAGTTAACGCGAGCTGATGACTAGCGCTTACTAGGAATTCCTCGTTGAAGACCAGTAATTGCAATGATCTATCTCCATCATGATGAAATTTCAAAGATTGCCCAAGCCTGTCGGCCAAGTCTATAGACTCGTTGAATACATCAGTGTAGCGCGCGTGCGACCCAAAACATCTAAGGGCATCACGCACTGTTATTGCCTCAAACTTCCTTGGCCTAAACGGCCATAGTCCCTCTAAGAAGCTGGCCGTGGAGATGTACATCCACATAGCTAGTTAGCGCCGAGGTCTCGTTCGTTATCGAATTAACCAGACAAATCGCTCCACCAATTAAGAACGGCCATGCACCACCACCCATAAAATCAAGAAAGAGCTCTTAGTCTATCAATCCTTACCATGTCTGGACCTGGTAAGTTTCCCCATGTTGAGTCAAATTAAGCCGCGAGGCTCCACACGGTGGTGCCCTTCCGTCAATTCCTTTAAGTTTCAGCCTTGCGACCATACTCCCCCGAAACCCAAAAATTTTGATTTCTTATAAGGTGCCGACGGAGTCTTAAAAGCAACATCCGCCAATCCCTAGTCGTCATCGTTTATGGTTGAGACTAGGATGGTATCTGATCGTCTTCGAGCCCCCAACTTTCGTTCTTGATTAATGAAAACATCATTGGCAAATGCTTTCGCAGTTGTTTTTTTTGTAAAGGTAAGAAATGTATAGATTTTGCAGAATATATACAAGGAAGGAGGCCTGGCACCTACAAGGGACGGACACTCAAAAAGACAATCAAGTCAAAGAGAGTGTAAGGGTGTCGTGGTTCCCAAGGAAAACCCAAAAGGTAACAAGAAATGCTTGTTTTTTTTTTTTTATAACCAAGGACTCCACCACGGGTCCCCCGTGCCCGAAAGGCTCCTTTGGGCCGGGCCCCTATACCTCGAGGGAGACTAGCCCAGCAACCCACCGCCAGGGCCCCCCACTTAAATCGCTAGCAACTGCGAGTTTCGAACTCTCGACCTCAGCGATGAGGGAGGGACTCTCAACCAACGCAGCTACCCACGGATGGGTATGCTTTCGCAGTTTTTTTTTTCTTTTTTTTTTTGGTGAATGTAATAATATATTGAGCTTAAACCAACAATTTACACAAGATCCGGCTCCAAAAATCCACAAGATAACAAGTCGAATTGAGTGGAAGGAGCCGAATACAAAAAGACATTTGCTAAACGAAGCGGCGGCAAACAAAGAGTAGGCGAGCACAGACTAGCACAAACTAAAACAATAACGGGAACCACCAAGGACGTACTAGGCTGGCAAGACTACCCTCCACGAACAAGCATCCCAGTGATTCATGGTCAACAACGAAGCGAACGAAGCTAGACTACTAAGCAGCAAAACCACCGAAAGGTCGGTGGCCTCGAACCTTCCAAAACGGCCAAAACATCACTCCAAAGAAAACTAAGGATTCGCAGGGGTAGAAGAGAAGATGCAAGGATCTATCCCCCATTTGCGTTGAAGTCTCCTGTTTCTCGAGTTATCCTCAACATTTCTGAACGTTAAGGCCTTGTCCTTGACAACTTTAAGGAGATGATTTTTAACTGCGGGAATCGCCAAAATATGGTCTCTAAACAGGATGTCATTCTTGAACTTCCAAATAAGGTGGCAAAGAGCACCAAATGAAAAGCGGGTAATGGAACGATAGAAATCCTTACCGGATAGAAACTTCAAAGCCCACCGAAGGTTCTCTAGCCAGGTCCTATTGTGCCAAGGAAGGTTGCACCTAGCCGCCCAAAAGAAAGCAAAGCTGGCTGTAATGTGACACCCAAAAAATAGATGGTCAATGGAATCCAGCGTTAGCTTGCAAAAAGCACACACCGCTTCCCCAATCCTGCCGTATGAAAAAAAGCAAGGCTTAAGTAGGAAGACGGTTCTTGATAATAAGCCAGAGATTGAATTGATATCTCGGAGTGATAGCATTGTTCGAGATGAAGGAGGCCCATTCAACCCTAGCCTTCTTCCTTCTGATAGTATGCCACGCCGAACCGATTGAGAATAAACCGAAAGAGCTTTCTAGCCAAGTAAAAGGATCTAGCCTCTAAGATAAGATAGGAAGGGGCTGCTCCCAAGATTCTAACATTGTCTTCATGTATTGCCCAGATGGTGAAAACAGATCAGCCACCGTAGCATGCCTGGATAAACTAGAGCTAAAAATCATCGAATCCGAGAATACAACATCTAGGGGGCCTCTCGGGTGCTAGTGATCAAACCAGAAGGAGACTGACTGGCCATCCCCTAACCTCAAGAGGAAGGAGAGTAGGACTTCGGGTCTAAGATGGAGTATTCTCTTCCAAGCCCAAGAGCAGAAAGTAGGCTTCTTAACCACCTAGAAACTCTTTCTTTTCAGGAAGGTCGAATGGATCCACTTGCACCATAAGGATTCCCCATCTGTAAACAAGATCCAAATGTGCTTCAGCATCGCTGCCTTGTTACAATCCTTCAACCTACGAATGCCAAGTCCACCTTCGTCCTTTGGAAGGCACACATCCTCCCATGAAACTTTCGCCCCACCATTTCCAAGGCCTGGGCCCTTCCAGAAGAATTGTCTGAGGATCTATTCAATGCGGTCTAGAACTGCAATAGAGATAGTAAATACACTCGCCCAATAAGCTTGGATCGCATGAAGGACTGACCTTGTTAGCTGAAGATGGCCTGGAAAGGAGAGGAAACGCTGAGTCCAGGAACACACAGTCCGCCTTGTCGAGCCTCGAGGAAATGATAGGGACTCCCAGGTAACGCACTGGCAACTTCCCTTCAAGGAAGCCAAGGGCACGAAGAATCTCATTCTGCAGCTCATCCGATCCTCTAGCAAGAAAGATATCACTTTTATTGTTGTTTGGCTTCAGTCTACTCCATGCCAAGAAGGTATCCAAACCTTCCTTCAGGAGAGAGATCGAGGCCATATCAGCTCGGCAGAATAGAAAGACATCGTCTGCAAAGAACAAGTGAGATAACCTCATAGCCTTGCATCTCTAGAAAAAGCTGAACCTCGGTTGCGTAGCACGAGCACTAAGGATCCCTGAGAAGACCTCCATTACCAAATTGAAAAGGTATGGAGACATGGGATCCCCTTAACGAAGGCCTCGGCTCCTAGAGAAAAACCCGTGTAGTTCCCCATTCAAAGAAATGGAGAATTTAGGAGTGTGTACACATACCATGATAAGCCGAATAATCTGGTCCAGAAAGCCAAACACACAAAGAACCAGCTCAAGAAAGTCCCAATCCACCGTATCATAAGCTTTCTGAAAATCCACCTTGACTGTACACTTAGGAGTATGCGAATGAAGATGGAAACCAGCAAATAACTCCTGGGCTAGAAGGATATTGTCTCTGATTCGCCGCCTTTTGACAAAGGCATTTTGAGAAGGGCTGATAATACTTGAAGAACTGCAACCACACGGTTAGCTAACACCTTGGTAATACATTTATAAATAGTATTACAACAGGCAATAGGCCTATAATCGTTGACTGAAGTCGCATTGGGTACCTTCGAGGTCAAAACTAGGATGGTGTTGTTAATCTCCCTAAGAAGTCTCCCCGTGGCAAAGAAATCCTTCACCGCTTCAATGACCGAAAGCCCTACCAGATCCCAATTGCTCTTAAAAACTCTACACTAAACCCATCCAGTCCAGGAGCCTTCCCATGAGCTAGGGAGAATAAAGTATCCTGAATCTCCTCATCAGAGAAGGGGCGAGAGAGAGAGCAAAGTTGCTTCTCGTTGAGAGGGCAACGAATAACCTGCTGAATGTCTAGTAAGGAGGGTCTGCAGGACGGAATGTTCGGCACGAAGAGCTCCTGAAAGTGAGAGACAACGTGTTCTGCACTAAGGTCGGCTTGGTGACCATGTTGCTCTATTTATCGAGCACCAAAAGAATCCTGTTCCTGAGTTGTCTACTAGTGACAGAATGGTGAGAGTACTTGGTATTCCTATCACCTTCCTAGAGCCACATGACTCTAGATTTTTGCTTGAAGAAGGACTCTTCCTGACTCCTCAATTCCACAAACATCCTCCTATGCGTCTTCTCTGATTCTGCAAGAAGTTCACTGGTCGGGTCCTGCTGAAGACCAATCTGGGCTAGCCTGAATACACTCCTATCTGCAACAACTCTCTCGGAGATGTTAGAGAAAGAATCTCTATTGAGTTGCTTCAAACGACCCTTCAAGGCCTTAAGCTTACACACCAGCCTATACATAGGTACCCCTTCCCCTGGGCTCCCCCATACTTGTGAAACAATATCATTGAAGGACGGGTGTTTAGTCTAGAACTCAAATAATTTGAAAGGCTTCCTTCGATGAACTGGATGTAACACTTTAACCCCCATAGGCGAATGGTCAGAAATGCCCGAATTTAGAAAAGACGCTTCCGAGTAAGAGAAGTCAATGCTCCATTTAGCATTCACCAGCACACAATCAATCTTCCTAGCCTTCTGGTTAACCTCGGATGAAGTGGATCAAGTGAAGCGAAAGCCAACATACTTCAGGCCATCTAGCTCCGCTTGAATTAAACACCAATTAAAATCATCAAAGTAGGGGATCCAGGTGTCAGAGCTGCCAATCCGATCAGACGGGTCCCTGATGACATTGAAATCCCCAGCCACCAGTCAGGCCACGTCCTGGAAGCAAGCACTCATCTAAACAAGGTTTGTCCATAAAGGCCTTCGAGAAATAAATGTATGCTTAGCATATATCACTGAGGTGCAGCAGAACAATCTAGACATAAGGAACTTCACGCTACCATGGATCGCCTGACTATTGGAAGAAATCACTTCAAAGCTCACCACATAAAGGTTCGATCCAACCCAAATCCTACCCATATGAGAGGAGTCATAATTGGCTATCCACTTCCACCCCGATAAGAGTCTAGCATAAATGGAACTGAACATGGACTCCGGCACTTTGGTCTCCAATAAACCAATCATACAAAGCCCGTTGGAATAAACAAGGTTCCTAACCTCGGCTTGCCTCAAAGGGTCAACAAGACCTCTTATATTCCAAAACCCGAAAAACATAGATAAAATATATACAAGAAAGAGCGAGAGTGAAGGTAGGAGGCCTACCTCCGTTTGGGAGGCCTCCGGCGAGAATTCGCCGGTGCCGCAGGAGTAATATCAGGAGGTAGGTCTGGGGCGAGCGACAGCAACCTGTCCTCGCATCGTATCCAGCTTCCTCGAAACAGCCCTCAGGGACGGGCATGGAGAAAGCAAATCATCGTCCGAACAAGAAAAGCTGGCCGACACATCCGAGTCCATGCCTTGATCATGAATCAAGATCGGGGCTTCGATTGGCCTGGAAGACTCCACACCTGGGCTAGAAAGAGAAAGCACCACCTTCGGGGGAACACTCGCACCCCTCAAAGGCTTCCGAGAAGATACTGAAGGCACAGCCTTCATCGGTCCAGGGACTTTAAGCCTCCGGGACTACCCTTCATCGCCAGATCTGATCGGCCGGGAGGAGGGTCCTTCCTTCGAAGGCATGGCTTTCTTCTTTTTCCCCTTAGCTTGTTTCCAAGGCTGCTCCTACTCTCCCTGCGATTCTGCCACAATCGGGGCAGGGACGGGGAGGGGGGCCGCAGCAGGGGTCGAGGGAGTAGAACCGGCTTGGGACTACTGCGGATCTCTGGTTGGTCCAACTGTGGGAGGGGCATGAGGAGGGTTCTCACACCTGTGGCTGAACGTCCCACATTTAGGGCGTTCGGCTGGCAGCCATTTAAAGTCAATGGAAATCGAGCGAGAGACCCCATTCAAGACCACGTCGATGGACTTACATCTCGGCTAATTTATCTGAATCTCCACACACACCCTTGCAAACGAAACCATTTTCATTTACTCCGTTCGTTGGTCCACATACATTGGCTTCCCCACCACACTTGCAATAGCATTTATCGTCGGCGCTGACCAAAAATCAAACGGCAAGTTTTTCAACCGGATCCACACTGGGACTGAGGATTGGTTTTCCTTCTTGAGATCCATGAGCGGTTGCCATTGTCGGAGAATGAGGGGAACCCTCACAACCGTGATGGGACCATCCTCAAGGATCTTCCTCCGAAACACCGGGTCAGGGACGTGGAATAAAAAGAACCCTTGATCATTTACCATTACTTCCACGAGCTTAGGACCCCAAGCATTTGTCAAAGATCGCTTCGTGAGCCCGAGAGGGAGCTTTCTCCCTACATAGTACCCAATGAGGCACTCATGCCACTTTGGATCAACCGCATCCAGCACCTGCTCAACCAAATTAACCACTGGCTTACTGTCTACAAAAGAAGGAGGAACATAGGAGAGATCATAACCTCTCGCAGCGAGTCAAGCCACATTAGCCCTTGTACGAGCAAGGGTTGGGGCACCTAAACGTTGGGTGGGGGCCTGTGGTCGCTTGGACTTGGACCACATGGGCTTCGGCCACAAGACCAGGCCGGGCGAGCATGGGGGCTTGATCGTCGCTTGCTATTTGTCCCTCGGATCAGCATGGCCGGACTTGGAGACATAGACCTAAGCTAGACGCATATAAGGTAGGCCAGCAAGGCCCTTGGAGGAAGGGCTACGCCCCCTTGAGGTTCAAGCTGAATGTTGGGCCTCGTGAGAGAGGTTTTAGCCATTTCACAAACACTTGGTGGGCGGCATAAGCACTACCAATGAAAAAGCATTGAATTGAAGGAGACTTACCAGACCCAACTTCAATGGCACAATGCAGAAAAGAAGGATGAATAAATCAGCACAGCAATGGCCTAGCAAGATGCACTAGGAGTAGCCGAACCAGAAAAACGCAGGAGCAAGTTGCGGGTCACTAAATCAGCGAGAACTGAAGTTGTAGGCCAAGAGAGTGGAAGCGGTCTTGTGGGAAGGTACATTAAGGTCATACGACCACTCCCTCAAAAGATGAGCCCGATCCACCAAGTGGAAGTGCCTCAGCACGCGACAGCCCGATCCGTGACAGGTAGGGCCTTGAGCACGCTTGGGGCCGGATGAATCTCGAGTTCTAGACCAACCCACGAAGATTCCTTCGGTTGGGATGAAGAGGAAGGCAAGAGGAGCCTGCCTTCCAAAAGTCAGCCCAAACCAACTAGTACAACTCCTGGAATGAGAAGAAAACCAGCAGAAAAACCAGTCTAGAAAATTGGACCATGAACAGCCCTAGGGTAGAGGATAACTTTTGATGTAGACCACCAAATAGGAATTCCTTCGGTGGGGATGTAGAGGAGGGTGAGAGGAACCTACCCTCCAAAAATCAGCCCCATCCGATGGCTAGAACTCCTTGGGTGAGCAAAAAGCCAGTAGAAACCAATCCAAAAAACTAGACTACGAACAGTCCTAGGGCAGGGGATAACTTTTGATGTAGACCAGCTCTAAGGAATTCCTTCGGTGGGGATGTTGAGGAGGGTGAGAGGAACCTACCCTCCAAAAATCAGCCCATTCCGATAGCTAGAACTCTGGGAACTAGCACCACATTAGTCCGTGAACAGTGCCAAAATCGCCTGGAGAGAGAGGATCTAGTGAACAGTACCCCCGCGCGAGGTGCAAATGGAAAAGCTATCCTTTCGCAGTTGTTTTTTTGGTAAAAGGTAAGATATATATTGACTTTTGAACCAAGAAGCTATATAGCTGTACAGCAAGGGAAATCGGAACCAAAAAGGTTACACTCAACAAGACAAACTAGTCAAGACGAGTGGAAGGGTGTCGGGGAAGAAAAAGCTGTAGCAGAAGGAACCAAAGCAACCAAAGCAGCAGCAAAGAAAAAGCCAAACTAGCGGCTAAACAACAAAGAGGAGAGGGGGAAGAGCCACCAAAAATAGAGGAGGCCCACACAACAAAACATCGACCAAAAGGCCACTAAGGAGGTGACCCAACAGATAAGGGTCACACGAACCAATCCCATCAAGGTTGAGAAGAGCCATGAGCCGCACCCACAACGAAAGGCAAAGACCGTTCAAGCAAGGAGAACTAGCAAGGCGCCAACAAACTGGAGGATTGACTTGAATCAACCAAGAGGAAGCTACAAGAAGGGACACTTGCCGCAAGGTGCAGAGGAGCCGGCCGCAATAAGAAAAGTCTTCGAGGGTCGACAATAGCTCCACCAAACAATAAGGCCCGAAGTGCATAAGGAGGGAGACCCTCAGAGGAGAAGCAAGAGGTAGAGGGTGCCTCGCAAAGCACACCTATGAAACAGTCCCCGTAAGGGAGCAAGTGCGAGTCCATTGGAAAAGACGACAAAGGCAGCAACAAGAAAAACAACCAGCGCTCTCAATCAAAAATTGATGGGTCCCCAACTCAGTTGGAGTCTTTTGTTTTGAGGGATATCCGAAACCTTTTTAAAGGTTAAAGCCTTATCTTTAACAGCCTTAAGAAGATGCTCTTTTAAAGCCGGGAGGAATAAATTTTGATTGTCGAAGATAATGTTATTCCTCTCTTTCCAAATGAGATAACATAAGGTGCCAAAGGCAAAGTGAGCCAGAGATTGGTGGAAGCTTGCGTCGGATAAGTGCTCAATAGCCCACATTAAATTCTCCTTCCAAGATCGATTTTGCCAAGATAGGTTGAACTTAGCTGCCCAAAAAGTCGCAAGGGTGCCAGTAATTGGGCAACCAAAGAATAAATGGTCCAATGAGTCTGGCCTAGAAGAACAAAATGCACGAGAAACATGCGGGATTCTCTCATACGAAAGTAGCAGCACCTGGGTTGGTAGGCGATTGCGGGTAATCAACCACAGGTGAGATTGATACCAAGGTGGCAGTGAGGGACTCCAAATGAAACGGGACCAGGGTACCACAACGCCTCTCGATTGCAAAAAGCTCCAAGCTGAAGCAGTAGAGAGCACACCCGAAGAATGGCCCAGCCATAAGAGACGGTCATTTTCATCATTGAGGACCGGAAGAGGGTCACCCCAAATTGCTAGGGTGGTCGCTGCAAAAGAAGGGAGGGGTAAGACGGACAAGGCAGTAGCAACCGAGGCAAGGCATGGAATACCAGAACAATAGATTTCCTGATCAGAGAAGAGCTTGTTGAGCGGGCCATGAGGGTGCCAAGGATCAAACCAAAAGGAGACTGAAAGTCCATTACCAATACGCCACATTAATTGCTGCTGAATAATATCACGGAGGTCAAGCAATTTTTTCCACGCCCAAGAGTAGAACGTAGGCCTAGGGACAATCCAGAAGTTTCTGCGAGTGGAGTGAATCCATTTGCACCATAAAGACTCTTTATCGGTAAAGAGGAGCTAAATGTGTTTGATCATTGCAGCTTTATTGCTCTCACGAAGGGAACGGATCCCTAATCCACCTTCATCTTTAGGTAAGCAGACTTCATCCCAAGCAACCTTTGCTCCCCTAGCACCCATATTCGGGCCTTTCCAAAGGAATTGGCGAAAGATCTGCTCTAACCAATTAAGGACCGAGGAAGGAAGGATAAAGACACTTGACTAGTTGACCTGGATAGAATGAAGAACCGACCTGATTAGCTGCAGTCTGCCCACTAAGGAGAGGAAGTGGTTGGTCCAAGATTGAACTTTCACAGTGATAGCATTTACCAGTGAAAGACAATCCTCCTTGGCCAATCCAGAAGAGATGATAGGCACACCAAGGTATCTGAAAGGAAGGGAGCCTAACTGAAAGCCAGAAGTGCTTACCAAGGCATCCCTCAGAGAAGAGGGTCCTCCCGAAAGGAAAATTTCACTTTTGTTAAGGTTGGGTGTGAGCCCAGACTAGCTAGCAAAAAGCTGAATTCCATCTTTTAATAAACGCAAAGACGCCATATTAGCCTTCGAGAAGAGGAGTACATCATTTGCAAAAAAGAGGTGGGAAAGCCTGGAGGCTTTACATCTCCAAAAGAACTCAAAGCCCGACAACCTGGTTTGGGTATTGAGAATCCCTGTGAACACTTCCATAACAAGCGTGAAAATATAGGGGGACATAGAATCACCTTGACAAATACCCCGTCCACTAGGGAAAAAGCCATGCGATTCGCTATTTAAGGAGATGGAAGCTTGGGGGAGCGAATGCAAACCATAATACGATCAACGAAGTCAGAAGGAAAGCCAAAGGCCAATAGGGTTAACTCGATGAAATTCCAGTCTACCGAATTATAGGCTTTGCAAAAGTCGACCTTAATGATGCATTTCGGCCGGTACGGTTTGTGATGGAAATCACAAAACAATTCCTGAGCTAACAAAATGTTATCATTAATACGTCTTCCTTTAACAAAAGCATTCTGAGGCAAACTGATAATAGAAGGAAGCACGGCGGCTAACCTGTTGGCTAGAATCTTGGTAATGCACTTATAAATCGTGTTACAACAGGCAATGGGCCGGAAGTCATTAACGAAGGAGGCATTAGGGATATTCGGGACCAAGGTAAGAAAGGTAGCATTGATCTCCGGAAGAATTTTACCAGAAATAAAGAAATCTCTAACTGCCGGGATCACCGAGGGGCCAACAATCTCCCAAGATTGTTTGAAAAAGTCTAAATTAAAACCATCGGGCCCAGGCGCTTTACCACTCGCAAGAGAGAACAAAGTATCTCAAATTTCCTCATTAGTAATAGGGCGAGAGAGAACATGAACCTGATCACCTTCAAGAATTTTATCCAAGCCAGCCCTAATCTCCTCAATTGAGGGAACAATAGAAGGGGGGGAAGCGGCTAAGAGATTCTGGAAATGAGAAACAAAAAGCTATTGAACTTCAGCAAGATCCGTATCCATGTTACCACCATCAAAGATCGAAAGAATCCTATTTCGAAGGTGGCTTTGCTTGCCTGAATGATGGAAAAATTTCGTGTTGAGATCGCCTTCTTTAAGCCACCGCACTCTAGATTTTTGCCTGAAGAAAGATTCCTCTTGAAGGTGGAGATCAGAGAAGACACACAGGAGCTCTTTCTCAGCATCATCCAGCACCTGGTTATGAGGATCTAGCTGAATAGCGGACTAAGCAGCCGACAAAGCACTCCTAACTTCAGCGGTTCTAGCCGATAAATCCGAGAAGGCCTCCTTGTTAAGGACTTTAAGTCTACACTTGAGAGCCCGCGGTTTACCATAGAGGACAAACATAGGCATACCAGAGAAGGAGGACTGCCAAACCTGAGACACTATGTCGAAGAAAGCTGGATGGGACATCTAGAAATTGAAGAACTTAAAAGGCTTGCGGGTGTTAGGAGTAGGCAAAAGCCTAACCACCATTGGAGAGTGGTCAGAGACTCCAAGGGCCAAGAACGAAGCCTCAGAAAAGGAGAACATAGAATTCCAAGCGGAATTAACCAACACTATATCGATTTTCCTTTGCCCGCGATTGGAACCGAGGAAGAAGCCCACGTAAATTTGTGGCCAACATACCCGAGATCATCCAGACCGGCTTGGATAAGACAGGTTGCCGAAATCATTAAAAGCCGGAATCCATGAGCTGGAACTTCCCACCCTATCAGAGGCAAATCAAATCGCATTGAAATCACCTGCGACAATCCAAGGTGAATCCGAATAGAGGAGGCTAGTCTGTAGCAAGTCCGCCCAAAGAGGCCGTCTCAAGACAAAAGAATGCTCTGCATACACCACAAAAATGTTGAAAGAAATGCCGCTACTAAGGGACTTCAAACAGCCATGGATGGCCTGCGAAAAGGATGCAAAGACGCCAAAAGAAACTGTGAAGGGGTTCCAACCCACCCATACTCTTCCCCTAGGCGAGTGGATAAGATTGGTGCACCAAGACTAGCCAGAAATAAGAGCACTCAAGACCGACTGAAACAGAGTAGCGGAAATCTTGGTCTTCAAGATACTAACACAGCTAAGGTGATTGGTTCTAACAAAATTCCTTATTTAAGCTTGCTTAAGGGGGTCCCCGAGACCCCTAATATTCTAGACACCAAAAAACATAAGGAGCAGGAGGAAGAGGAGTTACCGTCGCTTGCCACCTCATTTCTTCGTCGAGGATGGCACAGGCTTCGGGCTAGGAGGGATACTAGCGTCAGCGAGATGCGAACGAAGAATTCCTTTCTATCGGGTGGGGACAGCCAGGATGGGTCTAGGAGGCATCTGGGGCGAAGCAGCTTCCTCTAGGATGGAAGAAGCCACCACGAGGGGGGAATCAGGATCGCTGCCTCCAGAGCTGATCTCATCAAATAAGTCATCATCCGAGGATGAAGATAGGTTTGACACAGGGCGTACCAGCTCCTGGCCAAGGCCAGCTTGGGAAGGACCTAGATAAGTACCAGGTAAGAGTTCAAAAGACGAAGGAGGATCTTCTTTCCTCACCTTCGATGGTGCATCTGCCTTCGTCACAGCATATGCTTTCATAGTTGTTCTTTTTTTTTTGGTAAAAGGTAAGAAGTATATTGACTTTTGAACCAAGAAACTATACAGCTGTACAGCAAGGGGACCCAGACACCAAAAAGCTTGCACTCAATAAGACAAAGACAGTCAAACCGAGTGGAAGGGTGTCGGGGGAGGAAAAGCTGTAAAAGAAGATACAAGACAAGCAAAACCAGCAGCAACAAGAAGGCCAAAACAGAGACCAAAAAGAAAAAAAGAAGAGGGGGAAGAGCCAACAAAACAGCGTGGCCCGCAGAACCAGAAACAAAAGGAAAACAAAAAGGGAGACTACAAAACGGTTAAAGGTCAACAGACCCGACCCCACCGAGGTTGAGAAGAACCAGAAGCCGCTCCCACATCGAAGACCCAAAATCGATCCAGCAATGGAACCACCAAGGCATAGGCAGTGGACTCAAAGAACAGAGAAGACAGAAGCACCAAGGTAAGACAGCAGCTCCACCACATCAGCAAATCACAGCGCAACTAGATGGAGACCCTCCTAGGAAAAGCAAGAAGAGGGGGTGACCTCCTAGCACACTCCAACGAAAGAGAAACTCGGTGAGGAAGCATGTGCGAGGCCCCTAGAAAGGAAGTCACGGGCAGCAACCAGAAAACGACCAGCACACTCAATAAAAAATTGAGGGATTAATTCCCTAGCTAAGTTGGAGTCTTCTATTACGGGGGGTATCCGGAACCTTTGAAAAGGTTAAGGCCCTATCTTTAATGGCTTTAATAAGGTGCGCTTTTAGAGCCGAGAGGAATAACCTTTAGTTGCAGAAGATGATGTTATTCCTCTCTTTCCAAATGAGATAACATAAGGTGCCAAAGGCAAACTGAGCCAGAGATTGGTGGAAGCTTGCATCAGATAAGTGCTTCACAGCCCACAATAAATTGTCCTTCCAAGATTGATTTCGCCAAGATAGGTTGCACTTAGTCGCCCAAAAAGACGCAAGGCCACCAGTAATTGAGCAACCAAAGAATAAGTGGTCGATTGAATTAGGCCTAGTAGAGCAAAAAGCACAAGAAACATCTGGGATTCTCTCATACGAAAGCAACAACACCTGGGTTGGCAGGCAATTGCAGATAATCAACCACAGGAGGGATTGGTATCGAGGAGGCAGCGACGGGCTCCAAATGAAACGAGACTAGGGAACCACACGCCCTCTCGACCGTAGAAGACTCCAAGCAGAGGCTGTAGAAAACAAACCTGAAGAGTGACCAAGCCATAAAGACGATCATTTTCACCATTGAGGCATGGAAGAGGGTCATCCCAACTCACTATGGTGGTCGCAATAGCAGATGGGAGGGGCAAGGCGGATAGGCCGGTAGCAACCGAGGCAAGCCGCGGGATTCCGAACAATAGATTTCTCGATCAAAGAAAAGCTTGTTGAGTGGGCCACGAGGGTGCCAATAATCAAACCAAAAGGAGGCGAGGACCCATTGCCAATGCGCCACATAAAAAGATGTTGAATCAAATCACGAAGGCCAAGCAATTTCTTCCACGCCCAAGAGCAAAAAGTAGGCCTCGGGACAATCCAGAAATTCTTTCGCTTTAAGAAATTGGAATGAATCCATTTACACCATAACGACTCTTTATCGGTAAGAGGATCCATAAGTGTTTGGTCATGGCAGCTATGTTACTCACACGAAGGGAGCGAATACCCAAACTACCTTCATCTTTAGGTAAACAGACTTCATCCCAAGCAACCTTTGCTCCCCAAGACCCCAGGGTCGGGCCTTTCCAAAGGAATTGCCGAAAGATCTGTTCAATCCGATTAATGACTGAGGATGGCAGGATAAAAATGCTAGACCAGTATACATGGATAGAATGGAGAACCGATTTGATTAGCTACAGCCTGCTCGGTAAAGAGAGAAATCGGTTGGTCCACGATTGAACTCTCGTTGTAATAGTATTCACCAGGGAAACACAATCCTCCTTGCCCAATCTAGAGGAAACGATAGGCACACCAAGATACCTAAAGGGAAGAGAGCCTAAAAGAAAGCCTAAAGTACTTACCAAGGCATCCCTCAAAGAGTCGGGGCCTCTCAAAAGGAAGATTTCACTTTTATTATGGATGGGAGAGAGCCTAGACCAGCTGGCAAATAAATGAATACCGTCCATTAAAAGCCGCAATGACGCCATATTAGCCTCCGAGAATAAGAGTACATCATCTGCAAAGAAGAGGTGGGAAAGCTTGGACACTTTACATCACCAAAAGAAGTCAAAGCTCGGCTTTCTAGTTTGATTATTGAGGATACCATTGAAAACTTCCATAACGAGAGTGAAGATGTAGGGAGACATAGGGTCACCCTGACGAATCCCCCGCCTACTTGGGAAGAAACCATGCAGCTCACCATTTAGGGAGATGGAAAACATGGGAGACCAAATGCAAACCATAATACGGTTGACGAAGTCAGCAGGAAAACCAAAGGCTAGTAAGGTTAACTCAATAAAGTTCCAATAAAAAATCATGGGCTTTGCAAAAGTTGACCTTAATGATGCATTTCGGCCGATAAGGTTTGTGATGAAAATCATAGAACAATTCCTGAGCTAACAAAATGTTATCACTTATACGTCTTCCTTTTACAAAAGCATTCCGAGGTAGACCGATTATAGAAGGAAGCATAACGGTTAACCTGTTTGCCAAAATTTTGGTAATGCACCTATAGATTGTGTTGCAACAAGCTATGGGTCGGAAATCATTGACAGTCGAGGCATTAGGGATCTTCGGGACCAAGGTAAGAATGGTAGCATTGATCTCCCGGAGAAGCCGACCAGAATTGAAGAAATCTTGGACCACCAGCAACACCGAGGGGCCAACAATCTCCCAATATCGATTGAAGAAATCCGTATTAAAGCCATCTGGGCTAGGAGCTTTACCATTCGCAAGAGAAAACAAAGTATCTCGAATTTCTTCATCGAAATAAGGCATGAAAGAAACTGAACCTGATCACCATGAAGAGTTTGATTCAAATCTGCCCGAATCTCCTCAATCGAGGGCACAATGGAGGGGGGAGAAGCTGCCAAGAGATTTTGGAAGTGTGAAACAAAAAACTGTTGCACTTCAGAAGGAACCGTAACCAGATTATCACCGTCAGAGATTGATAGGATTCTGTTTCGGAGGTGGCTTCACTTGACTGAGTGATGGAAATACTTAGTGTTTAGATCGCCTTCTTTAAGCCACCGCACCATGGATTTTTTCCTGAAGAAAGATTCTTCTTGAAGGCGAAGATCAAAGAAGACCGTGGGTGCGCCTTTTCAACATCAGCCAGGGCTTGGTTGAGAGGGTCCAGCTGAATGGCAGATTGAGCAACCGAAAGTTGTCTCCTAGCCTTAGCGGTTCTAGCAGATATATCCGAGTAGGCCTCTTTATTCAGAAGTTTAAGCCTGCACTTGAGAGCCCGAAGCTTACAACAGAGGATATACATAAGTGTTCCAAAGAAGGAGGATTCCCAAACTAGAGACACCAAGTCAAAGAAAACCGGATGGGACATCTAGAAATTGAAGAACTTAAAGGGCTTGCGGGTGTTAGGGATAGGCAGAATCCTAACAACCATTGGAGAGTGATCAGAGACTCCAGGAGCCAAAAAAGAGGCCTCATAATAGGAGAAAGTAGAATTCCAAGCCAAATTAATCAACACCCTGTCAATTTTCCTTTGCCTACGATTGGGCCCCGAGGAAGATGCCCAAGTAAACTTGTTGCCAACATATTTGAGGTCATCCAAACCGGCTTGAATAAGGTAGTCGCCAAAATCATCAAAAGCCGTAATCCAGTAGTTAGATCTATATGCCCTATCCAAAGCAAAACAAATAGCATTGAAGTCACCTGCAACAATCCAGGGCGTATCCGAGCAGAGGAGGCTAGATTGAATCAACTCTACCTAAAGAGGTCTCCTTAAAACAAAAGAATGCTCCGCATACACCACAGTAAGGTTGAAGGTACTACTGCTGCTAAGACACACCAACTGGCCATGAATAGCCTGCGAAGAGCAAGCAGACATACCAAAAGAGGCGGTCAAGGGGTTCCAACCTACCCAAATTCTTCCCCTAGGCGAGTGGACATAATTAGTACACCAATTCCAGCCAGGAAGTAGAGCACCCGAGACCGAGAGGTACACAGCAGAGGAAATCTTAGTCTCCAAAATACCAACACAACTAAGGTGATTGGTCCTAACAAAATTCCTTATTTTAGCTTGCTTAAGGGGTTCCTCGAGACCCCTAATATTCCACACACCAAAAAGTATAAGAAGCAGGAGGTAAAGCAGTTACTGTTTCTTGCCCCCTCGTTTCTTCACCAAGGATGGCACAGGCTTTGGGCTCAAAGGGATACTAGCATCAGCAGAGGCAGAACGAAGAAGCGACCACGAGGGGAGAATCCGAATCACTGCCTCCAAAGTTGATCTCATTCGGAACTTCTTCACCCGAGGACGAAGACAACTCTGGCACTGCACAATCCGACGCCTGAACTTGTCTACCTTGGGACGGACCCAGAGAAGTATCAGGAATAAGTTCAAAAGAAGGAGGGGGACCTTCCTCCCTCACCTTTAGCGGAGCAATTTCCTTGGGCATAATCTCTTGTGGCACGGAGGATTGAAGTTGTTTTCCACGAGGAGGGGGGACAGTAGAGCGAGCAGGGGGAGAAGTGTCACCATTACCAGGGGATTTGAAGTTTCGCTTCCCCCGAACTTCACGCCATTCACTACTGGGGCGTGTAGCAGACGGCTTGGGGGTTGTAGGAACAGCTTTATGAGATTCAAGCGCAGTAGGAGCAGAACACCTATGGCCAAAGGAACAACAAGACGGACAAAGAGTTGGCACCCAATCATAATGGACGGCCACAGAGCGGGGTTCACCATTCAGCATAAATTCAATAACTTCAGGGAAAGAACTCGAATCATCAATCTCAACGCAGACACAGGCAAACGCGACCATAGCCATCTGTTCAGTGCGACTGTCCACAAAGAGAGGCTTACCGATGGCACTAGCGAGTGCACTTATACTCGAAGCAAACCACAACGAAACAGGAATATTCCTGAGGC